>JASTWQ010000183.1:0-401170 GCA_035220615.1 Leptothorax acervorum | reverse complement strand
TTACAGAGATTGCACGTAGGGCCTGTTATGGAATTGTGCAACAGGAAAACAATGAAGATCCGGCAGGGCGCGTGTGGCGGCTGCGGCGCGTGGCGCGGCGCGGCGCGAAAGTTTTTTCTTAAATTGGCCTGTTGTGGATGACGCATGGAATGCTACTACACTTATATATCCATCCGGACGAGACGGACATAATCTGTACTCATGCAGTGTCGTATTAATTTGACAGAATTTAAAATGCTTCTCCAGGATTGCAGTACATACATCAATGATTCAGGGAAACTTTGATCTTATATAGAAAACGAGAGAAAGTTACGGACTACAGATTTCTTTATCTACAATTTACCTCAATATGGCGTCTCCAGTTGGCAGACGACCTGTCAATTTATCAAAAGATGTGCTTCATATAAAAGATATACCGGTGGAACGAAAGGTGAAACAAGTTTCCCTGGATCACAAAAACGACACATTATTGAACCCTTGAAATCAGATTACAAGTTTAATAAAAGCATGAGATGTGTATGTGTGTCGTGCGTATGTGTGCGTGAAATATAGGTGCTATCCTTGTCTATTACAAAGACAGATATAGGTCGGTAACACAGAAAATGATAGAAAATGGTAATTTTGTCGAGGGGTTTAGGATCCCCTTAAGGGGATCCTGCAGCCAAATGTTTTACTGACAAAATTACCATTTCTATCATTTTCTATGTTACCGATCTATATCTGTCCTTGTAATAGACAAGGATAGCACCTATATTTCACGCATGCATACGCACGACACACATCCGACATACGTACTCATCCTATGCTTTTATTAGACTTGCAATCTTGATTTCAAGGGTTCAATAATGTTGTGTCGTGTTTTGTGATCCAGGGAAACTTGTTTTCACTTTCGTACAAACGGTATATCTTTTATATGAAGCACATCTTTTGATAAATTGACAGGTCGTCTGCCAACTGGAGACGCCATATTGAGGTAAATGTAGATAAAGAAATCTGTAGTTCCGTAATTTCTCTCGTTTTCCATATAAAATCAAAGTTTCCCTGAATCATTGATGTATGTACTGCAATCCTGGAGAAACATTTTAAATTCTGTCAAATTAATACGACACTGCATGAGTACAGATTTTTGTCGGTAAAAACAGACGGCTTTAGGATCCCCTTAATTATGTAATCGCTATTCAATGTTTACATAACTTTACGTTAACGAAATCATCTTTAGTACTGTTTTAAAAAATTAAAATTTATTTGATTAAAATTATGAAATATATACTACGTAACGTCCGTCTTATATAACTTCAACAAGTCATATATGTATAGAAACGCGATATATTCACGCAATGCTTAAGATTATCTTATGTTTTAGGAATGATAATTTGTAACACCAGCAAATATTCTTATCACTTTCTCTAAATGTTGTGACGTGACATAGTCACGTCCACCGCCCCGGACGGCTCGGCCGAGGGGAAAGCCGGGGATGCTGCCTCGACCCGAGTCGAGGAGGTGCATTTAGGTTAACTGTTTTTAACTTTTGCGAGGCGTAAGTTGATTGTAGGAGGAGCGCGGCGAGTGTCGCGGGGTGGGCAGCCAGCCACCCAATGTAACGACCACGTGTCGCGACGAGGGAGAAACTAAGCGTCGGCGGGGACCGAACGGAGCAGCATGCCGACAACCGAGTCACGTACGGACCCGCCGCCGCGCCGGGCCGTCCCGCGGTCCCGCGGTCCCGCAAGGAGCGGCGAGAACCCCCGAGCCCGCCGCAACAAGGAAGCCAAGGGCGCGCCGCCACGTTTTGTGTGAAGGACGCAAACGCGCCGCTGCTGCAGGGCGGACGTGCGACCCCCCCGGATGCCGCAGCCGGGGACTTAGACTGCACCGGTCGGTGGCCAAGGCCTGGCCAGCCTGGCGCACCTGCATCAGACTCGGAGAGTCCAGACCGGTACCAGTCAGTAAAACAAGGCGAGGAGCACTCCAGTCAAAAGTCCCGCGGGCGAGCGGCAGGCGTCACGTGGGACGTCCGTGAGCGGCGAGAGCAGCGCGAAGAGCGGATCGGCGGAGCTGAGCGGCCGCGGGCGGCCGCGCATGCGCGGGGATCCAACGCGGTCCGAACCGGCGAACGACTCGGCACTGTCGTGCTAGCTGGCGAGGAAGAAGCATCTTGGAACCGAGATGAGTCCGCCCCGACGAAGCAGCAGCCTCGAGCAACAACCTGTAAGACTGCCACCCCGGTATCTCGTCGCGTTCGGTGTGCGACCTCGGCCTCCGCCTCCTCATAATTACCTTTGAGCTACCTGTGCACGTACGTTGCCTCGTGCAAGAAATTGTTCGGTACCTAGAGTACCTTTTAACCTTGAGACGCGGACAAAGGAGGCTGGCCGGGGGCGCACACGGTTTTGAGCTCGCGTGAAAACCCTCCTCGGGGACCAGTGCGGGCCGACAGTCGCGTGTGTGTGTGTGGGTGTGGGAAACTTTCCGTGCGCGGTTGCGTCGGGCGTATCGCGCGTGCCGGATACGCCCGGTAGAGTGAGACCGTTGCGTCGGAAGTTTCCACGGGATCGCGGAATCGCGGGGGTTTGTCTCGCGAACGTCCGTAAAACGTATCGGGAGAAGGGTAGGGTCCCGCGAGCGTCGTGAGACGTGTCGGGGACGATTGTTACGGTTGTTGCGTCGCGGGCGGCCGAGGAATGTCGCGCGGGTTTTTTGCCGCGCATTCGCTGAGGCCGCCGCAAAAACGAGCGCGTGTAGAGTCTCGCGAGCGTTGGTCTTTCGGGTTTCGAACAAATTGCGAATTGGTCTTTCGAGTTTCAAGTAAGTTGCGAATATAGTCTTTCGCGTTTCGAGTGTGTTGTACGAGTGAGTTGAGAACGTGAGTCTATTATTCTATTATCTACCCCCATTTTTGTTATCTCTTTTCACCAATATTCTATTTCTTTCCGTAAATATACACATGATTCGTTACATATAATTGAGTGTGTTGATTGCGTTGCGCCGCCTCTCCCTTTCCTCAGAGTATCAAACTCGCCTCGCGCCCTGAGTGGACGTGCGTGTCCGGGCGATCGCGTTAAGATTAAGCTTACGAAAACGTGGTGCGCGTATTCGCACCTGGCGTCCAAGCTTTGGTGTTGTCTCGCGGATGTTTACGCGGAAATCGGCCTACCTGAATACCTCGCGAGTCTACCGAGAAATTACCTACCTGTCTGACTACCTCGCGAAAATCGGGAGATTATCCGTTTATCCGTATGTCTCGCGTATCCATTGGAAAATATCTACCTATCTGAATGCCTCGCAAAAATCTGGATGTTATCTGCCTATCTTGATGCCTTGTGAATACCTCGGAAAATACCTGTCTGCCTGAATACCTCGAGAATACCTGCCTACGTAATTATCGGTGGCTAATTTGCAGCCGCGCCTTCTCGGCGGGCGAGACCGAGGAAAAACGGGTTGCAATGTATTGGTCTAAATGTTTTCTTTATCTAAAGTTACTATACAAAGGGTGTATCAGAGCGCCCGTATCAGGCATTTTGTAGGAAAAACTACCCAGCAAACACCATAGTTACATGTAAACTTTAACATTTTAGAGAAAAATGTTTTAGACAAAAGTTGTACGGTTTCAAAGGGCACATAAGATAGTGGTAATGTTTTAACCTTGGATAGTTGTTTGGAGCTCACGTAAACATCACCTTTAATTTCGTACACGGAACCCCCTATGTTGTAGTATATCGTTTGAAAGTGCATGAAATAAGAAAAATTTTGGCGCAAGATAGAGGTCAATACGTTGACTCGTTTGAGAGTTAAAAATTGGCTATTTCCAACTTTGACTCTAAATAACTCCTGAACGGATCAACGTATCGACCTGTAACGCGCCAAAATTTTTTTTTTTTTTATATTTTTCAAACGATATACTACAATATAGGGGGGGGGGGGGGGGGGTTTTACTTAAAATTTTTGCCTGATACCTACTAAGGTTTGCAACACACGGCCGTGTGCGCTATACAGTCGTGTGTGCAATATAGCCATGTGTGCAATACGGCTGTGTGTGCAAGACAGCCATGTGTGCAATACGGCTGTGTGTGCAAGACAGTAATGTGTGCAACACGGCTGTATGTGCAATACGGCCGTGTGTGCAATACGGTCGCGTGTGCAGTACGGTCGTGTGTGCAAAACGGTCGTGTGTGCAATACTGTCGTGTGTGCAAAACGGTCGTGTGTGCAATACTGTCGTGTGTGCAACATGGCTGTATGTGCAATACGGCCGTGTGTTCAACACGGCTATGTGTGCAATACGGCCGTGTGTGCAATACGGTCGTGTATGCAATACGGTCGTGTGTGCAATATAGCCGTGTGTGAAATACGGCCGTGTGTGCAATGCGCTGTGTGCAATACGGACGTGTATGCAATGCGCTGTGGGCAATACGGTCCTGTGTGCAATGTCCTGTGTGCAATACGGTCGTGTGTGCAATGCGCTGTGTGCAATACGGTCGTGTGTGCAATGCACTGTGTGCAATATGGTTATGTGTGCAATACGCTGTGGGCAATACGTTCATGTGCGCAACACGGTCGCGTGTGCAATACGATCGCGTGTGCAGTATGGCCGTGTGTACAATGTGCTGTGTATAATACGGCTGTGTGTGCAACGCGTTGTGTGCAGTACAGTCGTGTGTGCAATGCGCTATGGGCAATACGGTCGTGTGTGCAATGCGCTGTGTGCAATATCGTCGTGTAGACAAAGCGACGTGTGCGCAATAATGCCTGTTGGCAATCGCTCTGTGCGCAAATGGGAATGTGTGTAATCGGAATTGTGTGCAATGCGGTGTGTGCAAACGAAGCTGTAGGCAATCGTTTTGTAGGCAACCGGAGCCCTCCCGATGGATATATACTTTAGAAAAGAATTTTATTTTTATTTGTTAATCTTATTTAAGTATATATTTCTCTAATAATTTGTAATTTTTTCTGAAATAATACAATATGTACGCAGAAAAAAATTAATATATTATATTTAAAAAACCAAAAATATCATCGAGAGAGAATATATTTTACAATTTATTTAGAGATAAGATATAAGTTTGCATTACTAATAGATATTAAATTTCCAATTATTTTATTAATTATAAAAAGTTAATAATTAATATTAAAGTTACTAATTAAGATTAATCTATTATACTTTATATAATTTTGAGCAAATAGAGCACAACAAAAATCACATTATTGTTCTATTTTATTTATTGTATAACCTCAGCAATATATTTTATATATTGCTCAATAATTTTCTATCTAAAAATATTGTAAACTATTTGTGTGTTTTTCGCATAAAAATTTAAATCTAATTTATTAAAAAGTATTTATTTGTATGTACAAAAAAATTGAATATTTATTATAAAATGTAAAATTTTCTCTATATAAGCGGCAAAGAGCTGCATACATAAAAATTAATATGCTCCATGTACACCAAGAATAATTAAGAATACTAAACATTTCAATGAAGAAAATGCAATTTAATGAGTGGATCAGTAGGTACGAGTCATTAATCTATCCTTCTTCCGAAAACCACGAAGAACACGAGCAAGAACGCATGAATCCGAGAAATAACACTGGGCAACATCAAAAATGATTCGGAAACGAAATCAGCTAATCTTTATTAATTTTGGGTCGCAGATTCCGAATTTGTTAGTAAAACTTTTTAATTAGCTCTAGTTTTGGTAGGGGATTGAAACCCCTCAAAACCGCTTTTTTGCCTATATTTGGTCTACTGTAACTTTTCAACGAAACATGATAAATAAATCGGAAACGTCTCAAAAAAAGCTTATATCTTCTACTTTATCAAGAAAAAAATTCAAATTTTTGCAAATATAATATTTGCATTCCTGAGGTGATACTTAATTTTATTTGCAAAGGTTTGTGAACACATGTCTGCCTGTCTATATCCATTATAGTTTGGTTTAAATTATTCTAAATTATTAATAATTTTTATTAAAAATTTTGAATTTTTTTATAAAGTAGAAGATAAAAGCTTTCTTTTGAGACGTTTTTGATTCATTTATCATGTTTCGTTAGAAAGTATATCATACGCGTTTTGACAATTTCATATAATTTATAGCATTAACGGGATAGTTAAACTTACTGACCAGGTAAATGCCAGTACCGAATAGATATTCAAAAAATATGTATATTTAAATATAGATAATTCGGTAATTATTGTACAAAAGTAAATATGACGACATTTATCTGGACATAGTATTACATAAATTTTACATTACATATTTAATATTACATATTACACAGTTTACAAATGTAAATATTACATAGTTTATGACTGTATACAATTTTACACAAATAAAAATTCTACGGAGACTAAAAATTTTAAATTAATCAATTTTAAAATTAATTTTAAATTTCTAGTCTTCGCGAAATTATATTTACAATTAATTTTTTATTTTTTCAATTTTAGCCCCCTCTCAGTCATCAAATATGGATCAAATATGGATTTATGATGTCCATGTATTTTTAGTTACATATTATGTAATTATTAAGTAGTTTAATTATATTCAATTTTTAAAAATGAAGTTTAACTTCGCGATCACGGAAATTTTATCTTTTATTAAATGTCATTTAATTTGCAAAATTTTAATTTTTAAAATATTAAGTTATTATGTTTTGTTCCATACCTTATACCCGTGTACCTGTATTTCTATTCATATATTTTCCTGCCCACTTGTATTTTTATTCATTTGTGTCTACCTATTTGCGTATTCCTACCTACCCGTATTCTTACTACACAAATGTGATGTAAAACCGCGGATACAATGAGTACCTAATCGTATCATGCGAAGGAGATGTGTTAAATTTAACGGGATCATCACCTAATCGCGATTATGCAGAATAGGGAAATGGGCAATATGTTGAAAGACATGGGCGTTCGCAATTTAATGCGAGCAAGTTAATTAGTTTACAATCGTATGTTATATTACATAATTGCACACTGTCTCATAAGTATGCACCTATATACCTTCCATACCTTACACATTTTGGTCAATACAGACCTTACCTTATATGATGCGTAATTCCTGTAGTTATTTTGGCCAGATTGGACTTACCTATTATTTCTGGCCAAATCCATTCTGGCTATATATCAGCCAGAGAATGAGAAGGAGTTAAACTCCTTCGATACCGGCTGATAAGAGCCGGCAGATTACAACGATACGGTCAATTACGAATCGTTTCGATCGTTAACAAAAGCGCGTTAACCATATCAAAAAAAAAAATAATTATGTTAATAAAATATTAATTAAATTTAAATTTAACTTAATTTTGTATTTAAATTTATAGCGATACGCGTAATTAACTTTTTTATTACCGAGAAATATATCAAAGAGATACAGTGTAAGAAAAAATTATACAGACTAAAGAATTTTATATTAACCGCGTTCTAATCAAATCGTCGCGATTATATCTCGAGCGCGAATATCTGAATTTAAATAGCATTATGTAAAAACACGAAATAACTAAATTTAAAAATTAATCGATAAGTCGATCAATAAATCAACATATAAGCAAATAATTTTTAGTACTATCCGCGAGTCGCGAACCGCGAACCGCGAACCAAACCGTGAAATAAATCGCGAACATTATATTTGATCTCACTTTATAGATATCAAGTGAGATACAGAATGAATGACGTGAGATCAAAAAGGGACGATAATTACCGAATATATTAACGCAATAAGTATCGTAATGAATATAATAAATTTATCGTATTCTCGCGCATGTGACATTTGTCTTTATAAATTTTCACATATATATTATGTATATTCAATGAACATCTCGTTATTTTATTGCAAAATGTTATTAAAATTATATTTAATACGACATGTAAAATATGTATTATCTCAGAATATATTATCAGAATATATAATATATTAGTTTAATATAATTGATATGAAACTATCAACTTTGAGATATTTCTATATAAAAAAATTATTCTGTCTCACAACAAAGTATTTATTTGATCTCACGTCATTTTATTTTGTTTTATTTGTCAATACAAAATAAAGCTATTAAATGGATAAACTAATAAAAGATCAGGATAAAATCGGCGTGTTATACATGTATATATAATAAATGTATATATAATACATGTATATATAATAAAAATAAATATGTAATTAACAATCATTAATGTAAACTATCTCTATCTACTGCCTATCTATAGAAATTTATTTTTACTTATTATTGTTGTATATATCTAAAAAAAATATGTTATAGAAATATTTTTGAAACCTTATTTGTCCGAAAAATAAACGTCAACAAAAACTTAAGTGATTAGACAACTTATATAAAAGAAATATTACCTATTCTATTTTTTGTAAAATTTTATTTTAATTCTCTGTCTCTTTCTATATGTCTATTTTTTTCAATAAATATTTTAAAAACAAATTGGAAAATGTAATTAATTTAATAAATTTATAATAGTTAATTATTGATATTAATATTAAGAATGATTGTAACTAATACAATAACTTGATAATAAAATATATATTTAAAAAATTCCAATAAATTGATAAATGATGAAACTCCAGGATTAAATATTCAGCCTAGTCCATGATTTAGTCTATCCACTTTAGGGCAACGGATCTGTGACAAGTCGCATTTATCTGCTTTGTTAGATGGGAATAATACATAAATGTACAATTTAATATATTCACACAAATCCGTTACCCTATTACGTAATAAAAAATTCGCACTCACCGACCGATGTGCAACGGGCGGAGTTATTCCGTATACGGAGTAGCGTAGCTATGGTGATTCTCAATTCTGTATAACACAAAACGAAAGATCCAAATTAAAGAGACGCTCAAAATGATCAACGTTTCAAAAAATAATTTTTACACACGTCTAATTAATCTTTTAATTAAATTATTTACTAATATAATTATCTATTTTTCGGGAAGAATCTTTACGAGAATAAACTTTTATAAAATTTTAGATGGTTTCTCTTTCTCAAATTATATTTCTAGCTTATCGAGATAAAACGGCTCGAATAAATGGAAAAAACAATTAATTTTAAGATAAGAAATATGGTAACTTACCTTACGTTACTCCACAGTCCACCGGGGCCCGATGCCCTTGCCAGGCCTTCTCCTCCTCTCAGGACGGGGTGTCAGACCTCCTCCTCCTCCTTTTCGCCTCTCGTTGCACAGGACACTCACAGAACCGCATTTCAATATATTTCGCGATCGAGAGCGAAGTAATTGTCATAATACGATAGATAATCGCGACTCGCGACACTCCCGAGATAAAACAATCGGCATACCTATTACGGCGCACTTTCACTATTTAAAACCGACAAGTCACCGAGCTGTGTTTTCCGCTGAACGCAGCGAACTTCGTACCGACGCGGACGCCGCGCGGATATAACGCGAGTCGAGTCGACAGCTAACCGAATTGAAAGTCGAACAAACCGAAGTTATACGTTCTCGAAACACGAAAGCGGAGGCTAATCGGAACACGCGCTCACGAGTATATTCTCCGAGAGGCATGAATCGTCGTCCGTTCAATAAAACGCGACGAAACGCGAACGATGGCAAGCTAGTCCGATATAATCCAATCGTCTTCTCACTCCTGCGTGCGATAACCTTTCGTCGAAATGTTAGAAACAGAATATTCGGCACATATTTAACACCTTACTCGATCTCGAACCGCGCGCGAGCCGGCGATGAGTCTGTCGCACGACATCAGCGCTTCGGATGTGTTCGACGCGCTTCGGAAGTATTCGTGAATCCGGAGTCGACGCGAACGGCGGAAATTGCCGGAAATCAGTCCCGCTGGTCGCGCGGTCATGCAAATGCAATTAAACGATCGAGATAATGCGACATTAATGGAGAATGCTGTATCTTTCTGTTACCTGCGGTATCATCCGAAATCATCCTAATACTTATCGGAGCATGTCTCGCGATGTAATACGCTACGCAGACGTATACGAATATATATGCCCAAACGTTATCGTCAAGTGAATATTGCCAGCGGCGAGACCGTTGGCACGCGGCACGCGGGTGCTCGACATTGTTTTTCGTATTCGCGTACGCGGGATGGGTCCTGCGGGGGGTACGCCGCGCCGCAACTGCCGCAAGGTGTTTACAAAAACGGTCGCCCCGCAGGGGTCACGCAACGCGCTGCCCGCTCTATCATTCATTCATTCTCGTCCCGACACTCGACAGGCAGCCGAGCGAGCTGCTCCGTGCGTAGCGCTATTAATGCTGTAATACACAGTAATACATCGCGAGATGTGTGCTCTGCGGTGCCCGCGCGATAAGTATTACGATGATATCGCAAGTACTAGAAAGATGATACATTCTGTATTAATCGTCGGATTATCCCATTTGCGCGACCGACTGATTTTCGTCGCTCGTCGCGGTCGCCGACTCGCGCCGACTCGCGCCGACTCACGGCGAACATGGCCGAAGCGCTGGCCGGTGCGCGGCGCACACGTCTCGCGCAGACCGCACAGTCGGCACTACTCGGTACTCGGCACAGTTTACGGGAATCGAAGTGGAGGTGAATAACTTTTGACTGAATTAATGTACGCCGAATATAAGTTTCTTGTGTTTTGACTTTTGATGAATGGACTATATTATCGGCGTGCACACAGGAGTGAGTGCTGGACTAACGTTTCGCCGCGATTAATTTAACGACGACGATTGTATCTCGAAGGATACTCGTGCGCGTGTGCACCGTTTTCGTGCTTCGAGAACACGGAACGCGGCGTAATACGCGAATCGTCGGATTTAACGTGACGGAAGGGTACGTGAATCGCGTGATTTAGAATAACGAGGTGTAGGTAGTGATAATGTGTGATGTGTCGACCGCGGAATTTTACGCGCTCGAGCTGTGTATCGCAAACGTGTCTCGAGCGTATATTTTCGAAAGGTTACGCCTCGTTTCAATTCGGCTGCTGACTCGACTCGCGTTATATGGTTGTAACTTGTATATTCGCGCGGCGTCGGTATGAACTTGACTGCGTTCAGCGGAGAAAGCAGCTCGTGATTTTCGTGAACTGTCGGATTAATCGAAGTGCGCCTTAGTACGCGAATTAATCGTTACATCTCGGGAGTGTCTAATAAAATATCGCGTTCGCATTAAGACAGTTACTTTGCTCTCGATCGCGAAATATTGAACACTGGTTTTGTGAGTGTCCTGTGCATCGGGAGGCGACGAGGAAAAGGCGGAGGAGGCCTGACAACCCCTCCTGAGAGGAGGAAAAGGCCTGGCAAAGGCATCGGACCCCGGCGGAGCACTCTTGAGATTCTTGAGGTAAGTACCATATTTCTTATCTTAAAATTAATAGTTTTTCCATTTATTCAGGCCGTTTTATCTCGAAAAGTTAGAAATAATTTTGAGAAAATCATCTAAAATTTTATAAAAGTTTATTTTTGTAAAGATTCTTCCCGGAAAATAGATATCTAATTATATTAGTAAATTTGATTAAAAGATTAATTAGACGTGTGTAAAAATTATTTTTTGAAACGTTGATCATTTTGAACGTTTCTTTAATTTGGTTTTTTCGTTTTTGTGTTACAGAATCACCGTGTAGCTACGCTACTCCGTAACTTCGCCAGTTGCACATCGGTCGGTGAGTGATGAATTTTTTATTATATAATAGGGTAACGAATCTGTGATTGTTAAATTGTACATTAAACATTTATGTATTATTCCTATCTAATGAAGCAGATAAATGCAACTTGTCACAGATCCGTTGCCCTAAAATGGATAGACTAAATCAGACTAAGCTGAATATTTAATTTCGAGCTCCATTATTTATCAATTTATTGGAATTTTTTAAATTGTATATTTTATTATCAAGTTACTGTATTAGTTATAATAATTCTTAATATTAATATCAGTTAACTAAATTAATTACATTTTCCAATTTGTTTTTAAAATATTTATTGAGAAATAGACATAGAAAGAGACTGAGAATTAAAATAAAATTTTACACAAGAAATAGAATAATATTTTTTTTATATAACCTGTCTCATTATTTGAATTTTTTCTAGAAGTATATTTTTCGGGAAATAAGGTTTTAAAAATAATTTTAGATATTTTTTTGGATATACAATAATAATAAGTAAAATAATTTTCTATAAATAGGCAAGATAGAGAGTTTACATTAATATGATTGTTAATTACATATTTATTTTTATTATATATACACATGTATAACACGCCGATTTTATCCTGATCTTTTATAGTCTATCCATTTAATAGCTTTATTTTGTATTAATAAATAAAACAAAATAAAATGACGTGAGATCCAATGAATACTTTGTCGCGGAACAGAATAATTTTTTTATATAAAAATATCTCTAAGTGTCGATAGCTTTCATATCAATTATATATTAAAATACATAATATAATTTGAGATGATACATATTTTATGTAATTCAACATAATTTTATTAAACATAAAATTAATTTATAAACAAAAACTTTATTATACATAATTTTAATATCATTTTGCAATAAAGTAACGAGATGTTTATATGAATATATACATGATATATGTGAAAATTTATAAAAACAAATGTCACATGCGCGAGTAGGTGTACGATATATGTATATAAATTCATTATATTGATTACAATACCTACTTATTGCGTGAATATATTACCTCGGAAATTATTTTTTTCTGGATCTCACGTTATTCATTCTGTATATCTCACTTAATATCTAAGGTGCTGAGATCAAATAATGTTCGCGATTCATTTTGCGGTCTGGTTCGCGGTTCGCGATTCGCGATTCGGATTGTTTATATACTAAAAATTGTTTGTCTCTTTGTTGATTGATTAATAGATTCATCGATTATTTTTTAAGTTTTGGTTGTTTCGTGTTTCCAGTACATTATACTATTCAGATATTCGCGATCGAGATATAATTGCAAAAATTTTGATTAGGATGCGGTTAACATAAAATTCTTTGCATTCTTTCATGCGATATAATTATTTCTTTCTTTCTATCTCTTTGATATATTTCTTTGAAAAAGTTAATTACGCGTATCGATGAGAAATCGATAATTGCAAAATTAAGTTAAATTTAAATTTAATTAATATTTTATTAACGAACGTAATTATTTGTCTTTTTTTTATATAATTAACGCGCTTTTGTTAACGATCGTAACGATTCGTAATCGACCGTAACGTTGTAATCTGCCGGCTCTAATAATCAGCCGGCGAGTCAGCCGGTATCGAAGGAATTTGACTCCTTCTCATTCTCTGGCTAATATATACAGCCAGAATGGATTTGGCCAGGAACAATAGCTAGGTAAGTCCAATCTGGCCAAAAAGAACTACAGGAATTACGCATCATTATAAGGTAAGGTCTGTATTGACCAAAATGTGTAAGGTATGGAAGGTAGGTGCATACTTATGAGAGTGTGCAATTATGCATAATTACATGTAAAATAACATGCGATTGGAAACTAATTAACTTGCTCGCACATTAAATTGCGAGCGCCCATGTCTTTCAAATTATTACCTATTTCCTTATTCTGCATTATCGCGATTAGGTGATGATCCCGTTAGATTTAACACACCCCATCGCACGATACGATCATTGTATCCGCGGTTTTGCATTACATATGTGTAGTAAGAATACGGGTAGGTAGGAATACGCGAATAGGTAGCACAAATAAATAAATATACGAGTAGGCAGGAAAATATATGAATAGAAATACAGGTACACGGGTAGGTAGAGACAAAACATAATAACTTAATATTTTGAAAATTAAAATTCTGCAAATCAAATGGCATTTAATAAAAAATAAAATTTCCGCGATCGCGAAGTTAAACTTCATTATTTAAAATTGAATATAATCAAACTACTTAATAATTACATAATATGTAACTAAGAATACATGGACATCATAAATCCATATTTGATCCATATTTGATGACTGAAAAGGGGCTGAAAATTAAATAAAATTAAAAATTAATTTTAAAAATAATTTTGCGAGAACTAGAAATTTAAAATTAATTTTAAAATTAATTAATTTAAAATTTTTAGCCTTCGTAGAATTTTTATTTTTTTAAAATTGTATACATTGCAGTCATAAACTATGTAATATTTATGTTGAGATTAGTTGGAGGCGAGGTTAGACGATTAATTGAATGGATGGTCAAGCAGGAGTGACGGGATAATAGATTAATCGATCCATCGTTTGAATATTATTTAAGTTTAACGCGAGCAAGAGATGCTTCCTCTGTTACTCAAACGCTCCGTTCCGTCTCGAACGCGCTGCTCCTTGCACTCCAGTCGGGTCGCGGTCTTCTCGCTCAAGTCGCCTGTCCGAGGACAGGCCTGTCGCCGTAGGATCTTTGTTTCTCGATCTGACTCGGAAACTCTCTCTCAGAAACTGTCTGTCCATCTCTGCTAATTGTCGTCTTTTATAAGGGTATTTCACGGAGTCTCCCTTCCCCTATGTGTCGACTGTCGAATCAATTATTCTTCGCCAAGTTCTGCCAAATTCTTCACTGGCAAAGGCGATATTCGTTATTCGTTTTTTTCCGAGACGGCAGAGAGAAATCCTCCGATCTAAATAATAAATACACGCGGACAATAACATGAAACAGTCGTGTCGCTCGTCACCGACAATGCTCGAACTTGAAATATCGCTTACAATATTTTTTGAATATCTATTTGATATATTTATCTGGTCTTACAATTAGTATCTAAGACAAATTATCGCGTTAATGCTATAAATTGCGTGAAATTGACGAAACACGTATGATAACAAGAAATTTATTGAATTAATGCCTTTGGTAAATATTTAATTTTGAAATTCTTATTGTTAGTTTTAAAATTGAGATTTTTATTTTGAGTAAAAATCATTAATAATTTAGGATAATTTAAAATTTAAAATTAGGTGTTTAGAATTAGCGTCAATTTTTCATAGCATATAATTTCACAACATTAATTTATTATAGATAAAAAACGTTTATTAAGTGTAAGAACTAAAAACTCGAGCTTTTGGCTGAGCTAATGGTCAAGTATTAACACTTCTTGCTCGCGAAATTTGACGATCACATTTTTAATACTACGGAATCGCGAGTACATTTTAATGATTAATTTTTGATATATTAATAGAAGTATTGAAAAATTTGAGATTTATGTTTATCTTCGGTTTTATAGCAACAAAAATCCGTATAATAATTGTATCTTGTTTTTTGTCAAACATTTCTGTGATTTTCGCGATGAGTTAAATATTCTTTAACTAATATAATTTCTGAATTATGTTTACAAATATTTTAAAATTATATTTAGAATACTTCTAAATTACATTTAGAAATATTTATTTCTTTTAATGAAGATAGAAAAAGACAAAAAATATGCTTTGAAGAATTTGTAGCATCAAATAAACCGCAGTCATGTCTAGGATCTAGAACAAAATCAAAGTGCAAAGCTTTAGTATAATTATCAATTAATTATATGCACAATCGTGTAAAATACATTCGGAATAAGGAGAAGACATGTAAATTGTTCTCCTAGATGTAAACGCTTGTAAACGAGTATTTCATAGAGTGCTAAATATTTCGAGAACACAATAGCTCAAATGTTCCATAACAAGCATATGTATGTATACATATATGCGAGGGGCTATTCACTCAGCTATTAGATGTACACGTGATTACAAAGTACAGTTGATTACAATTGATTACAGTTGATTACGATGTGATTATCACAGCTGATTTTATTGTGATTACAAATGATATCACAGTGATTACAAATGACATCATTGTGATTACAAATGATTTCATTGTGATTACAAATGATTTTATTGTGATTACAAATGATTTCAATAGCATTACTCGTTATTATTGCTAATTTCAATGTAAATAATGTTACAAATTTATCATAATTTTAAATTATAATATATAATAATAGAAATCATTAATTAATGCTTTAAATAATTTTAATATGATTGATTAGATTTTATTTAACTTTTGAAGCAACATGCCAATTCTTTAAAAAGTTTAAAATAATAATATATATAATATTATACGAGTAATTTGTATTATTAAATGTACATCATGAAAAAGTAAAAAAATAAAAAGTATTTTATAGTATTCATAAATTTTATTTAATTCACAAAGTAGCTTGTTATAATAATCATAACAAAGTTATAAAAGTATAATATATTAATTATAAATACTTTTTTATCTTTTCAAAAACATCATGGCTTAGCCTTAAGTTTAAATCAGTCATGCATGGAGCTGAAATAGTTATAACATATTGTTTAACGTCTATGTATCCTTGTATTTCCATTTGCTCTGGATTTAAGCATTCTTCCTTATCTACAGAGTACCAATGGCACAGTACTCCCACAATATTTTTATTGCCTTTAATTCGCGCAGTGTTACTGGAGTATTCTCTTGCCTTCCAGAATTTTTTTTCCATATAGGCAAATCCAAGGACAAAACCTATTAAGCATTTTTTTATTTCAATATTTTTAAATAAGCACCAGTCTCCAATCTGTATTTCCTCGCTAGTTTCACAAATCTAAGACCAGAAGTCTCGAATTTAGCGGCCTATTCTTATTTCTTACTATTATGCCCGAGATGCCTATGGAACTTTCCCGTGTCTCTCTGACACCCGACGTGCGCGAAGTCCCTATGCGCACACGCATAATCGTCTCGTGGGCGCATGTTACTAATAAAAGACTGATTTCGTTCTGATTTCAAACGACTCGCAACGATTTCACGCGATTTCTTACTTATTTTTCTTTAATGATTTCAAAATATATTGCAAGATTACACGTGATTACGAATTGATTTCACTGTTGATTACCACATGATTACAAATCAGGTGTACACCTGATTTCATTAGTGAATGGCCCCTCGCATATATGTATATATGTGTGTAAATAAAAGGCCGGTTTGCGTATAAAAAAAATGGAAAAAATTGCGGTATAGTCGGCGACGGCTCTCTTTACAAAAGACACAGTGAGAATGAGAATATAATACAGTGGTGCTCGCGGCACGTGGCAAAAAAAAAGGTAGAGAGCCCGTGCGCCTCACGAAGGTACAATGGTGCAGCGACCAATCGGTTGCTTATCGACTGTCGATCAGCACGAGTCCCAGAGCGATCGATCGACGCGTGCGCCGCCCATGAGTTACCGTCTGGGCAAGCAATTATCTACCAATGCATATACAATGTATTATCTAGTACATTATACATACATATAAAGTCATTTAAAGACTCTCATTATCGCGCGAGGAAGTCGTGTTATAAGCAGCGCCGCTTTAAGGAAATCCTGCAGTCGTATGAATTACCGACATTATCGTTTTTCAATGGATCTTTTAATTGGCTTTATAAAATTGCAAAAATCTTTTACAGAATTAAAGTACGCACAAAAATCTATGTTACACAACCGCGATTTTATATCAAAAACACCAAAAAATTAAAAATATTACTTATTTGGGCACATACAGCTGTCACCTGACGACAATATTTGCTTAAAACAAAAATTCTGCAGTTTATACATACGTAATGTTTATTATGTAACTTTGGGTAAACATGTAGGAATAATATCGTGCAAGTAGAAGTAAGATTCAATGCGTACAAAAAAAGATCCATTAAAAAATTATTTTAGTAATGCAAATACGGATGCAGAATGACAAGAAGAGCAGTGTTGGGTGCAACAGTAGTTGCCGGATCTTGTCAGAGATGGCGCTGCTGCAATCTGACAAGGACAGATATATCGTATAGGTATCCGTTAGACAAGGACAGGTATAGCACGGTAACACAGAAAACATAGTAAACGATCGAAATTATCGATTATTTTTAGTTCCGTGCTAGATCGTGGCGCTGTCACGTTGGAGTTCCTAGAGACCCTCTAATAAGAGTCTGGCCACAACCACAGTATAACCATACCCAGTAGCGACACTGAGCGACACCTGACGTTCTCAATTTCTCCAAATTCCGTACACCTAGGAATATGGCGGCCTGTAGGTATGACAGAGAGAAAGATACTTTCCTCTCTTTCTCTCTTAAGCGTTTGTACATCTCAGAAGATGGCGGCGAGTCATGTGACCTGGGACCCTCTACATCAAAGGTGCCGACACTCAGTGTCGCTACTGGGTATAGTTATACTGTGCCACAACTGTTGGATGGTCGCCATTTATGAGCGAAATCACACGAGAGAGAGCTCGCTGTCTCACTCGGGAGAGCTCGCTGTCTCACTCGGTTGCGAAGCACTGTCTCACTCGCACACATACCGAGGCTGCGTTCCGATATTCACTGCAAGTACTGTAAGCATCATTCTGTCTTCGTTGCACATCGTATATCAAACGAAGATGGAGCGATGCTTACAGTACTTGCAGTGAATATCGGAATGCAGCCCGAAGCGCTCATAAATGGCGGACCAATCAAAAAGCGGGACCATGTGGCCAGACTCTTATTAGAGGGTCTCTAGGGCCGGTATTCATAGTTCCTTGCCATAGACCTAGGCCTAGGCCTATGTTCCTTGCATATTGCGTTGGTGCGGAATCATGGACCCCGGCGTGTTTTCGTAATCGTGTAGGAGTGCTCGTTGTTTTTCATCGATGAAGTTGTAAATAAAAGCACGTATTTTTTTACTTGTTTAGAAAGCTGTGACATCAGTAATAAAGTAACATCTCTAAAGAAAATCCCGCATTAAAATAGCATTTATGAATGAAGGATTAAAAAGTTGTCCGATGACGATCATATGATTATTCCCTAGAAAAGACGTCCAGCTATTTTCTTCTTGACCGTGTGACACAAAGAAAGAAATAAAAGAGTGGAGTACCCTAGGAGGGACACAGCTGCTTCTCTCGTGACTCGTGCCTGTCCGTGGTGTCAACAATGACGTTTGTTCGTTCGCCCGCATAATTTGCAAAACGGTAACCTCCATACCTCTCGTCGCGTGTGCATACTGTGCATGAAACTCGCAGCAGAGAGAGAGAGGAGAGAGTCCTGTGGAGATTCACGTGCTGTGGGACCCGAGGAGAGGTCGAGGAGTCGAAGATTGAATACCGTGTTGAGAGTGGAGTGGTCCTTGGAATCGAGTCAGTCCATTTAATTATGATAGCCATGGAGCTGTTGTTCAGGGTACAAATAAATTCTGAAATGGTCATGCCAATCACGCTCAGCGGCGTGAACCTGAAGACGAAAGTCGAGACGCTGAAGCAGGAAGCCGCGGAAAGGTGGAATCTGCCCAAGGATTCGTTTGGTAAAAATGACTTTGCACTATTTGGAGATTTGTTTTTGTCACAGGACTCTCTTTGTACTCTTTGTTGCTCGATTCTAGTTTAATGTCAGATTCTGTGGATCTGTTATATTTGAAATATATATCAAGGCATTTAGATAATCAAAAATTCTTGTCAGATTAGCCTGGATTAGCCTTGTTCTTAATTCTTAATAAATTAGCCTTGTTTTCAATCTTTTTGAGGAAAAATTAACTCCAATTCAGTCAAAGAAAATATGATTAGAATTCAGGCTTCTTGAAACGATCCCTTATAAAATAAATTAGACTAATCTTTGATGTAAGTATAATGCTAATGATTGTCTTTCTTTTCTTTTAGAATTTATTTATTGTGGGCTTATACTTGAGGATGACGCAACAGTGGAGTCTATTGGATTAAAAAATGGATCAATGGTGCATGCGTTACAGAAAAGAGAACCAGAATCCTCAATATCGAACAAACATATATCAGAAGATTGCATATTGCAATTGGCATCGGCATTTAAGTCTTTCAATGAGACACCTGCATTTAGAAGCGCTCTGCATGTAATTATCATTTAAATAATGAGTCTGTGATATCTTTAAATTATATGGTTAACTATTATCAAGTATTGTTAGAGGAAACTTATAAAGGATAAAGATCTATTATTGCGTCTCTACGGGGTTTGCAAGGCGTTTTAGGAATGTTCCCAAACCATCAACTTTCTTTATCCTACTCTGCTCCTCTACCTCCTTCTTCCAAATCTCTTCCTACACCTTCTCAACCTCCTTCCCGGAACCCTTTGGCCTCCTCGCACTCGGGAGTTATTTTACCCGCGCGAGGGGGCAGCAGCTCTTTAGGGTAACTAAAACATCATTTCGTCAGAGAATAAAGACCCCGTGGCCCAGTGGGACTCGAACCTGGTTCCTAAGATTACGAGTCTGGCGCTTTACCACCGGGCCACACTGCCGCCCTTAGAGGAAACTTATATAAATAAACATTTTGATATGTTTCAGCGTTTAAGCAAAAGGCCGGAGGTGATAGACAATATAATTTCTTCTTCTCCTGGATTACACGAGGATGCAGTCGCCATTGCCATGTTGCAGGATCCTGATTTAATGGCGCATTTTATAGATGTTGACACTGTCAGAAGGTGATTCTAATTTGTATCACTTCCCATGTTCGGAAATTTTATGTAAACAGTACATTTCTCAAAGAAATACATCCTTATTTCACATCTGGTTTGTAGTGTGAATATGGATTTAAACTTTTTTTGTTATATATTTAGAATTGCACAGCTGCATCCAGTGTTAATCGAGGCGGCGCAGAATATCGCGGCGGCCGTGCACGAGGAAGCGCACAACGCAGCCTCCAGCGGCTCCTCCAGCAGTTCAGTGGCCAGTTTGCAGCCCACTACCGCACGTTCCTACAGCATGGATAGTATGAGCCTCGAGGAAGAAATGGCACGCGACATCGCTCACTTTTTCGCTACGCAGCCTGTAAACGATAGCAATTTGCGTTTTCCTAACGCGGCGCCGGCTGCAAATTCGCAGCGACTGGACAATCCACCGTCCTCCACATCCGAGAGCGTCAATCAACCCGCGGTTGAGAATCAGAGCACCGGCGTGATTACGTCGCAGATGTTCATGGAAGCTATGAGACAAGCTGGGCTGGCGACCAATCCAAATCCGCAGCAGCCAGCCGCGTCGCCGGCGACCTCCTTGTCACCCGTGTTACCGCTGTTTTCGGCACCGATCACCGATTTACAGCGGCAGTTGGCACAGATGCACGAGATGGGTCTTCAGGACGACACGGTAAACATTCAGGCACTGCAGTTTACCAATGGCGACGTGCAGGCAGCCGTCGAACTCGTGTTTAGTGGTTTCTATGATAATTAATGGACAGGAACGATGGGACAAGGTAATATAAGTGATTACAGTTTGTACAAATGGTGTCTAAAAAAAAAACAGTGTTTTCCAGATGAATCAGCCTGGACATTCATGACACATGTTCTCAATTTGTAACATAGGTTGATGCTGAGTCATAGAGAATGTGTTCAAAATGTTTATGAAATATACTGCTCGAAGAAGACTCTTTTATATGATTTTTGAGATACATTGTTCACTCGTGTTAATAATATAGTAAGATTTCTGAACTTTTTTTATATTTTAAGAACTCGTATATACAGACTATTATTCTAATTTCTCAGAGTGCGGTAGGATACGATGTACTTCGTTATTAACATCGACGCAGAAAATATATCAAGAAAATATATATTATGTACATTAAGAAAATTGTGTTTAATGAAATTCTACTTTGCTAATGCTATGTACGAATTTTTATATTTCGACAATTTTGCATTTATGTACATTACTCAAGCGAAATTGACTTTTCTTCCATATATGTAACGTTTCTGCGCCGTTATATTATAATATGAATGAAAGACATTCGGACATATCACATATGTTGTAGTTATCTGCAATTATTCTAATCATTACTGATACATGGGGGGGGGGGGGGTTATGGAACTGTTATCTCTTTCGTTTTTTGCAAAGTCGTCAGGAATTCAATCAAAGTTTAACATACTTGAATAAAAATCAATGTAAATATATATGTATGTACATATAGGTATACATAGTGTACATACATATAAACTTTGTGTACATACATATAAATTTCTTTCTTTCTTTTTCTTTCTCTTTCTCTCTCTCTATAACATTAATATCGTGGCAATTTTTTTACAGCATTGTTATTAATTTAAATGGTTTATGAAACAATTATTCTATACGTATATAAGAAAATTTTGCTTCACAGAGCTGCAACGTAAGATTTAAAATTGTGATAGGGGTTTTTGTTCAGCACATGCGAGCCACGTGGAATGACGCTTCAATATGTAGATGTATCGGTGCAAAATATTCGGGATAAATGCGTCATGCATGTCAGCAGTGGTGTAGCGCGGTTAACGCGAAATCGAATGCGTGTCGCGAAAACCCACACAAACACGCCGTAAGTGTCACATCTTTTAAGTACCGACGAGTCATCGTTTGAGAATCTTTAGGGTCTTAAGTGACGTTATAAATGACGTTCAATTAAGACTTATCTGATTATTCACAAGAGATCTAAGAACAGTTAGATCAGGAAATGTAAATTCTGACATTACACAATTTGTGTTCTGACTCAAGTTGTGATAGCAATATAGTTATCTACAATAGTATTAATGATAATTTCATTTATCTCTGCAGGATGACTGTAGAAAATGATTACAACAATATGAAATTAATGAGAAATATATATATTTATTATCGCCAATTGGAGAAAATTCTACAAATGAGGGATTCACGCGAGAAATTATTTGAATGTATTTGGAGACAGTTTATATATAGAGTATTCCGCGGTGTGACTTTCAAACAATTGACAACAATTACAACGTTCTCTTCTTAAAAGCTGAGTTATCCAAATTTATTTTTTAGGCGCATGTATACTATACAAATACAGTGCCTACCTAATTCTATATATATAGCGCTTTGGAATATTGTGTAATTTCATGCAAATTATCAACGAAAATATCAGGCTGTATCTACAGATTGTGCAAGATGTGCGTGAAGACTCGCTAGCGAGTCATGGTTCGTATTACAGAATTTGCAAGAGGGGTGCAATGTCCACGCGATACAATACTGCACCGGCGACGCGCGACGCCGACGGTGCGTTGGTGCGTGTGCCGGTCCGCCGGACCGCCGCGCCGGTCCCTCACGGCTCACGCATCGGAGCATTCGGAGCGAGCCGAGTGTCGCGAGGCCCGACCCGAGGCCCGAGGTGAAGGGGATTTCTGCAACGGTCCGGTCCGTCAGTAGGAATCGAGAATTCGCGTGGTTCGGACGTGCTGAGGCCTTGAGACGGCGGAGTCTCCCTACAGTTCACAGTCGCAAGTGACAGGAGCAGCGCACGTGCTCGCGACGTCTGGCGTGTACGCGCGCACCCATCGATTCATACGTGTGTATGTATACATACGTCGATAAACACGCACACCCAGAGGCACACGTGTCCTAGTGTCAACTCCGCGCCGCGCCGGTCGGTGCCGGTTGAAGAGAGACAGCGCGAAGGGCTGTCAATCGGTGGCTCGTTGTTCTCGGCGCAATGACCGAGCTTTCGAAAAGTTTTCTGGCTGGATAAGAGTATTACGGAAAGGACGAGATACATTTCCAGCAAGAACTGGCGTTAAATATATTCGAATTAATCGGAGTACGAGGTTATGGGGAAGCCGAGAATCTGACGTTTCGGAGGATCCCTCGCCTACAGGACTGCGAGTTTAACGAACGAGTAAGGTGAACAGCCAAAAGAGCGATCTTTCCGCCGTGCATTCAACGCTAAATATAGTTCGCGGTTTCAAATTTTATCTTATAAATGTGCGATTCTTTAGCTCCTCCTTTTTTTAGCAGAAGACATTTCTCTTCTGCTACCCGCGAGAGGAACGCCGGTTTTACGGCCGACGTTCGGAGGCGACAGGAGACGGATGACCAGTCTGGACCAGCCGCGTTTAGCGTCGAATGCGCGGCGGGAATGCGGTCCCTCGATTTCGCCGGGGCGGGCCGCGGGCGAGCCGTCTGCGGCCAAACGAGCCGGTCGCGTGCGAGCGAGCGAACGCGTGGAAGCACAGGGCCGGTTTAAGATACTCTCTCTGTCACTCGTTGAGCCTCACCGTTAATCAACGTTCCGTTTTTTTCCACTTCGCTGTTTTTCATTATATACAGTTTGCTCAACCAAGATTATTCTTTTCTTATATAGAATCATTCCCATTGTACTTTTAGGCAAAAAATTATTCGTATCTGTAAGGTAAAGGGGGGAGTTAATGACACTGTTGCAGTTCCTGACACTGACGGTACATTTATATTTGTAATAAATAAAGTTTTCGTCAAATATAAAAAAAATTACAGGCAAATTAAAGAGCGTTTTTTTGCTGTTGATTATTGCACAGACACTTTTTTTTTAAATGTGTCAGAAACTACCTTTCTTTTTATGTGTCAGAAACTACCTCTTTTTTTTAACAGTGTCAGAAACTACCCCACTTACCTTATATGTTCTTTCTTTAAAATCTTTTTTCTCAGAACATGTAGATTAAATAATATTATATAAAGTTTTCTTGGGAATTAAGGGAAAAAGTCTTGCATCAAATTTTAACTAAGCAACTAAAGTCGAATATATTTCTTTTTCGATCACTGTCCGTTTTCTTATGTCAAAAAAACGGCTATATCGTTTGCCGTTAGCTTTGCACCGGCCGGCCCTGTGTGGAAACGTTTGCATTCGCCATAAAGGCCGCGGCACCGTTCGGCGATCGGTCGGCGTTGCTAAGCGCGCCGGCGATTTTTTAAAAGTCCGTCCGCCTCTTCTACATCCTCTGTTCTACGACGTCGCGCAAAGTGATGCTTCACCTCGTCTCTTGTATCTCGTTTAGTCTCTCTCAATTTTTATCTGGCGCGATTGAAAGAAATATGTTAATTATTTTCTCCCAAAAAAGCAAACAAAATGTTCGCTTTTTACGATTTACACTTAATTCTTTCTATCATCAATCTTCATTTAGAAATTGTGAGATAACATAAAAGCAGAATAGTCTCCAAAATATCTAGATTACAATCTGATGTGCTCCAACAAGATGCAATATATAGATACTCAACAAAATTCACCTGGTTGGCTCTTTTTAAGCGGATTTAATAATTTCGACAAACCACATTTCTCTCCGATTCTTTTTCTCCAGTATTTTGAAACTATTATATGTTACAAAGAAAGATAGAAGCCCTGTTAAAATTAAAGATTTTTTTCATGTAAGCTATTTCGTAAATCTCGCTCGTGCCTTATCTTTAAAACGAAATAAAAACTCATGAGGAGAGAAACGATATGCAAATATTAGAATCGGTTCGAGGAATAACTTCCGATTGTACAGACTAGAGACGAAATCTGAGGATCAAGGCGAAAACCCGTAAAATCGTTTCGCGAAACAGAGAGCGCTCGGCCTTCGTTTATAAAGGCGAAATTCGAAGAATCGAGCGAAAGGCTGCGAAGTCGCCGCGTAGAACACATAAGAAGCGGATCTTTGATTGTAGAAACAAAATTCAAGGTACTGACTACTGACCTGCCTACGGCGATTACGAACTTTCGAAATAAATGGTAATTGACAACGATATCAAAGAACGAGCTGACCGACGGAATTTTACTATTCCAATGCCTTATGCCGTCTTCGGGCTAGCGCTATCTGAGTTTAGAGTTTGTTTAGTAATAAACCATTGATTACTGTGAGTTACATCTATTTTTATCAAAGTTATATTTAATAGGGTAATAAACGATAGGTATATTATGATTTTTCTCAGATTGTAGTCTTTCTTCATTGCAGCTGCTTATACGATGCATAGCTATAAGCTAACTGTGACCACGATGGAATTTTTAACGTTACTATAGAATTTGGTCCGATTTCTTTTTCTATTTGCGTTCTCGGATAAATTTGGAAAATGAGTTCTATGGAAACTTTTTAAGACGTTATTTATATTTATAACAATTAGTTTGAGATACTCGTAAATTTGATAGGAATATGCAGTAAGAGAGAGTCGACGTTTAAAGCCATCGCTACTGGAAATTTCGCGGTCGAATCGCGGGGATAAGTGCGATTCTTATCTTACTTAATGGGAAATGATGCGATAGGAAGCAAAAAGTGGTAGCAGTGGCCGAGAATAGAGCAGATTCCAGTTCGAGTTTCTCGAACGTTCAACTTCTCTCTCTTTCTACGGAAAAAGAACCTCGGCATTTCCTCGAAGTCTTTCGAATTTCCGGCTATTTGTAAACCTTTGATGTAGCTTAAAATTCTTGGGAATTAACTTCCATCAATGACATAATGACAAAACGTTAATCTAATCCTTTGAATAACGGATCATCTCAAGAAAAATATTCTTAAAAAAGTGTCCATTCCTAGAATAGTTTGCATTTGACTTTTTGTCGGATCTCTCTTATAATCTGAGAAACAATTGTTAATTAATTTTATATCGAAGTTTTTAATCAATTTAATTATTCAATTTATTACCTTACTAATTTATTAGTAAGTAAATAAATTAAATAATTAAATTTACCAAATTCTAGTAACGTTAAAAATTTAAGTAGGGGAGACCGGGGCTAACTCGACACCGGGGCAAACTTGTCACTAGGCTTTTTGCCTATTTAAATCTATCGTAGAAACTTGCCTTTTCTATGGTAAATGCGTCTTTATGTGCCAGCGTTGTCAACAGAATTTGGTGACATTCTGAGTTATGGTGTAACTTCTAGTGCGACATAAGCGTTTTCGATGGTAAAAAGTAATTTTTCTGATCTCTCGAAAATTTCTACTCTTTGATCGAGCTTTACTCTTATAAATCTACCATTAAGTGATTTTGATGGGAAATTCGATGCTCTATACGAATCCGATAATAGTTTTTGCATATTTTCAAAATTTATATGTTTTTGGAGTAACAAAAGTAAAAAACGACGTTTGGGGCAAAGTCGACACCACGCCACCGGGGCAAAGTCGACACTAATCTATTTCGATAAAGCGTTGTAAATAAGTCATTTGCTTTTAGCTTGCAGGAAAATAGTTTGTACATACAATAGAAAAAGACCAGTGATAGATAAGGAAATAATGAAAGAAGCTGTACTTGCCGTAAAAAGGAAAAAATAAAGATCAAACATGCTGCAGAAATATTCGGGGTGTCAAGACAAATTGTCGTTTATCATGGCTCATGACAACATTGCACGCATGGCCGATTGCAAGTTTACCTGCATTAAGCGGAATCTACAATGAGAATTTAAGGCGTAAAATTTAAGCTTTAAGCCTTAAACCGTAAGAAATTGACAAATCACAGTCGGGTATTTTTCTCATATTCGACTGTGATTTGTCAATTTCTTACGGCTTAAGGCTTAAAACTTAAATTTTACGCCTTAAATTTTCATTGTAGATTCCGCTTTAATTGTTTTTCAAACGTGAGTTCAGAAGAAGATAATTGAAAGTTCAACAATTTTTTTCTCATTATTTCCAGTGATTGTTTTGCTTTATTCCGAATTTTTTTATTTTTTAAATACACGATAAACAACGTATTTAGATTTTAGACAATAGACAAATAAGTTTCAGATTGAATTGTATCGATTAGACAAAGTGTCGAGTTTGCCCCGGCATTTTTCAATTTGAAAATTTGTCGTCGCGTCACTTTTCCTCTCCTGGGGGCAAAACAAAGCGACGTACAGCAAAACTTCCTTAAACACTTTTGTACCTAAAGGAACACTCTTTAAATGTGTACCATTGAATTTGCTTGAAAATTTTAATTCGTTGTTGAAAATTGCCTTTGAAAAAATCGTGTCGAGTTAGCCCCGGTCTCCCCTACATACCAATTTAATAAGCCTAATTTATAACAAAACATGTAATTTGCGCTTTAATAGACCGTAAAATATTTTATTTTCCTCCGGCATAATACAATCTTGTGACAGCGCGCGCAGTGATTCGCGTGCAGATGATTTAAAATATCCGTTTGTTACGACAAATAATAATTTATCGTGACGTCGGAACGTATTTAATAGACAGCCACGAGTAGACTCGTCAATGAAAACATCTCCCCCGTAGATTTCGTTGACGCCAGCTGATGATGCTCGCAACGCTTCGCTGCTCGCGATGAGTGCTTCATAAAAAAAAAAAAAGAAAGAAAGAAAAAATTACAAGAGCAGGCGGGGTCTACAAAGGCCACATGGCTCGTATTCATGCGAAAGTTTGTAATTCCAATTGCATTGGCGAATGGTTGTTTTACTTGTAGGTCTCTGAGAATAGCTATAGCGCAGCAACGGCGTTGAATCATCTCTTGTCGGAAAGGACGGGATGAAAGCCTCAGCCAGGATGTTGCCAGGAATGTCCATTGTCCAGATCGTATTGTTTCGCGATGGTTTACACGTAAAACCTGTCGGCGTCATATATCGAGATACGATCGTCAAATAAATTGCAGACTGCAGGTTGACGAGAGCTTTCGTTTCGTAATTTTTTTAACGGTTTTTCTTGACGGTTTTTTTCGGTTTTTTTTAACGGTCTCCTTTTTTCGCGGTCCCAAGCCTACGTCTCTTGCGCCGAAGCGCCGGTTAACGGTCGAATAATAACGCGTCCAGTTTGAGCTCACCGCAAACTGGTTTATTCAAATTCGAGCCGCGGCCGGTTGATGGCCGATCCAGAATAAGACGATCCTGAGGCAGTTTAATAAAGATTCCCGTCAATTAAGTGTGGATTTGAACCGGTTTAAACCACTCCTCGGCAGAATTGATATCCGGTTATGTCGCATTAAAACCCTTTACGCGGGATAGAGACCCGATCGTCAACGTAACATTGTTAAACGATATCTTCTTTTTATATGCGGTGAAACTGAAGTTAATGAAGCGTACGAGAAACGATATGATTATCGTCGATTGATCGAGGATATTTAAGATTAATTAATTTTAGATTTCAGAGTTTATTATTAGATATTATATTTTATTTATTTTTCTTAATTCATGTCTTGCGGCTTTGGATGGCTCCTTGACATCTGTAATTTGTAATTTGTGTGATTTAAGAGTTTATTATAATTTGGATTAAAATTTCCAGCTGCCGAAAGTCTCCCTGAACCGATCAAGATTATGCGTGCAATTCTAAGAAATACGAGAGGACATTAGACATTCTTCGCGCATCGCGCATATTAAACGATAATGATTCGAAAATCGTCGCTATCTGTTCGACGATTAGCATATGTTGTCGCCGGGTAATCTCCGCGGATTGCAAGAATAATCTGGGAAAATCATTTCATCAATAAATTGATTAGCAATTTTTCAATTTTCGATATTAATCTCTCTTTTTTTCTCAGTTCTGGGGATCTCGATCATGTATCTTTTCCCCTAGGGCGGAAACGTGAAAAGTGAAAAGTTTCATGTGGCTATCTCTTTCTACTGGTGTTGAATAGAATGAGATAACTTTTCACTTTTCACGTTTCCGTGAAAAGTGAAAAGTTGTCTCATTCTATTCAACACCAGTAGAAACGTGAAATTTTTCACTTTTCACGTTTCCGCCCTAGAGGAAAAGATACATGATCGATTCCCTGGCGCAGTAATTGAGAATTAAAACAAAAGAGGATACAGTCGGCGCGTCGAAAAATCGTCGAGACACTTTTCCCGGCGATTCTCTAAGCGCGTCCTGCATCCAATGGAAGAACTTCTTTTCTGAAAATCCCTAAAAAGCGAATTCTTCTGTTGGGATATATACCGGAAGTCGGCGAGAGGAGAATTGTCTCAAAAATTTCGACTACCATTCAATGTCGGAACTTATGTCGGACATCGCGCCGAGGACGAGGACTTTCATCGTGACTTTCTTAAAATTGGTATTCTTTTCCCATCAAATTGCTTCTTCTTATTTTCTTTCGACGCAATCCGCCGCGAGTTAAATCGCCGACGATTTATCTTAGGGGGTCGATTCGGCGAAGGCAAACAGTTCGATCTCGCGCACGATTCGAGGATTGTTTGCCCTCGCACGATTGTTTGCTTAGCTGCTAATAATTAAGACATGGTCGCGGCACTCATACGGGACCGATTCGGCCTCGTTGGCGCGGCGCAAATAATCTGCGCGATCGGAGGACACAGTGGAGGAGATTACGTTGACGCTGCGCGTCAATTCCTCGCGGATTAAATTGAGATGTCACGGCCTGTCGAATTAATTAGCCACGTTCGCGCGGGTAGTCGATTGACGCACACGTGGAATATCGGCAGCGTGTTATCGTCAGTCGACCTCGTGCCTCTCGCGACGATGCAATTCGTAGTGAATCATGCAAGTAGTTTATGCATATTGCTAGACGGGTACGCAATAAATTTGTCAGAAACGTTTATAATATACAAGCAACCATTTATTAATTTATATAATAAAATTTTATTATTAAAACATATGCATATAATATTATGTTATACATAATAAGAGGTATTGAGTGTTTTACCAATATAAAGATAAAACAATTGCGTTAATTTATCTTAAATTACATTAAAACGCGACAGTACTATCGTTGTCTGGAAATACAGGAAGAACTAAGAATCTTTCCAGTTATAATTATGTAATGATTGTAATTGTATTATCTCTTTCAAGTTTTTTGTATTTTCTTTCTCTTTTAAGTTTTAAGAGCGAAGAAATTTATCACGAGGTCCGTTGAAAACAATTCGTATCCAGGGTCGGGATTACAGAGGAACGTACGCTCCGTGTTTGCGCACCGAGTGCATACGGCGTAGATCCTTGTTCCGCGATTAAGGACGACGGTATTGCTGCAGGCTTCGTAATCGCCACGGTGACAATGATTCGATAGGAGTCTGATTGCCGGAAAGCGCTGTCACAGCGTGCATCCGCGTGGGAACGAGGCAACGTGTCACGGATATACGGAAAACGACTAAGCGCGGTCTGTTTGTTTAGTATAATTAGACGAACTAGTGTATTAAACCCACCAAGGGACCAGAGATAATCGCGATCGACATTACGAGACAAGGGTAATTTCATAATTGGCACACCCACGCTTAATTGTCGCGAGGTGGACAAGGTCAACAAATGGTCTTCACTTTGTGTCTGTTCACCTTGAACCCTTGGAGAAGTTCTTTTGTCTCGGACTTCTTAAAAAAGGTCTTTCAGGAAAAAATTAATCTCATACATTTGGGGGCAGGTTGCTGATCGCATAACAGTTTGTACACTAATTCTGCAGCGCTGGACATTAATTCCCAGCACATCGTTAGAAACGAATATTAATAGTCAGTGTCATTAATCCTGATTGTTTTAATTGTGATACATTTGTACGTAGGGGCTTCCAAGAAACCTTATCTTAAGATCGAACTCGTTTTATAAAATTGGCAATTTTAATGTTTTCTCAGAGATACCTCGTCCGTTATTAGATTCGCTGAAATGTCCATTCTTTTAATATTTTCCAGTTGAAATATTTCGCTGGATTTTCAGATATGGACGCGATTAATATATACACAAGCATTTCACATGAGACAAGCGTATATCTGCGTATTTGATTAAGCTTATCAAACATTATGTCAAGTCGAATGAACTGTATGCTTTAATTTTTAGCAGGTGCGGCATAGTATATTCTATTCTTGTTTTTTTAACTATTAATTATATGTATAGTGTCGTTATCAATATATTAATTTAAAATATTATCTAGCATCGTTAATTTCAAAGTATATGACTGTTTTATAATTAACAGGTAGAATCTTTTTGTAAAATACGTGATATTTAATTAAAATCTTGTAAAAGAACACGATTTTGTATAATTTAAAATGTTTTTTATTTAATATAACAATATTAATATAATAATAATAGTTAATGCGATAAAAAGCGTTGTCTAAATTTTTTTAAAAACGAAAGGATAAATATAACATTCGAATAATGATTGTCGACAGGTGATCGCGTCGGATGTTATCGGGCGACCGCCTTGGCGAATCGATAAATTCTTCGAAGAGGAAACCGGAGAGAAATTAGATTGCCGTTTGATCGACCATTGTACACGCGGCCACTCGATCCTCGAGCTACCGAATCGCAGTGCGGTGTCTAATATAAGTCACTGTGCGAGCAGAAGGAAAGGAAGGACCGCAAGAAGAAGAAGCAGCAGAGAGACATGGCTCTCGAAAACGGAATAAACGGCGGCGATACCGACTCGGAGTCGGTGGAGTTGAATCCTCTGAGGAGAACCAGATTCCACGTGAATCGGGTCGACAGTCTCGAAGGTCGGGCCAGTCTCCTGGGCGAGCAGGAGACCAAGAAGTCTTCCCTCAGATACATGACCAGGGAGGCCCTGCCCAGGCTGGACAATTACAGGAACATCATGAGCATCCAGGCGGCCCACAGACCCTCCTTGGATGAGTTGCACAATCCCACTCTCCTCAACAAGGTGAGGCCTTAATTACTTCGTCGAAGGCAACATTGTTGCCACGCGAATCGAACACCTTTTCATTTGTAAAATATATATGTTTGTGGCGCTCAGAAAGTTCGGTACGGTATACAGGATCTTTTTATCGCGGCACACACAATTTCGGGCAAAATTAGTGTGCCACGCATCTCTTTGCTATGCAGTTTATAATATTGTACAATCGCTACTTTACTTGTTCGTTTACACGATCGATTGAGTTTATCTACGCGAAGGAAATAAACATTTGCGAGTGTCATACAGCACGTTGCGGCATAAAATGATTACGATATCGTCTAGAATTTTATTTTACGCGACGTGCTGTACACGATGACGACATAGCATAAAGATTGCAAGAAATGTTAATATTCCACGTGATTACGGTACAAGAATGAAGCGAAAGTGCGAGACATTGGCGATAAGCCGAAACTCAATAACGATAACGAATGACACATCGCGATGAAAGTTCGCGTATTGCGTGTCCGCGTGTTTATGATTTTTCGTTCATTAAGTAATTATACGGTTAAAAATTGATAATTCTTTTTATGATATAAGAATCTGCCAGGTCGACAGAGATGCGAGTGTCGAGTTGTATAATTAACTTCTCGGAAGGATAAAGTTCAGTCGCGAAAAAAACGAGAAATGTAAGAAAGCCTTACGTGGAAAGCCTGACGGCGTCTTTAAGCCGACGGCGCCGCGGTAAAAGGCAGATGCACGTATGTATGTACACATATACGCATACGGGCGCAAGATAAATGTGAATCTATCGGTACACGTCGAGCGAATCCTTGAATAATATACACGCGTTCTCGCGTGGCGGAGATGTGTCACGCGTACTCTGACATTCACCCGTTTCTCAATTTTTCGCTCGTTATCTACGGCCCCGTTCTCTCGCGTAGCGAATGAATATCTAAAATTAAACAGGAATCTTACATGCGGGCTGTGTAACGTGTAGTGCCTGCCGCGTATGATTATAGCCCGACGCGTTTCTATATACACGCTCCAGAAGATATGGCCCAAGGAAGCGTACGCCCAGTAGCATGATCGGATTTCCTGTGTAATCCTCAACTAAAATTTGATCTCTGCCTTATTAAATTACTTAAATTAATTCAGAAGAGATAAAGCTGCATGCGTCATAGTTACAAATTTAATTTAATTAATTTGTTTTTAAAATCTATAAATATATTTCGATTTTCGGTCCAAGCTCAGAAAGTGGCTTTTCAGCGAAATAAAATCTTACTTATGTTTATTCACGATTAAAATTTTTGTTATGTACAAAGAAATTTCATTTTGTTTTTTATCACTGATGTTATCAATGATGCTTTTTTTCTAGGATTTTAATCAGTGCGTATAACGCATACACCACGTAACACGATAGCACGTGCGTGCCCCTTTGTTTTGCCAGCGTGGTCGACACGCGGTATTAATTACGCTCGCTCGAATGATTCGTAAACCATCGCACAATTGCAGAGATTGTTAATTGTGCAATTAACCCGCCGTTGAATGCAAGCGTGGCGCCGAGATTCCGTCTCGTGATGACATATACCCCGGCAAAAGTCAGGCGGAAAAGTTCTGGATTTATTTATCTCTCCGTTCAAGCGAGAATAGAAAACGTGATACCGCGAACGTAAATATTGAACGTACCACTGAATTTTTATTGCCTTACATGACGATTCGTCCGACAACGGCACGGCTTTACGATGCCACGAAGCACCGTTATCAAGCGCGGTGTAATACTGGTGCAACGCGACGTCAAATATTTGCAGTGACTACTTTCGAGCATGCAGTTTGTATTTTTAGGAGTATTGTTCCCAGACATACGACACCACGGATGTTGCAGTAACTGCAATTGCACAGTGATTAAAATCAAACAAGTCTAATCTCTAATTTAGTATTAATTACATATCTTCTTTGTCATTTATTATTTATAGATATAATATTTTTTTTTATAAGCATTAAATGTGCGACAAATATTTATAGAATTATTAAGTTGTTAAAATCTACATCTCCGTTTCTCAATAAGTTATTAACAGTTTTTTCATGTAATTTGAATGTTTTGTTTCACGTAATTTGGGTTGAGAGGTTTTGTCCTAATTCTGAATGTCAGCACCGATGTAGCAATGGATTGCAATCATACATGCATTGCATTTTCAAGTGAATTAACGCGGGTAGAAAAGATGACTCAATAGATTCACTACGCGCAACCTTTTTTTTTTTCAACTATGAATCAGTCTGATACGCCCAAAAACGTTATCCAAGCGTGAAGCGAATGCCAATTGTCCTTGTGATACTTCAGATATACGAACGTACAGCCGGGTTTGGTAATGCTATCGACTTCCGCTGGGCAATGCCCGTAAGAATTTTTTATTTGCTCAGCAATTAAAATTTATGCAAGGCAAAAATAATGCAGACTTTTATCTATCTGACGTTTTACATGCGATAAATATTTGCACCGTTGCGAAAAATAATACGGTTTCATTTATACATATAACTTTTTCAAATTCAGAAAAAAGACACTATATTTTTATATTTAAAAATAATTAACGCTCTCGCAATTGCAAGTTTGCGGGATTTACATGTCGCGCAATTATTTAAAAAATAATACGGACTGCTCGGTATAATAAATTCAATCAAACAGGACGACAACCATGAAGGATTTTTTTTTACTGCCAATATTTTGTAGATTGTAAAAACGACTACATATTTAGATAGCTCATACGAGAGGAGACTCACGACTAAAGAGAAAGGGGATAAAACTACACGGTTGACCGCTTACGTGAAGGAATGACATGATTGCATACTGGGTCACGGAGAATTAGTATAAATGTATTTAAACAAATTCAGAAAAAACGTCACGTAGACCACGGCTCGCACTCTGCATGGCATAAATATCGACGCGCGAAACGTGTATCAGTAAGAAAATAATCAGAAATCATTTCACACGCGCAAACTCTAAAACGTTACGAAATGTACTTTGAAATCTATTGAAGAGATAAAAATATTTTATTAATGAAAAAATGCATTCTAACATAACGAAAAAATATCAACAAATATTACAGATGTTTCAGAAGTGTAATTCAGAGCGTAAATAATAACTGAAAAATCTATAATATTAGCGTAAATTGCGAAAATAGCGAAAAGATTGCAGATAACGGATATACTTGCTTGCAATGTGTGGACACATGATAAATAAAATAATACATATACATTACAACACGCTGTGACGCAATGCGAGAAGTATATAGGTATATAGAAAATGTTGAGTTCAACGTGTTAAGTTGAATTATCTATGCAACAGATGTTGCGCCGTTAGTCACGCTTCGTTAATGCGAGCGAGGAAGTTTTTCATACGTGGATTATAGTACATTACTGTTGCCGCGGTACGTAACTGTTGGGTCAAAACTGAGGACCCGTCACGTTCGCTTGGGCAATTAAAGTCCGTCGTTCGAGATGATGACAAATACACCAAGACAGTCTCATATGAGCTCGCCGCGCGCTAAGACGACGGTAATTCCCGTTCGAGGAATCAATCCCTTATATGAAAGATCCAGAAATGTGACACTTGGAAGATTAAATGGACCCATTTATCACGTGTTACGTTGATAAATATCGCGATAATTAGATAAACGAATTTATGTCACGAGTTCTCGCCATAACTAGACTGTTAATAATTGAGCGACATGTCTCTCACGGTCTTGTCATGTGACGTACTTTTTCGGGTCAGACTGATGTTGTTAATTGGCTGTAATTAGCGATTTTCTACTTCTATTTAGATCGTAGCTCTATAGATATATCTGTGATACAAATGAGAGAAGTTTATTACCTGCACTATATAGCATGTTAAAGGCATTGTTATATTGAACTTAAGTGTTAATTGCGTTTGAAATGGTAGCGAAACGAATTTAACAGATTCATAATAAAAGAATACTTTCGCAAACAATTGCAGACACATTTCTCATAAAGAAACGTTATATATTTTGATAAGAATCTGATGTAAATTGAACCAGATGATCCGTATCTATATCCCGCATCCAACGGAATATTATAGACTTGTCTTTACGTTAATATCATTTACCGCTATTTATACACGCGAGATTGATTCTTAATACACTATTATACCAATTAAATAGCGTGACATATTACGTTATGTTGACTTTGCATATTGTAAAAGAAAAATTTCAATCTAATCCCGTGACGTATATCATTATAAAAAATTTCCGGAATTGCGAGTAATTATACTAAATGAGCAAAAAAAAAGTGTAAAATGTTTTAATGACTACATTTCGCGATCGCAATTGACAGATCGGCTGTCGATGAAATTAGATCTATCACGCGAGGAGACAGGATTCCCGTTCAAGTATTTTTCTTTAAAAGTATTTTTCTTGTATTTTACGGGCGTAAAATTGATGCAACATAAAGAGGATACAGATATAAAAGTTACGCTGTCAAATATTTGTTATTTTTCCAGAATTAATTCTCTGTTATTCACATGGTTTTGCGAACGACTTGAACGATTGAATCGTACGTTTACACTTGTGGCTAGATGTGGCAGTGTCAATGGGCACAGCAAAAAGCGTAGTCCGAATAAATCACGAGCCCCTGACAGATAAGCGTGTTACATTATTTGAATATGCTCGTGACATGTAGTGGAAGATACGAGCATACGCGAGGAGCATATGAAAAAAGGCTTACCTATATAGAATATAGAGGGTCTTTATTCTTTCTCTGTGTCGTACACCGTCGTGAACCATTTTACACTCCTTGTATACGTACAATGTGCATACGTAAATGCTTGTAAAAGTTTCGGGTGTAGGTTTTCGGTTTTGTAATGTTCGATCAACTGTAGGTACTTTAAGGATCGCAAAAATAAACTATAAATTTACAGCAGCTTCTTGTGAAATTGCTAGAATCACGGAAAGAGAAATTTTCAAGAAACTTTGATGTATGTATATAATTAAATAATTATTTGCGATAATTCACATAGTAAAACTTTCACGTAGAAAGATATTGACTGAATTTATGGATAAAAATATTTTCTTACTATTGCTGTTTTTAAAAGTTTATCTATTTTTTAAATAGTGTCATATATCTATATTTTTTTATAAGTTTTTGCAATAGGAATAAAAAAAATAAATTTTTGGTATGTGATATAATAGATGTTCAAATAGGGAAAAGACCGATTATAGTAAAAAAAATTAGAAATTCGGCAAATCAAAATGCAGAAAACGGAGGAGAAAAACAAAATTGTGAAGTTGATTTTATGGGGATGTGCAAAGATAATTTTACACGATTATACCGGCGATCAATGCAATATATTCGAGATTGTAATGGAAAATCACGGAATGGATTAATCGCCTGAGATAGAGAGAGTTCTAAGCCTTTAAGAGAACAAGTTGCAATCCAATCAAAATCGAATTGACAACAATTGATCCAGTCCTTGTTATTAATCACTCATCTGATGGTGTAAATTATTATATGTAAACGATTCTCTACAGCATTCTCTACAGCGCAACCTTGCTTGCGTTGATATTTTAAAAGTTTCAATTTAACTCTTCGATTACTCATTCGTTTCCGAGACTTCCGTAAATGTTTCAGCAAAGCTCGTTCCGTCCGGAAATCATTAATCATCGATAACGATTGTTAGCGCTTAAACATACGTTATAAGAAAATGTTTTCCAAGAGGACAAGGACTTAAACGTATTTCAGACATGATGTTTCAGGGATATTTCCAATTTCTTTCTAATTGAGCAATCCTGTGTGCAAATCGCGAAAAGTTCCGCGACACCAGACATCGCTGTACCGTTGCGGACATAAGGCCGATTACATACGAGGCTCGGTTACGTAAATCGTTAAGACTTCATTGGCCGTGTGGCGAACCCTTCCTCGAGACCGGAGTCACCTTCAATGCCTTCGATAATCGCCTCTGAATCTCAATTTACGCGCTAATCCGCTCGTCGCGGATCGGCGGATCCTACCGGGCGGCCGGCTGCTCGGCAAGATGTGAAATCGCCGTCTCGTCATCTGCAAGAAATCCGTTTGGATTCATTTAGAGAGCTGAAAGAGACCTTGAAGTCTCTCGGTACCGTCGATTATCCCATCGGATTGATGAAGACATTATCTCGACGACACCGAGCATAATTCCTCGCATAATTACGAGCCGTTCGCATCCTTTATAGGCGCGATTACGCGATACGCGATGTGCATAGGAAAGCAGTCGACTCTGATGGCACATGAAATTGCAACGCTTTGGAAAAGCTCTTCCCGAAGAAACTTTGTTAATTTCTTTTTCTTTTTCTTTTTATATCTTTATCTTAATTTTTTTTATCTCTTTGTTTTTAGCTGCCTTAATCTCACATAGTTACACGTTCTTACGATGTGAGCGTGCGGCAATCCGCAAAGTTGCTGACGATGCAGTGGAATAGAGTAGAATAATAGATATGCAGAGAAATAAAGGACATAATGCAATGGAATAAAATGCAACTTTATCAGATGCGATGTAAAAGATGCGATAAATGACGTAATCTTGAAATTAAATGGGAATTACAACAAAACACAAAACATTAAAATTAAAATCAGATATAAGAATTAAATAAAAATCTGATTAAAATAAAATTTAAATGACGATTGAAGTAAAATTAAATTAAAATTAAACGAATACATATAATGAAAACAACTACTGATATTTCAAAATTGATACAAAAAATTACTTCTTTTAATTTAATAAGTGCCAACTTTCTCAACGTTTTATTTTGTACATCTCTATACTATTTCTGAGATAAGATTGGTCTTCGAACATTCAGTTTATCGAACGATTTGTTTTCAGGGCTCGGGCTCGCATACGTTAACTGTTCCACAACTGAAATCCATGGCGCCAGGAGTGAAATTCGGATGGATCCAAGGAGTGCTGATGCGATGTCTCCTCAACATCTGGGGAGTGATGCTTTTTCTGCGACTCTCCTGGGTCGTAGCGCAGACCGGAGTGGGTGAGTGTCTTATCGTCGAATTATCCTTTCGATTCATTGGATTTCTGAGATTTTAACGTCGCCAATGTCGTTCTAGGCCAGGCTATTCTGCTAATTCTCACGACGACAGTAGTCACGACGATTACATCCTTATCGATGTCGGCGATCAGTACCAACGGTCTCATCAAAGGAGGTGAATGATCTTATCAAAGAAGTGTTAAATAACGGAACAATGAGTACCTATGATATCGGAAATGAAAGAAGAATGAACAAAAAAAAAAGCATTTTTTATAATTTGAGAATTATGTGAACTAAAATTAACAGAAAAAATATTTTTAGAACTTATATTTTTAGAGAGAACTTAGGTTTGGCAGAGAATTAAATTAATTTACTTATTTCACTGCAATATATTCTTTATCGTTGATTACCTAAAGGTGATTAAAGCCGACGATCGCTTTCTTATCGATTTTTTTTATACGATTGATAATGCTACATATACTAGACTAATTAATATTTTCTTAATTGTTTGCACATGTGCGAACTGTCTCGACAAATTATCATGTCAACGTAATGACAGCACGATTAATCGAAACGTGTATCTTTCCCTTCTTTTGCAGGTGGAACCTATTACATGATTTCCAGATCATTGGGACCTGAGTTCGGCGGATCCATAGGTCTTATATTTTCCCTGGCGAACGCTGTCGCCTGTTCCATGTATGTAGTTGGTTTTTGCGAGAGCTTGGTGGACTGTCTCCGTCCTTTCAAGGCCTGCATAGTCGATTGCGCGACCACGGACATCAGGATCATAGGTTTGTAAGCGTTCGATTGAACTTTATGTCGCTTTTAATCCCTATTCTAAAGTTATGTCGAACGCGACGCGAAATACATTTACATTGGATTTGCAGGTTGCATAACAATAGTTGTACTCCTGATAATCGTTATAATCGGCCTGGAATGGGAGGCAAAGGCCCAAATATTTTTGCTGATAATTCTCCTCTTTGCTATTGCCGATTTCATAATTGGCACCTTTATGGGCCCCAAGAGTGAGACGGAGAGGGCTCAAGGATTCATTGGATACAACGGTAACGTCGCATCAACATTCTTTTTTCGCGTACTTCCGACATTACCATCTTACAAATCATTATTGTAATTAACAGATATGATTATTAATTTTGCCGTTTATTTGTGATTTGCAGCTGAGCTGTTCAAGGAAAATTTATATCCGAACTATAGATACAGCGAAGGCGTGGAACATAATTTCTTTTCAGTCTTGGCCATTTTTTTTCCAGCGGCAACAGGCATCCTGGCAGGAGCGAATATATCCGGTGACTTGAAGGTGATTTAATCCTTTCGTCTATAGGGGGAGGGGGAGGAGATATTTACATATAGTTAATGCTTGACTCACGATATGTAATTTACGCGTCTATTTAATTATTCAACAGTCTGCATATTCGATTAAAGTTATCTTCTATATTGTGATAAATTGTTTCTTCTGTAGATGAATAATAAAATGCGTTTTTTAATCATCGCGATTATTGCTGAAATTAGTGAATATTTTATGTGATGTTAATGCGGAAATTTCGTGCCATTTCTGAATCTTATCTTGAATTCGACAGGATCCGCAAACAGCCATACCGAAAGGCACGCTACTCGCGATTCTCTTGACGTCGTTGTCATACTTAATGATGGCGATTATGGTCGGCGGTGCCGTTATGCGAGACGCGTCCGGCAACGTTACTGATTTATGGACGACGTACAATAGCTCTCTTTTGGCCCTGTCAATGCCCAGCGCATACAATGACACTGCGATTGAAAACAGCACAGTTATCGAGAATGTCACTCGCAGTTGGAGCGTGTATGGAACGGATTTTAACTGTACCGCAGGATGCAAGTATGGCAGCCACAACAGTTTCGCGGTACATAAAATTATTAATACAATTCACAAATAAGACTGATCTCTGAAAATATTAATTAAATAAAAATAAGAATCACTTGCTAAACTGAAATAAATAATCGCTAATATTTAAGGAGATGTGGTAATAAATATTATAAATTATTAAGAAATATTAGACGCAAAAACTAAAATAGGCAAGTGACACTGTCAACTATTCGTAGGTGATTCAATTAGTTTCTGCTTTTGGACCTATTATCTATGCCGGTTGCTTCGCGGCGACGATTTCAAGTGCCTTAGCATCGCTGGTCTCAGCGCCGAAAGTATTTCAAGCTCTCTGCCTTGACAAATTATATCCGGGAATCGCGTGGTTTAGTGGAGAAAAAGATAAGGAGCCGATTCGCGGTTATTTACTCACTTTCATTATCGCCGTCGCTTTTATTTTGATAGGTGAGTAGTAATTTTAAAATACCGAACTTGTTCCGAAAAATTCATTTTTTTTTCAAAAACGAATACATGCATAATGCATATATCGATTTCTTTCAGGTGATTTAAACGCGATCGCGCCGCTGATTTCGAACTTCTTCTTGGCTGCCTACACTCTTATCAATTTTAGTACGTTCCATGCTTCCTTGGCTAAGCCAATCGGATGGCGACCAACCTTCAAGGTATTTTAGCGTAAAAATATAACATTTACGTTATTATATTTTTATGTTATTTTAGTAATAATTCCGTTTTTTTTTAGTATTACAATATGTGGCTCAGTCTCGCTGGTGCTATCCTTTGCGTTTCTGTGATGTTTCTGATCTCATGGTGGACGGCTCTAATAACATTATGCGTAGTCTTAGCACTCTATTTAGTAGTCTCATACAGAAAACCTGGTAATTTCATACAACAAAAATTTATTTTTATTTAAGCATTGCTTTTTGTCGCACTGCGTTCTTCACGAAAATATATTACAGATGTAAATTGGGGCTCAACTACACAAGCCCAAACTTACAATAACGCGTTGACTGCTGTGCAACAACTGGATCGGGTGGAAGAGCACGTGAAAAATTACAGACCGCAACTCTTAGTTCTTACTGGCGCGCCTAATGTGAGGTCGTCTCTCGTTGACTTCGCTCATCATATTACTAAACATCAGAGTTTATTTATTTGCGGCCATATTATTGAGGTATCATCCATTTCCACTCCTATCGACTTGATTCCCATTGACGGATAATATATCTTGTATTCGTGTGTTTTAGACACCCATATCGTACAAAACGCGCAACAGTATGCTGCAGAATTGTTCTTCCTGGCTCAGGGCAAACAAAATCAAGGCGTTTTACTCGCTGGTGGACGGCTCGACTTTCCAAGACGGCGCTACTTCGCTCCTACAAGCCGCTGGACTTGGGAAAATGAAGCCCAATATCCTGCTAATGGGTTACAAGCAAGATTGGGCCACCTGTCCGCGGGAAAATCTGAATATGTACTTCAACGTCATGCAGTAAGTCCCCGTGTGTCACACATTCTAATTAACTTGCAATTTCGTAGAGAGATTAGTTTGGTAATCTTTTTTGTACCTTGCAGCAAAGCTCTGGATATGCATATAGCAGTGGCGCTTCTTCGACTTCAGGAAGGCTTGGATTGTAGTGCGGTTGTTGGAGATGTCGAAGATCCAAAAAGACTCGCGCCTAGTTCGATACCGGGCAATCAAAGTTTTTCGCAGCTTAGCCAAGGTTTTAAAAGGGCTTATATTTTCTTCTTTTATAGATATCGAATGTTTATAGATATATAATTTATATATATATATAAAGCGACACTTAATGATAAATTATTGTTGCAGCTAGTAGCACGTCTGATATATCGATCCCTGGCAGTCCCGCGCCGAGACGTTCGAAAACGATTAACGAATATCCCAATCCGTCCTCCGAGGATCAGCGCGAAAATCGACCAAATATAGTACCAATTACGAATATACTTAATGTAATAACGAAGTTTCAACGGAAGCATAAGAAGGGTACTATCGATGTATGGTGGCTGTATGATGACGGTGGTCTAACGCTTCTGTTACCCTACATTATCAGCACGAGGCGTAATTGGTCTAACAGCAAATTGAGAGTATTTGCACTTGCCAATAAGAACTCTGAACTGGAGTATGAGCAAAGGAGGTAAGCATTTTTGATTATGACTTCTAGAAATAATCACAGAATAATCCTTTCGATGACTAACATTAATTTTTTGTAGTATGGCAAGTCTCCTGTCGAAATTCAGGATAGACTATTCCGCCTTGAAAGTCATACCGGATATCTCGAAGCCAGCACAAGCTGGTACAAAGGCATTCTTTGACTCGTTAATAGCCGACATTCATGAACCAGCCGATTCGAAAAATTCCGACGACGGTATGAGTAATTTCTTTATGAGTTTATTGTAGGAATAAGCTAAAATAAAATAGAACTAACAAACGGTTCGATTCTTATCAGTGTATGTAACAATTCCATCTTTTCATTTTAGATGTTATTAAAGATTCGGAACTTATGGCGATGCAAGAGAAAACTAATAGACATCTCCGTTTGCGCGAATTATTACTTGAAAATTCTATGGAAGCCAACTTAGTCGTTATGTAAGTATTTATGTCATGAATTTTATTATATACTGTTTATATAAACAACTTAGTAAAACAAAGTTTATATAAACTTTATTATTTATTGTTTTCAATATTGAGTGATTTTTTTAATAGGACACTACCGATGCCTCGAAAAGGTGCTGTATCAGCGCCTCTTTACATGGCGTGGCTAGAAACACTTACACGTGACATGCCACCGTTTTTACTGGTTCGGGGCAATCATACATCGGTTTTAACGTTTTATTCATAATATTAATGTGTGAAACTGATTGACGAGACGTTTTATACACAAAGATAGAACGTCACAGCAGGTGACACTAGCGATATCGCAGTATTAAAAGCGAAAAGAAAGACTTAATCTTATTTATATATGCAGAAATAATTGATTTGACCATGGCAGAACGAAACATCCAGTGATATACATGTAATAGTGACGAGCTAATGACAAGTATGCCTTTATTATCATGTATGGGAAAATGCGTTTGTGAATGAACCACTATTGAAGAATGTGCCTATAATAAGCAATTTCTTGAAAATGTTCAGTCACGTAATGACTGTATTTTTTTTACATGACTGGAATATTTCTCGATCCCGAAAAATCTCGACAATCTCTCTATAGATGTAAAAAGATCAATCATATTTTATAAATATTTAAAGTAAAGTGACAATCACATAATTTGTAGTATTATTTTATAGTTTCTCATGCAATCTCTTTTTGTGCCTTATCTTAAATAACGCTGTTTTATATATAAAAGTATTCAAAAAAATTTCGGAAATGTTGGTATTGGTGATTTAGAAAACTGCACCTTATAGATATCTAAGAAGGCCAACTATCTTTTTATAAAAACTTTTATTTTTCTATATATATATATGTGAACTTATAAGTTTTTGACAATCTTTGAATACAGAACACAATTGTAATAAATTTTGTAAATACTGCATAACTAATTGCATTAAAAACTTTGCTTATTTTTATATGTGTGTTTTATAATCTCGGTATAATACTTATAAAAGTACGAAGTTCCATCAGGAAAAATAGTATAAATACCAATGTTTAAAATAAAGCAAACGGATATAAAAGTTGTAAAAGCATTACAGACGTATGCTACAAAATTAACTAAATGTTATTGTAGTACAAAATGCTAAACTGTCATAGCGACACTTATAGTGTCAAAGTATATCGCAATTCTATTTAATATCTTTTTACCACCGCGATGCTATCGGGGGCATCGCCATCTAAGAATGTTTCAAGTATGTTGCACAATATGTCTCATATATATGTACTAAGTTTTATACAGAAATTTTATACCGATTTCTGTTTAAACTTTTAATTACGTAACTTCGTTATAACGTAACAACTATCAGTGCTTTTACATTATCGATAACTTTGCGAATACATCATTAGGTGATAGAGAGATATTTATTTGAATGCTTCGATGTGAACACGTTTCAGACTAGTTGCGAATGCATTGCAGGAGTCAGAATACTGATAATACACGATCATATTCTTCCTAATTGTGTAAGCCTTGCAAATTACAAAATAATCTATCATTGCGCGTGTATGTAGACGTTAGTGCATTCTTAATTATAATTTAAATTACAAATTAATTTTGATTCAACTCCATATTGTAATAAAAATCAATATTCCAACCCCTCTATATGTATATAGTGTATATATTATATATATAAAATCGAATTTGTGCCATATTGTGTTACGTGCCATATTTGTAAAGATCAATCCTGTTGAGAACTATGAGATGTAAATGTAACCTTATTCTATAATATATTTTTTGGGATATTGTAGGAAAAAAGATACATAAAGTAAACAATAAATAAAATAAAAATGCACGAAAATACTTAGTCATCTAAGTAAAAAATCTACTGCGGCTGGAAAGTTATATGTGTAAACGAAAAGTTTAAATAAATGACAAGAATAGAGAGATTATCTTGCAAAAAGCATAAACATAAATAATATAAAATTTGAATATATTACTTTTCTATTCTAAATATATAAAAATTATATAGATGTGTACGTAAGTATACATATGTATATATTAATCTTTTCAAATACTTAATCTTTCTCTTGCAAGATATAAAATAATACCAACTTTTTAAATTAATTTAAAAAATATTTATCAAAATGTCAGGATGGTGAATCGTCATTGTCATGCATTGCATCGTATTACTCCGCAGATTCAATTCGAGAGACGAAAACTGGGATTTATGTTTCATGTTCGCGGATAGCACGGGTGGCAAGACTGCGATTACATCGCAGGATAGATCTTATTCTTTTTTTTCATGTTTAAATGCTACGAATGTGCCGCGGTCTGCGTACCAACAAGCAACAGGAGGACAAACCGGAGCTAACTTTCGCCAATTCGGACAAACGCAGCGATCTAGTCGGGAACTCCACCTTTTCGGCAAACACCTTACTCGATTGTGGGATCTCGTCCTCCGACCGATGAATGAGCGTGCCGTTCACGTAGAGCACATTGGCGGCTACGTCCTCGGGCACGGTCAATGTTTGGTAACTGTACGTTGCCTCCCGCTCGATTCTCTACATCATAAATAAGAGAAATAAAAATCGAAACTTTCTTTGCAATTAAATCTAATTTGTAAAAAACTTAAAAAAAATGAAAAGCAATATTCGTCATATAGCGAGTCTGAATGAAAGTAAGTTTGTTGCAAATGGCAGAATTTTCGAATAATGTTAAAATGACTCATGTCAGTTTGTATTTATATTTATAGTAGTTTATATTAATTAAGACTAACCTTGAGAACTTCCTGAGATTCTTTTCCAGCCCCTACACATATAACATCTGGACCAGCCATTGTAACCAGCGATTTTAGGCGTTTAGATTCAGCTACCTAAGCAGAAAAATATTGAATTATTATCTCGAAAATTATGAGAGAAATTAAACAAGTATTGCAATGCACTATATAATTAGTGTGTACAATTCTTTTTATCATTTATTTCATATATTATATTCTTAATTCATTATCATATTACATGAATAAACTGGAGAATTGTTATTATAAACTATTTTATTTATCAAACTTCTCTTTTTCTTTCTTTTTAATTTATAGATGTTTTTATAAATTTCTTTCTAAAAAATATTTGATGTATATATTATAATCTTAATGCGTTATTATAGTGCAAATCGTGCACAGTATTTTGTGTAATGTACAGTAAAAAATAAATATATTTGAAAAGTGCATACACACTAAATTCATAATATTTGTACAATGATTGGAACAAAATGAGTATCCTTAAATATTTCGCTTAAAGTTAAATGCTTAAATTATATGCATGCTGAGGTGAGTGAATAAGATTCGTGGTATTGTTCAAGTGCACGGTTCAAGTGCCAAGCCGGAACTTGTGTAATTTGTCTCACAACTCCAAAGCGATTCATAAATTTCCGAAATTATTACATACAAAAATAAATTTCTCAAAATCGTGCAAGTTTGCGTTTCTAGCCTGTGAATTATTCATTTTCTTTGTTTTATTCTTTCTTTAAATGACATATTAAGAGAGTCAGTTTAGTGCACCCAAACCTGAAGAGGGGCTGAGGTAAGACTCTCCACTATCACCTCTTCGCCACCATCACCCACCTTAAATGAACATTAGAAAAGTAAGGTGAGTGAGTATGATATTCTTGCGTCAATGTTTGATGCAAATCCGCGAGAGGCATACATATTATTATACCTTCTAGAAATATAAATTGTGTGCTGTGAATCTAAACACAAAATTTTCGTTGTTACTCATGCGTCAATATTACTGATACATAGAGTGCTTCATTTAAAATGGGATTTACTTTTAAAGTAAAGCACTGAAAAGCAGTTAAAAAAAGTTTACACGGTAAATATAGCAATCGCATCTTGATATTAAATTAATCTCTGAAGTGGTTTCTAATAATAATGAAACACTCTATCCTATAGTTAAGATATAAGATATAAAATGCTTTCAAGAAAGACATAGAAATTACAAAGTAATATCTAACAAGTTATTACTAATATTTGACAAATCTTATAAGAAAATACTTGGAAGATAATAAACATAGGTATATAAAAGATTATAGGATTTCAATTTCGACACATATTTAAGATCTAATGTTATTTTTATACATAAAAATAGCACACGCATACATGTCTTTATGACTCTAATCTCAAACGTTGAATCTAATGAGACATGCAATGTTTGGTAGGTAACGAGAAATTTGTGATTGTTTTATGTTTGAAATAAGATATTAATCATTCTTAAATATCAGATGGTACAAATGCATTAATCTACAAGATTACCGACCTTGATAGGTACGCATGGATATTCTGGAAATGCCGCAGCAACTGCTCGTGCTCCTGCTTCATTCGTAAAATGAGACAGCCCGACAAAGAATTCTCTACCTATGAGACGACATTTTTACATTATCAGTAAATATAAAAGTTTAGAAGGTTTCTCACGCGTTTATATGCATTTAAAAGCACAAGTAATATACCAAGGCAAATATTGAATATGCACAATATAATTTACCAGTGAAAAGCACGTCTCCACCGTCCAAGCGGGCATTCTTATCGCTTATTTCTATTAGTGGTATCTCTAGCTCTTTCTTCAACACAGCTCTGATGGTATCAAGCTGAAAGAAAGAAAATTATAGTAATTAAAAAACAAACAATAAAGAAGCCAGGTTTAACCTAATTATTACAGTCATCAAAATTAACTCAGTCTAGTGATATAAATGAGTTTTTTGCATTATATTTCTTTGTCTATAACGATTGTAATCAACATTTTTATACTTTATTAATTCTTTTATTTTCTTGTCATCACAAACTTAAACAATCACAGTCACAGTTCGCTCTGTATCTTTGATCTTTGACAAGGTACAATACGTACCTCTTTGAGGCGAGACGGCTCGCTCGGGTGGGCGATCAGGGCGATGCCGTTGCAGACGACGGCAATGTCCTCGACGAAGACGCAGAGTGGCGAATTCTCATCGGGCGGCATCTCGACGACGTCGATGTCGAGCTCGCGGAGGAGCTGAGCCAGGGCCAGGTGCTGCGTCCTAGCCTCGTCCAGCGTCACCTCGCCCCGGGTGCGCAGCGACAACGGGATCCTGCAGAGGATCGCGTGCGTGTACCGGTGCAGCGGCATTGCCCGAGGTTTTCTCGCTGACGAGCAGGAGCACGTAAACACTGAACACACGTCGCGCGCCCGGGATTTCACGTTCTACACGAAATGACGGGTCGACGGCACGGCACGACGAGCGGGCCCTGTCACTCCTGCCAGCTGCGAGCCGCTAGGAATTTCGCAGAGCAATGCGTCGGTTAGGTTAGGAAGTTCTCGCTTTGATTTGAATTAAAGCGGCTGCTTATAATACGACTTCCTCGCGCGATAATTGAGAGTACAATCCGTACAATCTAAAAATAGCAGCGCGTAAATTGATTTATAGGTCACTCACGAGGATGACACTGATTTTTCTCAATTGCTAATTAATATTAATAATTGCGCGCCGTAATAATTAAAAAGAGCCAACCCACACAACACGCATTTGCTATCTGGGTAACGTTAATTCTATACAAAAGGCTACACATAACATGTGTACTAATATATTTGATAAGTTAATTGCCTTAATTAAGTTAATTAGGAATTTGTTCTAATTTTATCTTTTTAATGCAGTTGATGACTTTATATAATGTAAAAGTCATTAAATATATGCTTTTCAAATGTCGACCAAATGCATAAGTATGGAGGGAGGTCAAGGATCGCCCTCAATCGCCCTATTCCAATCAAGCGCAATTACGCTAATTTTCAGTACGAGACCAATTATGTGCTTTCGTCCGTGAATTCGTATATCTCTACGATTACGTCAGATCGCAAGTTCAGCGCAAAAAGAGTCTTCGGGTACCTATAATAATTAATACAACTTTAGCATTATTTTTTTGCTGTTGCGTATTTGTGTCTTTCTCTTTTCGATTTACAAAGTAGTTGTGTGTAAAAGAGTTTAAAGAAATAGCATCCGTAAAGAGAATTTTATTGTAATCAATATATGTATAATATATATACATTATATTATATTATTATTACAGCCTGCATGATAAAAGAGGATAGCAGACGTTGGTTTTAATCATTATAGCGCTATTGCATCATTCTATCTTTATAGCTCATTAGGTGTAAAACAAGGATAGAGAATGACGCAATAGCGCTAATAACATGCTCCGCAAACGCGCCCTAAGTATTTACTCTGGTGTACCCTAACCTCAAAGGCTGACTCGAACCTCGAACGTTTCGTAGTTCGTGGGCGTCCCGCGTCCCGCGTCCGTCTCTATCGGATAATGAAGCTTTATTTGCAGTATTTGCACACTTGTTAACTTCGCAATGACGAGAGAGCTCGTCGAGTCGTGCGAGATGACCCGCACGTAAGCCCATATCATCGGGAATCGCCGTTCCAGACATGACAAGAATATCCCGAGCCGTCAAACGCTCGACGCCGGAGCTCGACGCCGGAACGCTCTGAGAACGCATAATAAATAGAGATGAGATCGCATCGCCTGCCGTAATAATGCGCCTTAGATTCGTCAGGGCGGTCCTGGTTCTCGCGCTGTTAGGCAACATCATCGTCTGGCACAGGATATGGCGGCTGTTCGCGGCGCAAAATACCCTGGGCTTGCTGACGCCGAACGCCGCGACGCAAGAGCCACCGCAGAAGCTCCACCGGCGTCTGGCCCGCCTGGTCACCATCGTCATCAGGCAGTTCGAGAACTTCGAGAACGATGTTGCATCCATGGTGGAGTCAGTTTTGAATTCCTTCCCAGGGATACCCGTCTTGATAGTCTGCGATGAACTGCCGTACCCACCGCTGGAGCTGGACTTCGCCAACGAGAGTATGAGGAATGTCAAGCTGATCAGCTTACGGCCTGAATTCAATAAGTCCTTCGAGGAGAAAAATCCGCTCTTCTACATACGTACCAAGTTTGTCCTGTTCTTACCTGACGCAACAAGATTGTCGACTAAGCAAGTTATACAGGTAAACATCCTTTGTTGAAATATGAAACGATTTATCTTGCAAACAGGATATTTTCAGGATTTTTATTCGTTATTCTCTTTGATGTACACCTTGCAGGAGACTGTCTCGCAAGTTGCAAATTTAGGGATAGTTATTGTACCGGTGGGGAAGATGGTCTTACATTGTCTTGAATTAGATTTAAAAGTTAGAGAATGGAGTTTGAGGATAGCGCGAATTACGGGAACAGTATGTGATAGTGTAACAGGCAAACACGTAACTATGCTTGAGGCAAAAATTTTGAGAAGATTGTCAGATCCATTCCTGCTGCCCTTCACGGATGCGTTGTACATTCAGACAACAGCTATTGGTGCAAAGGTAATTCAGTTTATCTAATTTAAAATATTTATCGCTTTTTTATTTTATTTCTCTTCTAAATATAATTTATTGGTCCGTGACATTAATTAATGTATAGTTCTGCTATTTATATCTAATTGGATTTATACCTATAATTAAATGTGAAATGTGCAGACATTATCTTTACACGAGAGAGGATTAATTTGTGAATATTTTATTCTTTAGTTTTGTGTTCTTGTGTCAGCGATCGTTAACATATTTACGTTCAAACATTTTTTGTGTTTAAAATCTTTTGATAAGTATTTTCTACTCATTGTGTAGTTTTTTAAAAAGTTATTAATATTTTGCTTTTTCTGTGTCAGGAAAGGATTCAAATTGTTTATCGTAAAATAAAAATGTTTAATTATACAAATATTTAAAATGATTTTTATAATATGTGTTGTTATACATACATATATGTAGGTACATATACTGAAAAGCTATCAGTTCAACGAGGGAAAACCGTTGTACAGAAACCAACAGGCACAGTCCAAAGTGCAACAATTGTATCGCACGCGGGAGCGATTGATGTTCGAGAAATTGGGGATAAAGAAAGTTACAAGGGCTTCTGGCTCTGTGGAGTGGTACGGTTGTTCGCGGGAAACTGCGAGATGTTTCGGCTCAGTAATAAACGGTATACCGTCGTATCTCTACCAGCATCGATACACGCCGCCTTGTTGTTTGGCCGGATTGAGAAAAGTCGCCCACCACGTTATCGACAAACTGGAGGAGGTCGGCATAAGGTTCTGGTTAGAGGGTCAATCGCTGTTGGGAGCGATGAGACACGGCGATATTCTACCGTGGGATCACGAGGTACAAATCGGATTGAATCGAGACGATCTGGCGAGATCGCAGTGGCTGGTCAGGGCTAGAAGCAAGCCAGTCGTCGACGATGACGGCTTCATCTGGGAGAAGGCAACGGAGGGCGAGTTCTTCAAGGTACAGTACTCCAGGGTCAACCGTTTGCATGTGAATCTGCTACCATTCTACACGCGCAATGGATCCATGACAAAGGACGCGTGGTTCCTGAAGAACCGGGACTTCCCAGAGCACTTTCTTCATCCGATGTCGAGCATTGAGTTTGCTGGTAGACAAGTGCCATGTCCAAATAATATTAGAGACTTCCTAGAGCTTAAATATTTTAAGGGGGTGATAGAGAATCCAGAGTTACCTGGTAGATTTGTCTTTGATTAGTCCTTTTCTCTCTCTCCAATTAATTGAGATTATTCATGGTAGCGTATAACGTATTGTTGTCTGATTTTACGCAGAAATCGGTGCTTAAAGAGTTATGGCGCGTTTATTGCTATCAGATTGATAACTATACCGAAACATTACGCATGTATCTAACGATACTAGGAATTATCTATGCATGACGACATTAATATTTAAATAAAAATTACAAATTGTCTTTCGTCTAAGGAGAAGATTTGTGAAGATTTCTATTTGCCTTATTCAGACCCTACTTTAGTAAGAAATAATGACAGATAATTGTTATCAAATGTTATCTTTATATCTTTGAACAATTCGGCTTTGAATAGTAAAAGTCACGAACTTCCTTCTTGCGTGAATTGACCTGTTAATATATTGTGCCAAACAAACTTAGTATTTTTAAGTAGATTTACAGATATAGATGTTGATACATCTTTCAATACATTTTCATTATACATATACATACTAACTTTTTACTAGATATTTTTATTAGTGGGTACAATAGTACTAGAGTATATTGTATTAGAGATTTAAATATTTAATATTAAAAATATTTAAAAAAAGACAGATCTCATAATATTTTAAAAATATTTTATTTGAGATAGACATTTAATAATGTATCTTGAATTATGAAACGTGAAAAATATTTCATAAATATTTATATAGTAAGAGTTTTTGATTGTTCAAGTTTTGCAATAAAAAATTGTAATTTTGAAGAGAACGGGGGAAAGCACTCACAAATAAAAGTTATGTCTGTTGTATTACGTTTAAAAAATTGTATAAATAATATAATATTTTATTCTAAATTATTTTTTAATTTAAATCAATTTATTTAGTTTTGCTGTATTAAGCAGTGAGTTGTGTTAAGCAGTGAGTGTTGAATTATTTTATTTGTGACAACGATCTTTTTCGGCAATAAACGTTCAGGTACATAAACTACTTCGTAGAACTGTTTGATCTCTCTATTGCATAATAATAGTGCCAATTTATTTGTAAAAATATAGATATGTATATGTATCCGTCTGTTATAGCAAATATTAATAAAGCACTGTTGTTTACAAAAAGTTGAAATCCGTGTTCTTGTTTGATCAATTTTAAGTGACTGTTCGTATGTCTGTAGGTGGAATCAATACCGGAGGCTCTCGCACAAAGCTGAGCAATTTTTCTAATTTCACAGATTCTAATTCCGTATGTGACAAGTGTAGTTGCTTCTTCGTTGGTTTCACCTTTATTCGTAAATTTGGAGACAGTTTGAGTGTATTCACGGTACCTCTGCAAAATTAAACATTAAATAAGTGAATTGCAAATTTCATGAAATACATTTTTAAAATGTATTTTATGAAATTGCAAATTTCATGAAATACATTTTAAAAATGTATTTCATGAATTGCAAATTTCATGAAATATGCAATTCATGAAATACATTTTAAAAATGTATTTTATGATTTGCAAATTTCATGAAATACATTTTAAAAATGTATTTCATGAATTGCAAATTTCATGAAATACATTTTTAAAATGTATTTCATGAAATTTGCAATTACCATATAAGTTTTTTTTAAATTAAATAGATAATATTACTCACTTGTCATCGCCGACTGTAATAAATGGCAATATGTTATTAAAAGCTAATCGAGTTAATTTGCTTTTTCGTTTACTGACAATTTGTTGACTGCAAATCGGCCTGTATTTATTAACATTTAAATCAAATACTGTAACTTTGCCATCGTTTGATACGCAAGCCAGCACCGTTGAGCTGTATGGTGCCCATTGAACATCCCCAATCGGAACACCCAAATCGAACATGAATAAAGGCTCCCTGTATGCAAAGTATTACTGTAATGAGTCTTGTGCAATTATTGTGGAGATATACCTAACTTACGGTCTTTCATCTTCCCAGATCTTGATTCGCCAATCGCCTGAACAGCTGGCGAAAATGCTGGAATTGTACTTGTTGAAGACTATCCGATACACCGGCATGGTGTGCGCTTCATGATACGTCCTCATGTAAATACTGCTGTACGCTGTATTGCATTTGTACATGGTACCCTCCTCTGTGCCAACCAAGAAAACATTCTGATCGGCGGGATGAAATGCGATGCACGTTCCACATCCTGGAAACGGTTTGCATAGTCACGAGACGTGATGATCTCTGATTTCCTTTTATTATTTGCCTGTCGTTACCTTTCAGTGTAATCATCGTGCCATCTGGTCCTGGTATAGGTGGTCGGTCTAAGAATAATGTCATAACGGTGGTAAGGCCGAGATCGTTCTGATTTAATACCCAGTGATTTATTTTACCGTCGATACTGACGCTAAAGAACGCCAGATTTCCTTCCTCCGTATCAGGCGCCCATCGAATCTGTAATCAGTATATATTTTTTAAAAATTTTGTTAAAAGTGTATCGTAAGAATCGTCAGTTACGTTATGAAGTATTAGAGTTAAAAGATTCAACAGACCTCCCATACTAACCCTCCATGCTTCTGCACAACGTCGTTACTTTTATATTGTGGTGTGGATGGTGGTAACATTACGTTATAAACCGCCACTGCTCCGTCCATGGTACCTTAATTAATTAATTAATTAATTAATGTTTACATACAGCAACATACTACAGCAATGACATAACAATTATTTCAAAAACTAGACGAAGTAATGCAAATATTTCATCAAAATTTTCAGTAAAAACATTTCTAAATACTTCTAAAAAAATATCTATGTCATGGGTTTAAATATTTGATATATAATGATATTATTTCACACCAATAACTAAAAGATGAGGATGTTGGGCGTTAAAATCTAGGCACATCACGGGAGATTCTGTCGGACAAATCCATTCTGGATACGATGGATTCTTCAAGCTGAATAAGCACACTGTGCCGTTTGTTATTTGACTGTTAAATGACACTAGAATACATATACATTATAATTTATAATTCTCATTTACAGTTCGAACATTATGAAAATTAAAATATGCATATTCTACTAACGTGATCCAAAGGCGACTGCAAAGAGATCGTAATATCTGCTGTTGAAGCACATGTCTGTGATGTCATGTTTCTTAGTCTTTTCATAACAAAATTTCCACAGAGGTAATAAGGAACCTTCGCCATCCTTGAATTCATCGCTCGGATCGTCCCAATATCTATAATCTAACAACAATTGAAGAAATATATACTTGAGACTGAGATTTCATTAAAGAAAGGATCACAAGTCTACCTTGTGATATATCGTCGAAAATGTTTTGGTTCACCATTCGCTCCAATGTTTTTGCAGCTTGTAGCATTCTGTTTGTCATTGCTGAAGATTCCATTTGGGCTTTTTTCTTCACATCTTCTTTCTTTGGTTGTGTCACCGGTACTTTTTTCTCTTTTTCTTTCTCGCGTTGTTGTTGAGCATAGTCTTCCTGCAAAAAAGTTGAAACTTGTATGATATTTCTCTACTTATATGTCTCTCAAACAAAAATAATGTTACTTTCTTTATTAATTACGTATTTATTTACACAAATATGATATTTTGCATAGTGACATGCTGAATACACGAGATGAAGCATATAAAAAAATGCTCTACCGGAAATAAAATAATTAATAATTAGAAGAGAACTTTTTGTACCTGATACTCGTCAAAAATAGTCCATTGAAGGACATTGGCATTGAAAGTTGCGGTAGGCGGAGGTATAGTTTGTGTACTCATGTCCTGTAAGGCGTATTTAATTTATTTTCTATATCTGAACAAAAGTTTCTAAATATGTTGGTATATAGAAGAAAATATAATATACATGCCCTCATAGGATTATCATATGTCAACGCTGCTCTCTCACAGAAGTTGAATTGATTAGGTATTTTCTTAGGCTTTATCTTTTCTATTTCATCTTCCTCAGGCTCAGGTTCTGGCTCAGCTTCCTGCTCATGTTCAGCCTCGGCTAGCGCTTCCACCGTTTTATCTATTTCATCTACTGTTCTTATGGAATATACGATTTATATTTATATTTAAAAAATATACGAGAATATCAAATGTGATTTATTAAGTTATATAACTATCAATATTTTATATACCTACCTTCTTCCTTTTCTTCATATTCTGCTTCTTCTTCCGTTTTATCATGTTTCAATTTCTCGTCTGTTGTCTCCTCTTGATCTTCAACTGCATGATGATTACATAATTATTTTACATGTATTAATTATTGCAATAAAAATAAAGAAACCTTACCAATTATTCCTCCTGCCAGTTGCACTTTGGCTTCTTCAGAGTCTTTGTGTAGTATCGTGCCAGTTATATCCAGAAGAGTTACTAAATGCGGTGGAGGAGGTAATCTTATAAATTCACGTGATTTCCATGACCATTCGACTAAGGAGTCTGGTACTCTAGTATTGTGTATAGTTAGCACTCTGGCAAATTCTTCTTGTAATTCCTGTGGCAATAGTTACAGATATAATATCTAACAAAAAAAATTAATAGAGACGTTAAACGTACTGCTTCCGTTAACTGCAGTTGATCTTCTGGTCTCAACAAAATCTTTCCTCTCATCCAGTCCATATCACCAGCACCCAAATCTTGTCGTGATACATAACTCCTTGCTAAAGATAAATGCTGGAAAATTTTGATCTTTAGTTTTCTCTAGTATGACAAGTTGCTTCTTTTATTTATAATATTATAACGACGAATATGTACCTCTTTACTTATTTCTGACACTTTAGAGGGCATCTTTTTGGGTATTGTCGGTGCCATTGTTTCTTTGTGTCTAAAAATATACCAAAATAATCTCAACAGTTTCTGGTAATTGATAAGCTGATTCCTGGCACTATTCTGCTTGTTCTGAACAAAGTTGATCTATTTTATAACTCGAGAATATTATTTTTCAATAATTTTTAATACGTTATGATAAAATATATAAAGATATAACAGATAAAAGTCTCACAAACACCCTTTTCTCATTATTCAACACTGAGAAGTCTGTTACAGTCTCCTAGGATACGCCAGACCTTGATAGCTGTCAATCTGTAATTGATATATGTATCTGTGATATGATTTTAACTGAAAGTGATGTTTCCATTCCCTAATTTTCAGATATATCGAATTTCTCTTTACTTGACAATGTATGAGTAAATTTACAATTGTTTTAAAATTTATTTAATACTTATATGCATGTGTATATGGGTGTAACAACAGACATGGCATGTGAGAGTCAAACGTGATTGGCAAAGTTGCCAAGGATATAAAACGTTCGAAATTTGTATAATTCTGCTCGTACGCAATATTCTGATCGATGTCATATGCTAGTTTTTTTGTTTTTCGACGCTGAGACAAGCATGCTTTCCTCTTTGGGGTTATTCTACAAGGAAAATCAATAATGGACTGTACCACGTAATGTGAGCACTCCAACAAGTTGTAGAGCGATTATTACATAGAATCGTGCGAATATCATTTGTTATAATTTGTAAAACAATAGTTTATACAATTCTCGTAACAGGGAATGACATATTTACGCCATTAAGTTCTGAAAATTCCAAAATAATGCATAAAGAACTGTGACATATGTACTCAACCTCTTCATTGGTTCCTTTAATACCAGCATTTGTTAATTACAGTGATGTTATTAATTGTAACATGTGTTTTATGTTTATGATATTTCAGTTTTTCATGTTGATCCTTTCACGTTTGGCCAGCTATAAAGCAAAATTAATAATGCAAACGTTTCTTTCTCTCTGTTTCAGATTTTTAATTAAAAAGAGACAAGCCTCTATATTTTTAAATGTGTTGAATCATGGAAGATAGCGGTATTGACAGTGATCCTAAAGCTGTTAACCATGTCGAGGATGAAAGACTCTTCTTGGTAAATTATATCTTGCTAAACATATTGACAGATGAGACTTGTTATTAGACTTAACTAATAGAGGCATATAAATAATAAATATAATTACTAGACTATAATATATAATTGTGAAATATAAATAATAATTTATATACAAGATAAAAATTGTTTACTGATATAAAAATGTCTTAATCTTTTTTGTAGGGCAGCGATAGCAGTTGTAGCAGTAATCACACACAGGTTTCTCAACGGAATACAACGAAACAGCTGCAAAAGAAACTTGGTACTGAGACAATCTTTTAGTTTCTCATATCGTTTTATTTCAAAATCACTACTGCAATAATTAATGTGACTTATATGATTGCTTTGTTGTAATTATATATGCAGTAATATCATTCTACAGAGACACGCATCGAACAGGCGAAACGAATCCAACGCAACTCGGATTACATAAAGCTTCCAAAATACGACAATGAAAACCCAAGCAGCACAAGTTCCGGGTTGATATCAATTCAAAGATTGCCTATACCACATAAAAATAAGGAGCATCTTCCTCTAGTTGAATACTGGCACAGCGAAAGTGAAAGGTATTAAACAATAATATGCGTAAAGAATTTCCAGATGATATTAACACGTATTATATTTCAAATTTTATTTTTGATCTGTCATATATATTGTCTCTGTTAATTAAATTTAGTAAAATATATGTCAATTATTATATCATATCTATAAAGAAAAGAACGTGATTTGTAAGTTTAATCGATACATTTTATTTGCTGTATTTTAGTGAGGATGAAATGACTCTCTTTCCGGCGAAATCTAAGGAATCCTCAAAGCACAAACAAGATCTCACAGACACGTTCAGCATCGGGGAATTAAGCGACGAAAGCGAGGACTCTTTGAATCTGGATCCAGCGCAACCACCACGTCCCTTTATGCGAACTTACGTACCTACTGGGTGTTGCCATTGCCACATATTATAATGTAATATAGTTTGCAAACTGGACTGAGATCGCATTTACATCAATCGATTAATTATTTAAGTATCAATATGCCATTGAAAACATATTTACATATTATATACTTTTACCAAGTTATGTTTTCTTTAAGTTTATTTTGAGTTACGAAATCAATTTATTGTATCATATTGAATCATATATTGTTTACAGAGAGAGAACGTGCTTAAATTATTAAAATTATTTTATTAAACTGCTGTCTATTGATTTTTTTCATTGTTATTTAATGGGTCAAGGATCAACCATCTTGTGAAGAAGCACAATTGCGACGTTCGAGCAAAAGGATTAATCGGTTCAATGAATGCAACAATTCATTGGGGACATCGCTTTCTTCTTCGTGACCGAAGCAATTATTGTTAAGGATATTATTCAAAGGGGATTTCTCAACGTTCACTAGCCATTTGTAACACTCGCAATACCTATTTTGCATGATATCACAGAAGGTAATATCCGTTAGGCTTTATGCAGCGTATTGCTCAAGTGCATTTCGATTGAATTGGCAAACTAATGAAGGAAGCACCAACTCAATCTAGTTTCTATTTTTATTTAGATAAGACACGGCAATAATTTCAATCAAGGAAACAAATTGTAAGAAATATTTACGTATATTCAGAATCATTTGTTTAGATAAATGCTCTCTTTCATTTTTGTTTATTAAATAATCATAAACAATTTATTTAATCATATGTTTTTCTATATGAACAAGAACGAGTGTATTCTTTCGTAATGCTGTTTTAAATTTATATGTTTTTTTAATAGAATTAAGGAATATATTAGAAATATTTTATGTAAACGAGGGTTTAATGCACACAAAAATATTTACTTCTTAAATATTATAATATATTAGAAAGCCATTATAATAGAACAGAAACACAAGTTGCTTGGCGACTTTTAGCTGCACGAGGTATACTTTTTTCTTTCGCAAATTCGTTCCCTTTGATTATCCTGCGCAATATTGCGTTACGAAAGAGTACGAAAAAGACTGATACAAGATTTTGAAAGATCGCCAACATACAACGCGGAATTATAAGTTTGTCGTGCGTTACACTTTTATTAGATTGCAATGTACGTGAGAGGGATTTGTGGCGCATCGAACGGACGCTCGGTCGCGAGTGCAATACAGGAAGACGTTCCGTGGACGACAAGAAAAAATAACCGTAATTAAGCTATAATTGAATGCGGATGGGCAACCGATATTTTTCTCTACAATCTTGAAAATAATTATACGGAGACGTTCTTTGGCAATCTCATTGTTAAATATCGATGCGACCTTGCGAATTTCTAAACTACAGGAAATTACTAGTTCAACGAAGATCTTTAAGTAATTGAAGAGTTCCTTTGTTGCGGATTAAGTAATTCTCGGTAAAAGGTCATTACTTCATTCCACTTCGAGCAATAGTCTCTCTTTGCATCTCTCTTTGCACAATACACGTTTATCTGTTAAATAATGCAACTTAAAAATTTTTAATATAAAATCGTTATTCCTCCCTCCATGAATTTAAGTTTCAATTCAAATACTGATGTAAAATGTCATAGAAGAAATTTCACACGGTCCGCGTGCCAATTCAAGAGAATAGAAAGAAAGTCTTGTTTCTCTCGGCGGCCCTTAAAAACTTTGCGTTCTAAAGGCACGCCTAAGCGCGCCGTTGCGTAAATCATAGCTTTTCGCGTGTGTAAAATCGCCGGGCGAGCGAAACAATGCCGCGCACGCTTAAGAGAACTTTTCTAGGCACGCACAATGTGCGCCAGATCGTACCGGTGAGATACTGCGTGCGGAGAATACCGGGAGGATGCCGCTCTAAAACGTGCCCGAACGCGCTCCGTTACGGAACCCCGAGAGAAACGGCCTTTTTTCCGCTGCTTGATCTCGATCGTGGTATGAAACGCGCATTGCGTATGCATTTCTTCCAGTCGTAGGAGTCGAGCAGCTCCCTTGGGTGAAGAATGCTGGTTGAACTTTTTCAGCCGCTCGCCAGAATTTAAAATTTTTCCTTCGTTTAGCTTTGAATTGATATATTACTTCATCAACACGAAAATCTGAGGCGTTTCTTATCTTTATTATTTTTGATTACGTTATTATTTGTTTAAAGATATATTTGATTTATTACGTTTATCGGGTGTTACGAAATTGCTGATGCTTGATATTAATTTATTATATAACGAATATTTTTTATTATTCTATGATATTTTTATTCTTACAATTAGATTTTTATGTCACTTTTGTGGTTAAATTATTTTTTGCATATATATATAATAATTAAATTGGAGTTAATACAAAGAGCTATTGTCTTTTTACATAAATTAAATATATTTTCTCTCGGTCTTATGATCATAATGTTTACAATTTTCTTCTAAGGATGTAAAATTAAGAATATTTGTAACCACCGAAAATATTAAAATTAAAAAATATGAATTTCTAGCGTATAACGAATAAAATTCACTGAAGCTTTTCTTTGAAATAAGTATAAAGATCACGTATAAAATAAAACTAATTATTTTAGTCTTCGATCATTGTTATGATCTATATAGTGTATTCTAAGATATTATTGCAAAATTATTGCCATGTTTATTTTAAATATTATCGCCGACTGCACATGATACATAATTGATATATTTTTCTTTAAAGGACTCCTTCTGATCATAAACGCGAACACGAAAATGCAGAGTAGTGCTGGTAGCGCGATAGCGTTCTAATTAATGGCCCGTGTATCTGAAATTTATTCCACCTCTCCGCGGTATTCCGGCTCGATTTTTAATTAAGCCTCTCGACAACCGTACGCGCATTAACAAACCGTGCTCGCTACGTGAATAAACATTTGTTGCGTTAAATTCCCGTATCTCCGCGAGACGCATGATGCATCGTGTATGAATATTTAGCCGCACGTACATACCAATATGCGCTCTCGTATATTAAGCGTGTCTACGCAGTGGCCCAAGGCATTCCGGGGCCTTCCCTTCCTGGATGAATGCAAGATTAATTTATTCCTCGCGAGGAACTCCCGACAACCGCGATAAAAATTTCTCGGTGACGTTTTTTCGGGGGCTTAAATATTTTGTGCGCGTCTCTCTGTTGAAGCAACGTTTGAAATCGGCTGGAATTCCTGTTTACGATATTCCTCTGTTATCCCTTGTCGCATAAGTAGGATTTTATTAATTTCGTTTTCATGATTTTAATTTTATAACTAAGAAACTGCTCCAGTATTGCGTTATTATATCTCCATGATATTCTCTGATCAAAGAAAAAGAGAACGCTAGAGAGAGAGAAAGCAGAGGCGGTGAAACTGGAACACCACCTGTGTAACATTGCGGAGGGTATGCACCGTCGACGCCGCCGATGCGGCCGTAAATCGAGCCAGACTTATGGTGTATTTAGTAACAAATTTAATGCAATAAATTTTGTCGTCTCCCGACGAGAACGCAGTAACCGGTAATGTGAGCGCCGCTAATGTTCTTCCATTTGTTCGCTGCAGGCTCGACGGAAGACGGAAGGCGAGTCGGCGACGGAAATGCGATGCTTCTTGGAGCTTCCACCTAGATGTTTATATTTATTTTCATTGCACACCCACGTAGTGTAAACAGCAATCCCGATTTACGTTAAAATCAATCGATCGTTCTTTATACGCAAGCGACTTCCGTGTCATTATAAAGATGATAATGACAATTCAACGAAAGATCTTGCTCGAGAGTCTAATCTCTGAGATGACGAATGGATCTGATGTGATCGTAAGAGTAACGCGGTGGCGATGGTCAAATAAAACCAGTAAAAATGCCAAAACCTCGTGCCACCGCGGAGTAACTTTTTCTGTGAATCTAATTCGGAAACAAGTAGTACCGGCTTTCGTGAGAATCCGTTATTCGGAATTGCGCCTGTGGGAAAAAGAATAAACTGCTAGATTAATGAATATAAGGAGGAGGGAAAGAGAGAGAGACAAAGATGTAAATTTACATATGATCTAAGCAAACCAAGTCGCTTTAATAATCTCGCATTTTTTTTTATTTTTCGAAAGAACGTTCGGCTGCGCTGAGTTTTACGGTACCATAAAGAAGTCTTTATTGTTTATTCACACGAATGACACAGGTCATTCGCAATTGATTGATTAATGATTAATCTCAATTTTTTAATCGAGCGAATTTGCATCCCGAAACCGACGAGGCTCGGATAGAAATCAACTTGTTATTTTACTTATTCGCGCGTCCCCAGAGCCTCTAGATCGCCGTGGTTCGTGTATATTTTATATCGCATAATCGCACTACACACGTTCTGCATTAGATATTGCTGCAGATTTTCGCGCGTGATATCGCGATATGTACGATGACACAGATTGAGGCTGGCAACAAGAACGATGTCTTTTTCTTCGGGTTGGCGTGGCATGCTGTGGTGTGTTCTTACCATATTTACGAGCGCTCGGGGAGTGAACCCCTTGTTCGGGACTCGTATAAACTACGAAAACATATTTGCGGTCGCGAATCGAAAGATCCTAAAACTATATAGCGCCTGATTATGCGCGATTTGTGGCGATTCTCACTTTTTAATTTCGTATAAAAAAAAAAAGAAACCGTTCCACTGGCGCATTGATACAAATGATGAACGATGAAAGCGAACATGCCCATTCATGTTATTTATTTGCGAATCTTATGTACGAATAACGACTGCAAATCTCGAATCACGAATCGCGTATAATCTAGTTTTATGGTAATCTAATCATTCTTTTCCGGTATTTTGTCGGAGACAAAACTCAGCGGTGAATCGCTATTTTTAGAATCAATTTAAATAAAACACTTTTCAAATAAAGAATCGCATTTCTCGTTAATTAGAGGCTGATTTACGAGTTGTTATCGATTAAATCTATTTGATAAAACATTTTTCCAATTAACATAGAGAATAGAGAATCGCATTTCACATCAATTAATTAAAATTAAATTTGAGTTGTTATCGATCGAATATTTATAACGACGCACCTATTTGTCAAATATCGTTTGCATTTGTATCGTAATGATTATCGGTGTGCTTAGTTACGTTTGTAAATAATAAGAAAACGAAAGAACTTTCTCAGATTAATCTAAAGAATATACTAAGTATACACATTTCCATTATCTCTTTAGATATTTATAATGCATGAATAATGGCACAATGAGCATTTATTATAGAGCTCATATTCATTACAGATCTCTGTCAAGATTTCCATATAAAAATATCGCAGGAATCATTAGAAAATATTAACGATTCCCGCGCGCGCATTCGCGCCAGAAAACCCGGAAACGGGCGAGCGCGAGGCGATTCGAGACGAACATCACGCCGCTGCCGCGAGTGCCGCGATCCAGGTGCATCGACCGGGGGCGTCTTTCCTCCTCGGGATGGAAAACCGCAGGCAACCTGTCCGCCTCGCGGCCGACAGAGAGAAGAAAAGCGGACAGAACGGAGAGGGAAGTAGGAAGCTGCTATAGGAAGGCAGGCCGATAAGGTAAACCCTGGTAAACGCAGATTAACCGGTCCGCCGTCTCCGTCGCGTTTACGGCGCGTGTCGAAAATTTTTTAAGCGAGTACAGTTCCGTGAGGGAGACGTAGAGAGGCGATCGTCTTCGAAGGGTCTAAACGCATACCTAGTTTGATATAATAAGCGCGAAATTATCGCCTTATCGTCATTTTCAATCTTTCTACAAATATGAGGAGTCATTATAAGAATATCGGTTGTGGAAATGGTTCGGGATCAGTTGCGAAGAGGTTAAAAGGCGCGAAATGGTGCTCCTTGAAGCGCCGCGCATTTCAGATCGTACGTCGCGGCTTCGATCGATATTGATCGACGCGCCATTACGCTAATCGACTATTCGAATTCGACTATTCGAATTCGACTCGTCGCGTCGAGGCTCGAAGCACGGTCTGCACGGTCCCCTGCCCGCGCACTCGACACCCATCGCTTCCTGTACCAACGGCTTTTTTCTCCCGAATGACCGGGCTTAATTAAATCTCGGCAGGCATGCCCGTTCAGCGGCTCGACTCGGCGAGGAAGGCCAGGAAGCTAGGCACATCAAGGCTGCTGCGCGCGAATCCCGTTTGCCGTCGATATGACGCGCTGAGAAACCACGAAAAAGGTGAGCTCTCCCGTCGAGCTATTTTCGGTAACGATCGATTTAGGATCTTAAATTATTTCTCCGTTCTTAATTTTATGTTTCCGGATCTTCGCGAATCCACAATTTATATAATTGGTATATGCGTGCGAGATTTAGAAGTCAGGTAAGGTTATAGGTATTATTCGCGTATTCGGTATTTCTTATTTCTTAAAGAGAAAGAGAGATCGGAAAGTTGGAAATATATAGAGGAAAGTCCCCTATTATGAGATAGGTTCCTAATATGAGATAAGAGGGTTTCTTTTAAACTAATAGGCCCAGATAGGACCTAATAGTTTAAAAGAAACCCTGTATCTCATATTAGGAACCTATCTCATAATAGGGGACTTTCCTTTATATATATATCGATATTAATAATTGACCGCTTTCTTGTGCGACTGCGGCCATAATAGAAAGACTATTACTTAATTAATTCTCGTAATTTTTACCACGTATACATATATTCGTGTATATCAAAACCGCTTAATAGTAAGAACATGAGCTGGTAACATTTAATTTCTAATCCTTCATACATATATCTAAATAATGTCGCATCTTTTTATCTCTCTGTCTGATCATCGCGCGATTTGCGACGTACGATTAAAAAGGGCGATAATATAATCGTGCGTGCAACGTACGGCGCGAAGCAAGAAGGGACGCGCGCGCGCGCTTACGCATGCGCGAGCGAGCGGCTGGGCCGCGGCGCGGGGGTCGAAGCGGGGCGAAGTGAAAAGCGCGTGTTCCCATGAATGAAATTGGCGGCGGGTCGCCGGACCACGTGACGCGCCGCGGGGGAGAGTGGAGACGCCAGACGGACGTACGCGACTCACGAGACTTCGCGCGGTTTCGCGCGCGAGCCGCGGGGTGCGACGTGCGACTGGTTGCGAGCGCGACCGTTTCGGTGAACGTTCGGGAGATGTCGCGACTCGCGGCTGGCTCGCTCTCGCGTGGCAGCTGACTGGCTTGAAACACCTGACCGCGATTGTAGCAGTGCGGCATGGGCTGGTGTGGCGGGCGCACACTTCTTTCAAAACAGGTAGCACGCGCTACCGGCTGACACAGCGCGCAGTTTGCGCGGCGATTCTCCCGGTTCTTCTTTCTTCCTCCCTCCCGCCCTCTTAACGCACCCTGTCCGCGCGTGGTCGAGGACCGAGGTGTAACAGTGCGCGGGTCACGTGACACTCCCGCGATTTTCGCGCGGCGCGCGCGTGCGGGGCGCGGGGTTGAGTTCACATGGAGCATCGTCGCGGTGCGCGACATATCGACGTTCGCGAGGTCGTTTACGAAGTCTTCGTTCCTCGTTTCGAGACTTTATTCGCTCGGCCGCGCGGGTCTCCCGGGTAGAACGTCCGCGCGGCAGTGAAAACCCAACGCGCGGTCGGACGATCGCGAAATCGAGGTAAAGAAAATGTGACCGCGGCACGACGCGCGGTGATCGCGTGCGCGAAGACCGAGAGCGCGGTAGAGAGTGTATTTTGAACGCGCGTCCGTCGAAAAATGACGCTCGTCGGCCGGACATCGGTGAGGACGGTGTTGCTGACGTCGTTGCTGCCGATTTCAGTGGTGCTGGTGGTGCTCGTGGTGCTGGCGCGCGCCGGGGATGTGGCGACCTTGGAGTACGGCGTGGAACCCCTTCCGGCATCCAGGGAGGAGCGGCCGCGTCCGGATACAGGTGAGTCAATGGGTTTTAGCATTCCGCATTAATTCGCTCTCGGCGAAGTCAAGATGTTAATCAGCTCTCGATTGTGTCTATGAAAGAAAATAACACATTTTAATTTCATTGTAAAGAGATTAAAACACACGAGGAAAATATACATTATACAGAGTACGAAAGCGCGAGAATATCGTACATCATTTTCTTTTTAATTCTAGACTTCGGTTTTTAATTCTGCGATCGTGTTTGCATTCATATAATCTTTCAAAATCGTGTGCTTGTCATAGTAATTTAATATAGCGATATACCTACATAGATTAGGTATATCGGATTCGCTATAATAGCTGAAAGATTAATAGCTGAAAGTTTCTATTTGAAACATTGATAAATGAAATAGAAATTTATTTGTGAAGTTGAATATTAATTATGATATCAATTATTTGTGAAATTAAATATTAATTATGATATCAATTATTTATTTATATGAAGAAAATTATACAATATATCCAATTCTTATGGTTTATATCTATATAAATATTTTATTTTTTATATATCCATTCCATGTATTCCTTTCTGTACGCGTGCTTTTTTAAACATTAAGTTTATTTGGTAGATAAATTATGAGAGCAGCAACAAGAAAGCAAGGTACAATAAAATTAAAATTCAAAAGCAGCTAAATATACGTATAAGGAGAATAATTAAACGTAGATTGATAATAATAGCAGTACTATTGTACTTGCGTAGAAAAATCATAATGTGTTTTCCTTTCTATCATTCTCGCATTAGTAAAATAATATAGTAATTCTCACGGTCGATTATATCTTCCTCAAAGTACTTTACGATGGAGGAAAATTGTACCCATATAAAAATATAATAATATAGAAGGGTGAAAGGAGCATCTACAAGACACTTCACCGTCACTGTATCTTTATCTATCTTCTTCCTTTTATTCTCGCACGAAGATGCACTCCCCGGCGATCATTGCAATGACGGTGAATGCCTGAACTTTGTTGCTCGTCTCAGCTTTGCAGATGAAGAACGACCTTTGCACTCGGTTGCTTCTGTGAAAGTACGCTCGCGCATCCTCTATTCGCCTCGCGGTAATACTTACGTCCCGCAGAATTCTCTGCAAATCCCATAGATCCTGAAATTTGATTCCGAATTCATATTTCCGGAGAAGAAAGAACTTATTAAAATCTACTTTACATTAATAAATTAAATTATTTATATTTATGATTATTATCGATGATATGTATAACTCGTTTCTGTCAAGCAACGGAAAATTACGTTATAACACGTTTTAGCAATGATACCACACAGTTACATATATATTAAAATTTTATTTTTACGTTTTCTCACTGTTCTCTTCTTCACAGATTTGTTGGAAAATGCATTTATATATTTTATTATTTATGAATTAAGTATCAATCAATTGATTTCACTCGAATCGTCAGACTCTATTAATTCTATACAAAGCTCGTCTGCTTTCCAAATGCTATTTCTACGATTCGTAGAAGCGTCTTCGACGTGTATAGTATGCGCAATTAAACGTCCGATAATAGACACGGGTCGGAAACCGTTCCCATGGTCTTTAGAAATGCGCGGCGCTCATCTTGTCGGGCCGCATCCGTCGTCTCGATCAAATCGATTAATTTGCATGCACTTAGAAAGGCGGAAGCACGTGTGTCGACCGCAAAAGCCGATGAATCCTCGCGAGGGCTCCTTTGTGAGTGCAGATTAGTCGCGCGACCGCACTTTCTATTGGCAGTTCAAACGCGATGCAGCAAATGAATTTCGACGCGATCAGCATACCGAGATCGGCGACCGAGCCTTTTTCCTCGACGATATTGCATTTCGCCTTAGATTATTGTCAACATGTATTTATTGCGGTCCGACAAGGCATTAGAAAAAATATCGCGTCGCAGGCCTCACGAGTCGAAGTTAATGGACCGTGGTTTCTTGTAGTGACAAAAACGATTGTCCGCACTCTTTCGTTACAGCTTTTCGTATGCGATATTCGGTGATTATTTATAGAGAGAAAGCAATTGAGAAAGAACGGGCTTCTTCACGGCTTGTTGAACCTATTGCACGCCGTATTAACAATAATCTAATTAATCAACGATCAAGTTTTATCGAGCAAAGTGTTAATTACTATTTCCCCAAATATATGTATAATGAATGGATATTTTAGCGAGAGACCTTTTGACGAAAATTCGGAAGTTTTTCTTTTTAATGGAACTAATCTGAAGTTTTATATCCAAAAATGTTGGGTTGCTTTTGAATTGCGAAATTAAACTTTCTATGTATTTGAATGATTTTCTCGAGATTGAAATAGCTGAATTAGAGGAAATCAAGTATTCTTAGGTGATCGCCGAGAGGGCGAGAGCGAATAACTTTCCGCGAGTGGATGGCGGATTCCTCGTCGACGTGCGACAATGTGTCGTACGGCGTAGACAATGTATTGCATATGCATGCATCGGCGCGGAAAACGTTCCTGGCATCGGTCCGTGTAGAATCCTCTTTCAACCTTGATGCGAATGTTACGTACGTGTCGAGGCTGCTGTTAAAAGGGGGGACCTCGTGCGAACGATAGCCTACGGATAACTGTTCGCCGGTCGCGGACAGTCGCGGACGTGCCGCGAGCGTTTATTTAACGACCGCGAATTTACGATACCCTAATGTTATTTACAGCTCGTAAGGTAATCCTTAATGAATCACGCGATTCCAATTTGGCGCAGCTCGTGCCGGTCCATAAGACATCCGCGAAATTTAATGACCGCGTATCAAGCTCAAGCAATTTGTAATTGCCTGTTCTTTTGCGCCACCCTATAAATCCTCGATATCGCGTCTCTTTTCAAGATATGCTAGCTCATTATCTTGTATTGTGTTTGTCTCTACGAGTGACAATATTTTTCTCTCTCTATTTTACGATCACATTCTTGCTGAAATGCTCCATTTCACGAATTTATTTTGTATACATTATATCAAACTATCAAATTTAAGATAAATTAAACAAAATTATTATTCTCTTTAGCAATAGTGAAGTAAAAGATAAAATTTTTGTAAAAAAAATAAAATTAATTTAGATTTATAATCTTTTTCAAAGTAATATTGGAATTACAAATTGAAATGCAAGTGTGACATTTCATATCTATTTAATTTTCGCGATTAACAACATGTACTTACACATTTTTTGTATTAAAATTAAATGTACTTTGAGATTTTTTCAATCGCAAAAATAATTTTATTAGAAAATTGATGAAGGTAGATATTAATTAAGAACGCGAACGAGAAGTCAAAGGATAATCGCGTAAAGGCGGGAATTCAATTTATCTCCGACGAAACGCGTTACGTTTCAAGTTGCAAGTGCAACGTGTGGTTTCCTTTCACGGTTTTCGATAACAGGATTTATATTATGAGATACAGTCGACGCGGAGCCTTATCAGGGCTACTACAACCGCCTCGGCATTCGTTCGCGTGGCTCAGCAGGGCTGCCGCGAAGAATAGACTGCAATTTTCTAGGAAGATTCAGGATACTCGGCGTACACGCAACATTAGATAGCCGTGGGAGATTTAATTAAGATTACACCGCTTGGCAGTTTGTTCGATCCGTCCTAATCACGACTGCAAAATCAAATACCAATGCACTATATCTTATTTCTTCATATTTTCGCAATAATCTGCTATTGAAAATGTCACGTACGTTGGAAAAGATATTACTGAAAGCAATTTATTTATAATATTAATTTATTTTAATTTATTAGGCGAAGAAAATAGATTTATACGATTTAATAAAACGAGATTAATATTGAAAAATAATGGAATATAATTAACACTGTATGAAATTTAATTTAAGAAAATGTTGATTTTCTAGATGTTATTAAATATAAAATTCTGCTAGTGATAACAATTATAAGTCTTTTGACCTACATTCAGCTATTTGTAGGAATGATGCAAAGTTATATTGCACGCAGAGATAACGCTTTTTTCCTGACAAATCTCCGTATCAATATTGCCTATTTTGCGATTACGCGATGTTTATTACCTTTTATTGTTTTTAACGGTCTTCAAGGATGTGCATTTCGAGCAGGAATTGAGAATTCGCGAATTGATTTATGCCAACGTAAGCCGCCCTAAAGATTTAAGGGTTGATAATATGTTCGGGATGCAAAATGTACTTGAAATTCTGGCGGCGCGGCGGCGGCGGTGGCTGGTCCCCTCTTCGTTTTTAGAGAAAATTTACGATCTGCCCAGAACGCGTTCGGTCACTCCTACCCGGGTGCGAAGGGTGTAATTTTATAACCGGTCATAATTAGAGACATTAACTCGCTTAGGATCCTTTACCCGTGAGTTTCACCGCGAGCTCGCCTCCTCTTTGGATTGTGTGGCGCGCGGCTATTTCGCTCCTATTATTATGCCAGAACAATGAATAGTTAAAATCTCTTTACTGCCATGCGAGTAGCCGGTGAGAGAGCCTTTTCTGAGAGAACGAGATGGCAGGCCTTATGGAAGGACCTCATATACTTCTTTTCTGTCTTTTTTCTTCGCGGTTCAGCGTGTCGAAATGTATCGTAATGCGTTGCTTTTGTTCGGTAACTGAAAATGGTCGATATTAGTTATTGATATTAGTCATGGCACTAGAAATTTCAATATATACAATATATGAAAAAGTAAACAGAATCCACAAAAAGAATCAATTATAGCTCGATATGCGAAAAATTTTGCCGAAGTGTAATTTGTATTATTTTTTATTCGAAGATAACAGGACATAATCAATCTGTATTATTCTTATTATTGTAGTTGCAAATAAGATTTAACTGCTTATTCCCCGTTCGTGTTAGAACTTTGCGGATATGACTCAATGCAGTATGATTTATGCCGAGAGTAGAGTGCGCTTTAGTTAGAATAGTTAGATATTACGAGATAATGTCGAAGAATGAGCCAAATTCCGACGAGAGAAACACGTGGCAATCGGAAAAATCACTGTTTTGATTATGCAAGTGGCAAATAAGAGTTCTACATCAATAACAGCTCTTTGCTACTTATTTACGATCGCGTTTCTAAGAGGGATTTTATGATTTAACTAAATTGATTTAACACTAAACATGCAGTAGTGATATAGATTTATTTAAAAGTATCACAGCATGGAATGATTTTGCCACGATAAAATTTTTTAATACGAATTTTATTACATTTAACTTTCACCATTTAACGAAGAAACAGTTCAGAGATAATTAGGAAGACGTATTGCAAAATAAATCCACGGAACTGACATTATCATATTCATATCATAAATCACATCACAGTTACAAGATTATAGATAAAGAAAATTATAATTTTTATGAGATCATTCCGTTTTTTTTTACTTTTTAATGGGCTGTTATATAAGCAAAAGAGGGAACTTTTGTATTCGAGAATAAAATTAATAAAATTTGAAATTTGTATTAGTTTAATGTAAGTTTGAATCACGAAATCAGTCTTTTCGATGAGTATCGCGGGATTGTTTCGATTATATGAACAAGACTGCATTCTTTCGCATAATCGCGGGATTTCGACGCCGCGGGCATTAGCGCGGAAAGAAAAAGATCACGGATAACAGAGCGGCGCGCCGGTTATCAACATGCCGTAATAATTCACCATCTCGCTGTAATAATTATCCGTCTCGCAACTCTTCCGTTGTTCGCGACGCGGTGCGGCCGACGTGTTTTCTTTAGGCGCGCGGTTATTTCGACCGGGCTCGCGAATAATGTTCGTCATTTCGCGCGCCGTTAAAACTATTCCATTGGCGGCACAATGGCACATAACTGGTGGCACTTGGCAGTAAACGCATTTTTGACGGGGCAGGAAAAACGCGTCAATCGCGTGTGTTGGTCGAAAGTCGAACTCTTGGGTAGAATTGGATATGTTTATTCGCATTCGAAGGAAGAATATGTTTACCTCTTTTTCGAGAATAAATTTGTTTTTCTTAAAATCATTAACACTTTGAGGTGAAATCTTTCGACATATGTTTTGTCCGAGGTTTTGTCTGACGATAGGCAACGAAATTTTTCTGCAATTTAGATAAATCGTAGATTTATTGACTATTGATTTATTGAATTTATAAATTCCAAAATTAATTTTAACCTTTTAAAAGCAGATTTATTCGTGGAACAGGTTTTTAAAAGACGCAAATAATAGAGCGTATATTTTAACTGATTTAAAGAAAATTTTCTCCGTTTCTATATGTTTCGCTTATATCTTCTGTTTTCATGAAATTAAAGATAAAGAGCGAATAGGTTTTATTTTTAATAATATATTAATACATTATAGAGTACCTACATATATGTATATTAAAAATCAGAACTATCGAATTTTAAAGCAGGGGTGCCAACTTCACACACCTTGATATATCTATATATATTTTTTATATATGATTTTGTATTCTTTATATATTTTATACATAAAAAATATATATATGTATTTTTTAAATATGTTTTTTAATAATTAATTAATTTTACGAGAAAAATTTGCACACATAAAAAGAGAAAAGCTGAGAAAAGATGCTAGAGAGAAGAATAATCGCTACAGAGCGCTATTTATATAACTCTTCAATTATCTCTTCTCCATTAGAGTCGTAAGAGAGGCTTTTACATGACGAGCATAATAGGGACCGCCGTACGCGCTAATTAAAAAAGAATGCGTGGAGTAGTGGGATGATTATCGGCTAGCAGTCAGCCATGCATAAATGAATGTAACCCTTTCGCAGCATGTTAGGTACTTACGTAGAATGGAGAGAAATGGAAGTCCACGCACTGTCTCTTTCTCTTCATTATGTCAAATCGACTCCCCAAGGCAGGGGTCCTCACTAGCATTCCGATAAGTTCTCGTGAAAATTGTGGAAACTATCTATAAGCCGCAATAATGAAATCCATATTAATCATATTACAGGATTATCTTAGCATTTGCATTGATTTGGCTCGCATCTTTTGTGATTAAACTGGCAATAAATAACTGCACGCAATTAAGTATAACTGCGTATTTTCAGCCCGTGCTATTACATTACATCTTTCGTACTAAGAAAATATATTTTGGAATCTCTTAAATCGATATAATTTGCTCTAAAATTTTTATATAAATTATAAATAACGGACGATAAATAATTATTGTTAATTATAAATAAGTATATCTTCTTACACAATTAATGAAAAAATATTGTACGTATACATAATAATGGTTTTCTAATCTTGTACTACACTTAAATATTAAATCGGGAAAAAATGCGATAACAATAAGAAATAATATTACATGTTTAAATAGTTTTAAAATGTTCAACTGACAATGAGAAATGGAACAATTAATCACATGAATAGTTTGACGTGAGATTCAAAAGCAGCTTTTTAATGCAAATAGAAATTATAGAATATATTTTTTAAATATCATGATGATTTTTTAATAGCTAGAATGATAATATTGAATATTTTTTTGCATGTATATTTATTAATAAGGCAGCGATATATGTCCGCTTTTTTGAAATTAACTTTTAAACTCGATATGGATGCTAATTATGTATATAAATTACGTTCGAATGTTCACACTTAAGCAGATAGATGGTCGCGCGAATCGTATTATCACATTACGTTCTTCGAAACACGATAAATCCCTATCATTTATTAATTATTACCTCGCAAACCTATATTTCATAATTAACGACTCGGAAGCATGTTGAAACTATTGTTTCAGGTCTTTCGGTATTTTACTTCTTTAATCTTAGAAATCAAGAAGCAAACAGACGGGAGTTTTATTATTTCATTGTGATATTTGGGAGCAATAATAATTCTTTTTTGCATCCGTATTTGCAATTCGCGTTGTACATTTCGCCAAGGTAAATGTAATTTGCCCATAAATTTTGAATATAGAGCGGCGAGTAACGTGTGCGAGTTGGATCGCGTCTATAAAACGCAGTGTAAAATATAAAATGAATAACTCATCGCGATAGATATTAAATTGGAACACGAGAAACAAAGATATTCGGTATATTTTACGGAGCACCCAGTATTTTGAAATCAACAGTCGGCGTGAGGCCTTGGCCGGGTAGGGCCGTGGTAAACACTACTTAAACACTTGTAACGTACGCGGCGCGTTGACTTTACACTATGTCACCGCTCGATCATTTTAACGCTCGGAGCTGACACATCGCACCAAAATATGTCGAATATCTTTGTTTTTCGTGTTAGGTATAACTTAATATCGATCGCGAGATGGGCTATTTATCTTATATTTTACACTATGTTTTATAGACGCGATCCGACTCGCATGTTACTCCGCGCTCTATATTTAAAATTTATAGGCAAATTATATTCTGTGAATAATTAGGAGTTTATAATTTGAAGCGTTTGATTTTCTTCGCGGATTAAATATTGTATATATAACAGTCGCAAAAAAATTATGTTGAGAGATTTTTTCGATATACATGTATGTTTCTCACAAGCACAAATAAAAGAAAGAATATATTTTTCACAGTCACATATAGTCTCTTAATTTATTTAATGAAAAGAGAAACGCGCTAGTGATTATTAATTTCATTTGTTTTTATAACGCGCCAATTTTCTCCTAATCTTTCTTAGTCAGTGTTGATATTAATAATTAATATAACGACACAGACTCGATTTATTTCGTTCGAAACAAATTAAAACGCAATGTGAGATCTAATAATTATTTCATCATAGATATACGTAATATTGCAAGATTTCCCACAACAATCACACGATATTTCAAGCCTCAGATTTTACGTGAATGATCGTTCCGCTTCTCAATTGATTCTAATCTCGCGGTTGTGATCTCTAATTAAAATGTGACTGTTGAACCATTCGTATTCCAAGATATGAAACTAAATTCCGCATCTTATTTAATACGGTTTTATTTAATCTAATTCGAATAACATGATTAAATGAATACGATCCATGGAGACGCGGTGTAACACGGTTCGCATATGTGTAACAAATATCTCGATGCACATACGCACGTAGCATAGGTGAACGCGCTCGTTCGCGGTGAACGGACGCGGCGGTCTCGTCATTTTATATTACAGGAGTTAGCCGCGTCTTCCTCTCTCTTTCGTTTCGCGGCTTTATACGGCCTATGTCATTATCCGTCATTACGCCGTTGGACAACGGCGAGAAATAGCTTCAGTCTGAGAAGGGATTCGCCGTGTAAAATCTTGGCCGATCGTACCGTGGATTCGCGCGAAGGTACCCAGTAATACGTTGGTTTAGGCTTCATTGGGCTTGTAACGTGTTATTTCGCCTGTGATTATCTCGGTGCATTGACTTGCCTTTAGGTATTATCCGAGTTTTGCGAACCGAACCGAATTTTTAAATATTTTTTAAATAGACTGCTTCTATCTATGGAATAATAACTATATACATATGCGAATAACAAAACTTAAAATTATAATTAAATTATGTAATGTTAATATGTTAATATGAATTAATTTATATGTAATTTTAATGGGTGAAGATTAATTAGTAGAAATAGTAATTATTATAGATATTACTCAATAAAAAAATAATTATTTTTTCGGAAAAGTTTTCTTTTTTTTTTTCCTCAAATTATTATACATATTTCCTAATCGTATATTTCGAACATCTAACATTATCTAGTAAATGGATAGGTTCCCTCTTTCTCATGATACGAGAGAATTAAAGTCTTTGACGAGATTCTTCCTCACGTCGGTATATTGCGCCAGTCGGGACGGTCGTCGTACTGATGATACCGATGATTACTTCGATTGCGGGAGGATGATTTGGAATCCGCGCGTCTCGTGAACATTTTGTTTCGTGGTGAAAGTCTTTTTCGTGATTTTGCAGTATCAGATAGGTCGAGAAGTTTCCTGACTCCCTCAATCGTAGTCCCGTACGAAAGGGAAAGTTCGGAGCGCACCACGGATGCGCCAGGAAAGATTCGCGATTGCAGTTTCCCCGCGGCGGCGAGCGGGAAATTATCGTTCCTTCTGCCGTCCAACGTGACGGAATACTGATGAAACTGTCAGGCGAAATGAATAGTGGTAGGGCGATTATCAATATATTCCATTTTTTCCTTTCCATCGTGCAGTCTGCTAGATATATGACGCTAATTCGATGATGAAGCTAAATCGTACTCGAAATTACATAAAGACTCGATTGTCTACTTTTTAATATTTATCATCAAATTTAGGTTGATTGTACATTGATATTTCCTTTAGAGAAGAGAAAGCTAATATAATTAAGTGATGAAAAAAATACGATGCACCATCAGATAGAGATAAATAAGTTACTTTTTGAATAGGTCGAGACGATAGATTAGAAACGTTCATTAGCTACGTATTTAGTTGGTACAATTTTTATGAATTTATAATAGATACATTATTTTCTTCATAATTATTTTTCTTGCATTTATGCAACTTAAATTCTTCCTTTGTGTGTATGTATGTATTGTCAGTGTTTATCTCACATAATATAAATAATTTTCTAGTGAGAATTTTAGTTATGTTAGATGTTAGATGTAATTTTTATTCTTACTTGTTATATTTTCTCATTGAAGCATTTTCGTACTCTTTAAAATATTCAATCATATTTTATGAGACATATGTATTACACGCGAATGATATTGAGCTATGCTGCATTAACAAAAAACAAAAAGGATTGGATTTTACTGCGCGCAATAATTAATTAAAAATAAAGATCTCGTCTAAGCGGAATATCAATTAGTAATTTTCCGGCAAGTCACCGGTCGATATTATGCGCATCTATAATATGCGGCGGTTCTAAACAGGTTTCTGAACAGTGATGAAAAATTTATCGTTCGCGACATGGGCGCGTTTCTCGGATTACACGAGCACGAGTCGAACTCGAACTTGAAATTGAGATTGAGACCGGCTCTCATTGCCGCGAGCGTTTTTTTTTTTATTTTACACCTTCACTGTGAATTGATGAAATCGCGATATACTTTTCTCCATTTGTTTAGAAAATACTGAGAAAATTTTACTGATAAAATTAAAGGGCGATAATAATGAGTTACTCAAATCTTTTATGACTTTTCTTGCATTTAAATTAATATCGCTGCTAGCGATGAAGAGACTCGCTTTCTCTGCGAAAATTTTTTCTCGGTGAAAGGTGTTCGTGAATACGGGAGAAACTTGACGAGATAGAAAAAGTGACAACCTTGAATTTGTTTTCATCGGTCATCGTTTCACGTTCGGGGAGGTCGCTTGCTAGTCAGCGGAGCATATACCTATGCACGAATTCAAGGGAGGAGATCGAGAGCTGGAGAGTCAGCGAAGTCGATTCGCATGCCGACTATATTACGGCCGCGGACCATCCATCAACCGGATCGAAGCCAGACGAGCAAAAAGCTCGCGGACTCGTCTAAATCGATCGCTACGCGCTACACTCTCACGGTCTTGTACGCTCGCTCGTTTCAGATAACGCGCGGTTCGCTTCGCGATCGCGTACGTGAGTTTCGTTGTCGTTCTGCCTTTTTATTGTTATGCTTATTTGTGTCTTACGCATGCACGCGGCTGATTCTCGGTTCTCAACGGACAATGATAATGTTGGTTTAAATAGAAGACATGTGAAATGTGGGATTATATGAATTTATTTCTTAATTGGAGTAAAAGATATATGTATAATTGTATAACCTATATATATAATTACGAGTTTTATGAAAAATTTATAGTTTATGATGTTGCTGTTACTTTTGTAGTATATAATCATAATTGTTTTTTATATTTAATAAAATAATTATAAACAAATTTTATTTTTTAAATAAAGAGTAATTAATGGATAATGGAATAAAAATCTGAAAATATTAAATAATTTCTTTTGACGATATTATAAAATGTTGATTTCTTATTGATACTTTATTTAAAATGTCAATACTTCATAATAAATGTATTCTCTGGATTCCATCTCGCAATTATATTTGTACATGCATGAAATTAATTTTGAATAATATTCCACAATATTTTTTATTTAAAAAATTCTATTTAATCTGTAAAAATTATCATTGTCCAGAAACAATTTGTCACTATGACAGGTTGAAAGACGAGATCGGCCAGAAGTAACCCTGATTCTTATCGATATCGCGTAGAACCGGATTTAGTATAACATCGATGCGCCATTTAACGCGAGAGAAATATCCACACCGGTTTCTAAAATGAGAAGTCCTCAAGGTGGTCAGCCGAGCCGATCACGGTCAACTACGTGTGCAGCGTGCAATGACACGAGGCCACCACCCCCCCATTAGATTGCCATTAACGATTCCCCGTTTAATAGACCCTTACGTAATTATGCGTCGAGCCACCCACGCGCGCCGTCACGCACTGCCTCTCCTCAGGGTCTCTTGGATCGTTTCTCTACCTCTCGTTTTCTTCTTCAAGTTGGTCTCTGCATTTCCTCTCGAAGTGGATGCGCACACAAATGTAAATATGTATGTGCATATACATAGTTTTCTAAATTCATCACATCTTTTCGTTTATAAACTTCCTCAAATTTTTGCTTTACCAAGCCAATTTTGCATTATCGAAGATTTAATAAGATATGATTTATTAGCAATCTTTTTTTATTCCAAAATATGTTTATATATTTTTAATATAATTGTAATATTAAAATTATATTAAAGTAAAATTATGAGCGTCTTCTTTAGATATTGTTTTTAATGAAAGGAAGTTTTATTCCATATTTCATAAAGTATAAGTAAATAGTCTATGGATGAAAGGAGGTACGGAAAACCTCTACTCTGTATATTCTTTTTGTGTATATTAAATATTTCGTAGCAATGTCATGTGGAGATATCGTGGACATTTATTGATAAAATGCGGACTACCCCCTGCCAGCGTGAATTAATTGAGACGATCGATGCCTGTCTCGATTACGCTCTGTTGCGCTATTTCATGCGAGAACAACTCACTATCTTTCTCAATATCTTTACCTGCCTTCAGGCTCGAAATGTGACGTCGACAATCGAGCGTGAGAACACTCGCCGGTCATTGACATGAATCAAGTAGCTAATACTCATTGACTTTGTAGCAGAGCGGAGAATAAAAATTTGGAAAGTTTGTCATAAAGTTTATATAAAAAAATCAGTTAATATTTTAAACGATAAAAATAGAAATAAAGAAACAGCGACGATTTTTCAAGTTCCTGTGACTTGAAAATCTTTTACCATAAATCTGATATTTTCCTAAAAGTTTTATCGAAAAGTATTATGACTCAAATCTATCCCAGTTAGAGCAAAAGTGTTATTATCAATTTTATATAATATAAAGAGAACGTAAAGTTGTGCAATGCATGCCAGGAAGACATGCACTTGGTTTCTTTGGACCCTTATTTTTTACATTTAATTGAAACTCGTTTTGTGAAACATATCAGGGATTTTTTGGGAAAAATCCAGAACTCTGTCAATAATATCAAATTCTAAAAAAAGAGTTATTAACTTCATAAACTTAAATTAAACTCACAGTGTCAACGTGAGCAGTAAGAGGGCAAATTGCGAGTGGACGAGTGATCCTGATAATGTCGTGGGTGATATTTTAACGGCGTGAACGGCCGATTGTTCTCTCTCTCTCTCTCTCTCTCTCTCTCTCGGCGGAAAGGTTAGTGCACGCTCGCCGGGGCGGAGATTCAGGACGTAAAGCGTGCTGAATCTCCGCCGCATAGCCATAGCCACAGTTACTTATATGCTTGGCGGTATACCGCGACGCGACCGCCGTCGCGCGATATCGTGCACGCTTTGAAACGAGGGACCATACTCTGCGCGAGTTGCACGCGCGTACAATTACTTTTAGTGTTACAACCGCTCCTACGATGATGCATGTTGTACGAGCGCGGGAGCGCGAGATGGAATTGTCCCCCGACACAAAAAGCCAGTTTACTCGGCCGGAATATACCGCGCGCGGGGGCATTGCGATGCAACTCGGCAGTCATAAAGCAAGAATTATTAAGCGGTTCTTCAGAGCGGACGAGTTTGCGCTTATATGTGCGGTTAACGTTCGAGAAGACAAAGGGCTCTCTTGCCCATCTCTCGACCGCTGCGGGTCGCGTAAAGTAGACGAAAAAATGGGCACGCCTTAGACATTGACGTGTCATTATAAATGAAATATCGTTTTATACGAAACTATAATTAATTCCGTGTATTCGTAATAATAAATAATATATCGCGAAGGTTTAAAAAGATTCTGATTTTCTTCTCTCCGTTTCGAGTGACACTATCAAGATGCTCTTCGACGAACATTCAATGCCGCGTATCTGAATACCGCGATAACTCGCGAGAGAGCCCTCGACGCGACGCGACGGTCTCGTTTGCGAGCTTCATCAGCGCCGAGAGACGGACTAATGCATCGTCACAAATAGCCGCGTATCGACGTTCATTTTTCAGGATGATTTATCGAGTCGCTCCGCGTATACGATCCACAATTCAGCCGACGCGATCCGATCTACATACCGGACATTGTCCACTGCAGTTGGACTCGATCGTGCATTCGTTTCGTTGCATCCTATTTGATTACGTTCATTAAACCTGCCCGGCTCCTAGTATCGGTTTCCTCTTTACTCGCGCGAGTTGTTGTCCCCGTTGGTCCGCGATATCGAGTCAGCGAGATCTGGAGCATGCTCCCGGTCTCTCGCAGGGGAAGGCCCAAAGGGATCGTGATCGTGGACGGCAGGGAAGAGCAGGGGAGAGCTAAAGTAAGAGAGCGGAGAATGGAAGAGAGGAGAGAGAGAGCGCCGGGAGGAGAACAGCGATCAGATTGTAAGAGGGTCGTAAGAGGAGGACAGTGGAAAATGCTAGGAGAGAAGGATAACATCTCGTTAGACTAGTCTATAGCAAGCTCTCCGGAGAGCGCAGCCTGGTTCCACCGCTTCTTGCGCTACGCTCTCGAGATTGATCGTCTACGCGCGCGTTGCCGTATAGGACATACACGTACGTATACCCGAGTTCTTCTTCCTCCACGGAGGAAGGTTCGACGAATGCCCCGGGACAGCCTCTGCGAGCCTCCTCTCTGTCGAGACCCGCTTCGTGGGAAATCGCTCTATCCTTCCACTCGTGTTGCACAACTTACCTTCTGACTTCTTCCGTTGCTTCGTACGCATTTAGTCGGGTCGCGATGATCTAGGCGGACAAAAACGTGTACGCGAAATCATGCGATGAAATTGAAGCCATATGCTTTAAAAGTTGCTCGTTTTAGAGCATGATAATGCAAAAGACAAGTTTTAATATTTTTAAAATTTAATTCTTCAAAAAGTTAGGATACTTCTGAATTCATCCGCAGAATTCGTAAATTTTTCATTTTCTTATTTACTCTTCTTTAAATTAAAAATAAAGATTCAACATAATTATTAAACGTATAAGTTATGAAAATTTTCAATTGTATTTGTATCTATTTCAAAATATTACTTGTGACAATGATATCATTTAGTATTTTCTTGTTAAAAGAATTATTAATTTGTATCCACTAATTCGTAGATATATTGTATTCTGTATGTAGATACTTATATAAGCGCTGCACTTCTCTCTTTTTTATGTCTCTCTTTATGCATTGTTCATCATAGTTTGCGATAATTAGAATTTAAATCGGATTTATCCTCGTGAGGACGTAAAAGCGAGTAGACGGAAGGTGTGTTTCAGGGCTGCGCCCGCTTTTGATTTATAGCGCGGCCCTACACAACACGAAATGGCGATGTAACGGCGCGCAGACGACATGGGGAGTCCCAAATTACCGTTTCTTCTTCTGAGCCTCATCCTTCATCGGTCCATCGTAACTCACGCGTGCATTTCGCATTGTTCGCGCGCGAAAATTGCTGCGGGATTACAATTAAAGCGTGTCATTTGCAGCCCGATGAAGCTAGTCGCTGTATTGTTTCATAATCAAGTGCAAATAGTCATTTACTGCAATAGTCGTTTTATTAATTGGTTTAATACCGTGATAGCACAGTAACTCTGTTAGATATTATAAGAAAACTTTATATCCCTTTCTGACAACACGTAGAAAATCTTTTTTAACATGAAGACTCTATCTATGCTCTTAATTTTAATTTAATCAAGTTGCAGGTTAATATATTCTTCTTTATAAATTTTTAAAGGATTACTGTCTCAAAGATCTCACATTTAGTCGTTTTCTTTCTGGAAACGTGCAAGGCGATGACTCACTCGCGAATATCGCGAACTTGATTAGTCTTTATACCCTAATTAGGACGTTGGAATAAATGAGGATTAAGATTACGCCGGTATTCTTATATATCGCGTTTTATTTGTATATAATTACGAGAATGTTGCGACCGGTTTGTTTCATCTGTGACACAGGCGTAACCGTAGCGTGTCGGACCTTGCCGGTATCAAATACTTGAGACATTAAATACATTATCTGTTCGACTACCCCATTACGTACGCGCGAATGCAGTATAACAGAAACAGAGCCTTATACTCGTACACGAATCGGGACGACCAAGATCTGCGATAAGTTCCCTTCGCCGGAGATTAGAACGAGGATGTAGAGATAAAGGCATATAATTTGAATTGTTGTAAATATCAATTTACGCGTATGTTTATGCTCTATGCGGATACTTTGTATTTCGAGGACGTTAGTAATTTACATGATTATAAGCCATATAATGATCTTTAATTGCTCCATTATGAGAAATAATTGAGATATGCTGAAAAGGATTATTTCTCAGAATATTAATTCTTTCACATCTTAATTAATATAGATAATAACACATTATATAACATGTTTTAACAATGTCTAATATTAAGTTTTAATTAACTTTTACTTATACTTGTTGCAAATTAAAAAAAATTAATATTTGTGAAAAAATATTAACATAACCTCTCTAAAATAATTATTAAAGAAGAAAAAATAATTATTAATATTCTTTTTCAACGACACACTATAAAATCTTTGATACTTCGATTCAAACAAAAGTTGCTTTTAGGTTTGTTATTATATTATTCTTGCTAGACTGTTTGAAAGATATTTTAATTTATATATTCGAATCGTTTGTCGTTTTTCTAGTGTGATTAGAAACAATATAATCTGAAGACTCGAATCGATTGTAGAGAACATTTTGTCGAATTCGTGTCAATCATATCCGATAGCTCGGTCATCGAATCCAATTTACAGAACATAACGGGGCGATTACATCGCTACACGAACGCGTACTTCTTCTTTCTCTCGGAGTCAGGTCTCTCGTTAGAGTTGAGTTTCGGGTCACAGGTTACGTCTATCACATTGTAATTTGAGCCTGTGCGTGCTTGTAGATGATTGCCCATCGTTTGTACAGTAATAACGCCGACAGTACGGGCCAGGGATCTCCGGAGATAAGGTCGGGTAACCAAACGGAAAGAGGGAGAGTTGAGACAGCAAAAAGGCATCGCTAAGGATTCATCGAGAGTTCTCATCTCTATCGCGGTAATCAATTAATCTTCGTTGTGTCATCGTCGTACGACCGACTGGTCCGTTACGAATGTAACGATGTTTGACTTGTTAGGTAGAAATAGCTTTTTAATGAGCTGCGTTATCGCACACTTGAGAAGAAAAAGATATATATTGCCTTCATTAATTTCTCCGAGCCATCCGATTGGTAGAAAAAAATCTTCTAGTCAGAATTGTGTAATATAAACTCAAATGGATAAAATCTGAGATATTCAAAGAAAATTAAAATAAAATATTCAAAGTAAAAAGTAATTGGAATGTAAGAAATATTTAATTTATAATTTAATTGTTTATTTATAATTTTTGTCGTATTTGTGCTATTGGCAAAGAGAATGTATGGAATTTTTATTTTAGCTACCCGTGTATTCTTTTATTATTTTCTCAAGGTGCACACATAGTTATTCTGTCTAAACTCGTTGACCTAGTTCTCGATTTCTCGACTACGTTTTAATTTATATTTTACCGAAGCGTATATTCAGATAGCATCGGTTTCTGGCGTTGCTGATCATCCTTGCACTTTTTTGTTTTATGTTACTTTATGTCGTTTACCATGATCTTCAAAATGTCGCAACGACAAATGATCAATGGCACTACAGTTCGTAAGGGAAACGAGTTGCCGACATTTCCTCAAAAGAAACATTAATTTAAAATTCAAACAAGACGTTTCCTATGGAAAGGTTAATTCCGTGTCGACCTACGTTCTTTGCAAGTGCACCTCTGATGAATGCATGTCCGACGCACGTCTCGCCTAGCGCCGAAATTGTAAAAGAGACGACCGACGTGTCCCACTTGCGGCAACGTGACATAACCGAGAGATATGCGCGCCCACCGTTTTTACATCCGAATGAACGCACGCGCTGCATTTAAAGTAGCCCACTAAAAATTCCTCCGGCCAATTTCGGGACCCAGCTCGATATGTGATTACACTTTCGAATACACGCGTATTGTAACAATTCTGAATAATTATGACGTTTATTCGTGTAATATAATTTAACCAAATCTTGCGAGCGAATACAATATATGGGAATATTATCCCATCAGCGTAGTCCGACGTGTTAAAAATTTCGACAGGAGGGAAACTTCGTAACTTCGAGCAGTTTGACGTGGGTTGGTTTACACGTGCTCGGAAGCGGCGCAGAAGAAGTATCCATAAATATACATATATGTTAAATCCTAAATATGGTTTGCATAATATTTATTAGTTGGTATTTGAATTGGTTGGATAACTTGATTTTGAAAACGTTTGAAGCAAATTGAATAGCATTCAGAGGCAGTATTAATAACCGGGAGGATAATCAGTCATTATTTATATAATTTACATTCCATACGTATAATATACAAGCAATAATTGCAAATTGATAATTACGGTGTCGAAGATCGAGGTAGTGCGAGATAAAATCAGGTTGGAGCAAAAGAAAGGATGATTCTCTCTCACGGTCCCTCTCAATCAAGTCGGCATGGTCACGGCGTTGCTGACTCTCCGACACGGATTACAATACAATTTTCCACACTAAATACGTGAATCCAGCGGTTCTCGTTTTGCACCAAATCCGGGTATTTCGTCTTATACCGTGGCTTGAGCCGTTAATCCGCGGGAGAAGTAGCACGAACCTTCCTCGACTGGTTCCATCGAAAGTCAGGAAGAAGAAGACCCGGTTTCGAGATCGGAGAAAGCTGCAGCCGTGACCCACCTAGTGCAAATCAAGCACAACGGATCTTGCGGAATGCCGTTACGGATTAAAGCGATAGAGAATCCACTTTAATAAAGTAATAAAGAACTTAAAAGATTTTAGGGACTTAATAAAGAGTTAATTCTGAAAGGCTTGCATTTAAATTCACTGTTGTTTTCTTTCTCTCGGACTTTAGGGATTTGCAATTCTTAAGCTCTCACTTCATAAAACCGAGTCTTTGAATTAGGAGATCGAACTCTTAAATCGAGATGGCGAGAGCCGATATCGGGCTTTGTAATCGAGCAACCGTAATTTTTCGTAGGTAATTAAGACTCCGCGCGCGTGGGGGTAGATATAGCTTCGGCCGCTCATTAAAACTCGTAGACGATCGTCCCTTCAGATGCCGACGACAATCATCTTCTCCGCCCGACTCTCATCTTCGCAATTAAAACCTCGACCTTCGAGCCGCGCAATTAAGATGCGCCATATCGGCGGCAGGGAGGGAACTTTGAGTTGAGGAATATTAATATACATATATCAGATACGATGGCATTTTCTTTTAATATATACGATAAAAATGTACGTCTTTGGCGAAATTGATCGCAACATATCGCAGGATAATATCTGAAAAAATTGACGTCAAGAAAGAGTATTTTTTCTTACATATATCTCTGTATAAATTAAACCTACGATAATTCGAAATCCCGGTTATCTCGAATCTAGATAATGCTCCGAAATGTATCTTTACTAATAAATATTGAGAAAAATCTATAAGTTTGTAATTATAATATTTTAAAAACAAAAAAGATAAAAAAGAAATAGAAAAATAGAGTTGCAATTTTTTTCCGTATTTTTATATTTGCTGTGTTTTTATTTAACAAAATATGTTATAATATACATTTACAATACGGATAAAGCACTATGACAAAGTAACCGAAACCGCGTACCTTTATTTTATCGGAAAATTATTCTTGCTTCCTAGTAAACTATATTTTTTGCAATTTTTTCTCCAAGTTAGAAAATTCTGCAGATGAACTCGCAGTCGCCCTTTTGCGTTTCAACTTCTTGGAACTATGCCTTCGAAGAAAACCATTTCCTCCGTTCGCTCGGACTGTTATAAGAACCTCGTAGAAGTTTAAGAAAAAGCTGGCTGGCAATCGTAGCGAAGGTTATGTCCTTTTCCTCCGAGGGAGGAATCGGAGTACAAAGACGAAGAGATGAAAAGGGAGCAAAAGAGAGGAGAAACAGGAATCAACATCATTGGTTTCTATAATTGTATTGATTATTATTTTGATTTCTTAATCTTTGACCTTCTAAAAAGTGGAATAGATATGCCTTAATATGTGTATATACTAATATCCTAATTGAAAACTTGTTACATTGACCACTTTAATCAAGATTCTTTTAATTAAATCACTTGACCTCTCATCAGTGATATTTTCCTTCGAGCAACGCTGATTATAATTTCTTAAAAAGACAAAAACGAAGGGATCCCTATTGCTAATATGTCGATACGCCATATAGAGATCAGTGGCCAGTTTCCATTCGCATTTCTTGCTGGGATATCAGCTATCGAGTCTCATTGTAAAAGATGGGGGGATTGCATTCGAACGGCGGGAACAGGTTGCCATCCGGCTTTTTGCAAGTAGATTATAGCATGACGACCGGTATCTTTAGCCCCGGTATCTCTAACGATCTCCGCTCGGCAGCTAGATCAACTTAGATTAGCTGTCGCTTCGAAAACTGCGAAACACTCCGCTTGCGTTTGCATGCGGTCCTCGTATGCACGGCTCTTATCGCAATATATCTTCGAACTCGCTCTTGATTAGATTAGAATGATATCCCGCGAAGGACATCGAATGTCCTTTCATACAATTAATAACGTACGTCCTTTTTCGCGTTTGCATAAAATCTGCCTAATGTGCATAAAAAGTAAAGGCGAGTAGCGAATGTCTTACTTGTATTTTGTTCGGTAAAAGATAGTGAAACAGATAAATAAATTGATTTCGCGTAATTCATGGTGTTAAAGCGTGCCATCGTAAATATTTGAATATTTTTTTGGATTTGAGAGAAATAGAAAAGGGAATTTTGTGTCTGTCTTTTGCTTAAAAATCTATATTATGATGTAATAATATAATTTCTTTAGCAAATGATTTTTTATTTTTATCAGTGAAACTAGAATACAAAAATTGAAAGAATATATCTTTAGAATAGTCGATTCTTTTATGAAGTAATATTTCGTAAAATAAATGCTAAATAAAGTGTTTATACTTTTGTTTTTAACGCAAAATCGTTTCTTTCGTTTTCATAAATTTACTTAGGTGTACTTAGTTACTGTCAGGTTGATGAAATGACATAAATAGTAGCTTGGTATCTCACGTATGTAATAACTGGTGGAACTTTCTGCGAAATTGCAGCATACTATTATTTCCCAATAACACGACGTCCGTCGTGTCTCGCTTTTCCTTGCGTGTCCTTTCACTGGCGATAGGAAACACGATTAAGCTACCTAGCTATTGTGCAGATCCGTCACTTATTATTGTATTCGTCCGGCGTATCTCGTGGCCCCATCATTATAAGAAATCAATATTGCTATCGACAGGTATTTATCAAAATTACAAGTTACAAGTGTAATTTATTTTGCTAAACGTTTTTTTCTAAATTATCAGACGATGTAATTTCAAGACTACATTACCTTAGCTTTATACCGCTTCAGTAATACAGCATTTTCTTTGATTGTGAGAACTTACGTTCGTTAACTTTTGCGATGTAGCAATATTGGTAATACGAAGATGAATTTATCTTTAAATATAATTTTAATCAAACTTCGAAATACTTGAAATTAATATTAATGTTGTATTGCTTTGCCCGAAATTTAAATAAATTAATAAATCCAAGTTTCGATTAGAGTAGCTACTAGAAAATGACTACTTTTGCAAATATCCATTCACATAAAATTAGATGACCTCCGTGGCGTCTTTGTGTAAAGCAACAGACTATAGACTCAGAGACTGTATTGCACTTTTTCTAAGTAGATCCAGACTGCTCGATACAATAATGCAGATCGTTTACGACGGGGCCGGTGTATAACTTTGCCATAAAAAGCAGCTGAATTTTAATGCCGATGAGACCGTTGTTTAGAACCTTCGCTCGTACGCGTATACGAGATATCCCAGTGATCTAGTCAGGATTCTATAAGAAATACAAGCCCGAGATCTCGGTGAAGTTCTCTCTCGGTGGGCCAATTTCGTTCTCCCTTCGAAGGATATTCTCCAGTGCCCTTCAGCACCCTTCGGCTGCCATTATCTAGGTTGCCGTGGCTCGCATTACCTTCGTGAAATGTAACTTGAACATTTTGCGTTGCCGAGTCGCTTTTTGTCGATGTTCAGTACGACGACGCGACGTACGAGAGCGATTTTTGCGAATTGTGCACACAAATGGAATTTAATTCAGTAGATAAAGCTCGTCGTGCCTTTTGTTTCTTACGATGGAATAGTCGAGGCAGAATTGTACCAGATCGTAGCGCGAGTTTGGCATAACGTGGACTATGTCAGAATTTGCCAATCAAAAATTAGTATGATTATTAGGTTTAATGATCGTATCGAGTATGTAATTTTTGCTTGATTATTATGTGTATAAGTACATTCTTTTAAAAAATGTATTCCCATTAAAGTGAAAAAATTAATATAAAATGTGAAAAATTTTAGTGAAAAAAACTTGGCGCTGCTAAACATAATAATATATATTAATAAAACAATTTCTATAAATGGAAAAAACTTTAAATTAATGTGTGAAAGTCTCTACATTCACATTGTAATTATTAATTTAATATTTTAAATTAGTTATTTATTGCTTTCAAATATTTTAAAATTTTGCAGCGCCAAGTTTTTTTCACTAAAATTTTTCACATTTTATATTAATTTTTTCACTTTAATGGGAATACATTTTTTAAAAGAACAATAGTTATTTGTCGATATAATATATATTTAATTGGCGCATAATTTAAAGATATCATTTCTTTTTTTTTGTAATAAATATATTACTTCGTTTTTTTCAAGAGAAAGATATTACTTGGATTTTTTCGAGGTACAAAGATAACTACTTCGATTTTTTCAAGGTACACCACGCGTGCTTGGCGTCTTTTTTTTACCTTTTTGTAAAAGGTAATTTTGTACGGATATCACCCCTTTTTGTTACAGATACATCAAATGCCATAATGTCTATCGACATCGACATTTATATCTGATAAAATCAAATGTAAATATTTTTTGTATTATAACTTACAAGAGTTATATCTGAGTTTGATATCCTTAAATGTGCAGTGTAGTTTGTATAAATTTATAAATTATTTAAAAAATTAAGACATAAAATATGAATATATTAGGCAAAGTCAAGTTTGTCGAGAGCACGTTATGCAGTGTTTGCTTTAAATAAATTTTGTCGAAAGAAAAACAGATTTGATACAGAATTTGGCACGTACGATGCTATTGGCAGAATGTTATAGTAGATAATATATGTATAGTAAAGTTTGTTAACAAAATAAGGCAATTAATAATTTATAATACAAACTACACTGCACATTTAATTAAGGATGTCACTGTGAGATATAATTTTTGTGTTATAATACAAAAAAAATTTAGATTTAATTTTATCAGATATAATCGATAGTTATTATTAGAGAAAAAGAGAGAGAGAGAGAGAGAGAGAGAACGCGAGCGGGGAACGCGAGCGGGGAACGCGAGCGTGACCGCGAGAAAGAGCAATACGTACGATAGATATAACCTCGCCATCCTCGCTCAGGGTGTATCCCAGGAACCAGCCATCCACAAGGCGCGAACTCTGTCACTCTAGCACTCATGTACTCCGTTCGGAGTGTTCGGACGCGACGACGCGAACGGAATATTTCTCGACGACGCGGACGTCTGAAGCGGCCTATAACATGTACGAGTTCGATTCGCGAGCCGGACTCAAACATTTTTCACCACACACACACTCCCGAATAGTCCCGAAATTTGGCTCGTCGGGCACCGAGCCTGTCTCGTAACATCTCACCCACGAACGAGTAGAAACCGAGCCGAGCCGGACTCGCGACGTGTATGGGCTGCTTTATGGTTATGTTTACATGTGTCATATCACATGTGATCATACGAGTAAAACCTTGAAAAGTAGGAGCAAGTAAATGCATCGCGTTCAACAAATCCATCATCCCTGGTGAAAGTATTGGAATGACGTATCATTTGCTAGTCATCCATGTCAGAGATCATTATCTCTAGTAGTAAACATTGTACGCTATTAACATCTAGTCATTGTCCTCATTTACGTTAATCTAATTACGTCTTATTGCGTCGGCATTGTCGTAAAATAGGCAGTTTCTCTTAGAGTCTCGACGATAGAAAACCGTGGAAGATGATAATCCTATTATTCTAATAATTCCTTTAATTCTGACAGTATCTTTATAATTCTGACAGTAATTATTATTTTTAAATTAACTTCTCATATTGAACGGGGGTTAATCCAATTATTTATTCAACCATCAAAAGTATATTTTTTGTTTTAATACTATGAAAGATTGCAATTGTATGACCTACGTTACATTTACCTTAGAACATAAAATTATAACTAATAATATACTATATGCAAACTTATAAAAATCATAAGCGAGAATTCAGTTCGAAAGATGCAAACAGTTGAGCATATCGTATATTGGCACTTGTTGTTTCTCATCAGGATTAAAGTGACTCGGATTAATTTTCTACAATCCCCGGGGCATTCTCTGGGATCACCACACCATAAATCTCCCGTCGACACACCGAGCGGATAGGTTTCCTCCGCGGGTCGAGCCGTTTTTCCGAGCGGCATAATAATCGAGGTCGCTCGTGGAACTCGCGTGCCTCTGCTTCTTTTTGCCTCTCGCGGGAAGAAACTCGATTCGCGCAATTCCCAAGACGACGATACCAAGACGTTTCGTTTCCCCCGGTCTCGTTTTCGCAGGACTCAACAAGAGAGAATCACGGCTATCCCGCCTCGGGATCTAGTCCTGCTGGCGTGCTCCGTGCAGGAATCTAGCCTTAATGAGTAAAGTCGTGTCCGTGCTCCTGCAACTTGTGAGCCAGTTGCGCTCTTCCCTCGGATTTCTCGGAGATCTTTCACTCGGCGCTCTCATGGATCGTAAAAAGAAACTGGAGAGCATGAGGAGGAAGTCCCTTGCTCCGTATTTGACGCATCCAGGAACAAATTTAAGTAAAACGGCGTTCTAGCTTATATTTTCAGCGAATATAGGTATTAGATTTTATATTAAAAAATAATAAAGGCATATTATAAGAAGGAACATTGTTAATAAAAATGGAAACGAGTAACTTAATTGTATCGTATTCAGTGAAAATATAGCCTAACACAAGATTCATATCTATAATGTTATAATCACACATGTATTTTGAAATATTATATATCTTCTTCTGTGTTAAGAATTAAGGATCCATTATGAAAATTTCTTTTGATCAAGTCAAAATCTTTTAATCCGACTAGAGAGTCTTACATCTAATCCAAAGCCGTGAATACATTTACTTTTTGGTATGTGTTGAATCCGCTGCAAGATTGCTACCGCAGTTTGCCGCATGTTGTTCTTGCGGTTCGTGGAATTGCACCGCCCTCGGCTTGTGTTAGTTTGTGAAACAGGAATTTGCGCTCAAGGCGGGGCCCGAGAAACGAAGCGCTTTCATTGGGATTACCGGGACGGCCGTCGATTATCGCCTTACGCAGTTTTCTGGCGCTAGCCGAGACCTCGCCCTCTTTACATCGTTATCCGCCAGATACGTGTTCTTCGACAGGAACGTTTTATCGTCTGAAGCAACGACTCGTAGTCCGGAATTTATAAGAACTTTAACTTTATAAAAAGACTGATATATGCAATCTATTTTCTCAAAAGAAATAAAATAAAATAAGATATAAATGAAGGAAAATCGTAAACTTTAATAGGTAGAAAAAGAGCTAAGTTTAATAGATTTAGTAAGTTAAGTGCATGATCAGGATCTTTATTCTAACATATGCGATTTATATGCAGATAAGCAGGGAATCTTTAGATATTTCTCGAAGGTGCGCTTTCTTGGAACTCGCAGTTCCGCGTGTGTAACCCGCGATTTGCGGTGTGCAGCGGCAGTTGCACCTGGCGACAATCGTAGAGATAGCGCCGTAGAGATCGTGAAACGCATCGGCCAGCTCTAATCTCGCAATTGATTATCGAGTCCGAGAGCGTGGGCGCCTTGGCCGCCGAGGAAACCACACCGCGAGAGCCTTCGATCTTGCCTTACCTTTCCTCTCGATCTAACGACAGGTAAACAAACGTGCGGCGGAGATCTTGGACGGCGATTGCGCGGCCGCTTCTTTTTTTCCACATCAAGACCGAGAGCAGCGATCTTTTTCTCAGCGCGCGCATCTCCGTGCGCGTGAAAGTCTGCAGCGCGGGGATGGCGAGATCTCACGCTGGATACATATCCCGCACGTTACTGCCCGATCTACGGGGTGTTTCGTAAGGTGTGCATGATATTTCAGGATTGCATCTTTCGACACATGATATGATGGTGTGCTTCGCGACGACAACTTTATTCAATTTTGTTAAGATTGAAGTCTACCAATTTTGTAGTTTGGCATTAATCTGTGGCTTCTAAATTTTCTTCAAGAATCATTTAGGTAGTTTAAGGCTTCAAGCGAAATTTGAGATTGATTGAAAACTATGGTTTTAGCTTGTAATTTAGTTTATAACTTTCAATATTAAATAATATGTTGTAGGATTTTTACCAAAGAAGAAATCGATATTGAATTGTAATAGAAAAGTACACTTTTCTCTCTTAAGCTCGGCGAACATCTTACGAAACACACTGTGTATATACTCAGGATCTTCATCACTCTCGAGGTTCTGCGTCACGATGATGAAACGCGAGATTTCCGTCGCCGCGATGTTATCTGTTTCATTTTTATGAATCGAGGGGTTGGGAATCAGCAGTGGTGTTTGTCGGACGAAGATCGACTGGCTAATAAGTCAGCTATGATACGAGACTCGTTAATCAAGATTTAAAATTAGAATGCCAATTTCTGGAAGCTTTTAGTTTGGCTTTGATGAATAATACGAAGTAAATTTCTTCGTTTATTAATCCTGTTTATTTTATGAATTAGAATATACTCGAGTTAAAATACATATATTATAAAATTATTATAAACGCTTTTATAATGCAATCCTGATTACTTTTTTCTTCAATAAATAATATGATAGCTATTATATACTTGTTACACAAATACAAACTCTAGCAGTTATGACTTAATTAACTTTAAATTATTTATTTATTTTTTAAAAATATACTGCTTAATATTAAATATCTGTGAAATCTTTTGTGCATCACATATATGACGCATGAATATAGTTATTTCCACGAATATACTCTTTCACGACATTCAAATCCGGACGTTTCAATCTCCACGAGGTTCTAAATCGTGAGTCGTGCTCTCCCGAGAGAGCCACGTAGAGGCGTGTATCTCATGGCGAGTCGCTTTTACAACTTGCATGACGTTAATATCCCACGCAAAAGCCGTATGTAAGTATGTAGGAGCGACAGCGCCTGGCGAAAGTAGGATGCACTTGGCGGGCGCTTTTCGCTCGCTCGACGTGCGTGTGAGAAATGCACACCGCGAGTCGTGCGTGTGCACGCACGACGATCGTTGCGGTAACGTATAAGTCTAGGAGGGAAATCTGCCGAGTTTAAGTGTACAATTTCGCTTAATTCGATTTTTATAACGAGCATGAAGTACCTTTAACGAGTTGTGACAAGCCAGACTTGAGCTGACTAATCAATATTCACGGATTGAATTAAATTCAGCTGGATAAACATTAGCCCTGCTTTCAAGCAACGCAAGAATTTCTCTCTAAGCCTTATTTTATTATAATCTAGAATAAAAGTTCTTTAAATGTTTATAGTATTTATAAAAATTTACTAAGATAAACATTATTCTTACGTTTTTGTAAAAAGACAACATATTGATCGTTATAGAATTGGTAACTGGATCCGCTGCAATTCCCGTTTTTCGGCACGCAAACTCGAACGACACGCGAAGTATCGTTTCTGTTTCCGTCGAAGACAGTGAGGGGAAATTTCGGGATCGGGCCGATGACCACCGTTTCACTTTTAACAGTCCTCGCGTTCGAATACGATTATTAAGTATTGTGTATCATGCGTAGTAAAATTGAGAACGTCACGCACGACCCGCGTAGAACTCGGCTTGACATGCGGGAGAGACAAGTGAAAGTCCTTGGCGGTTCTCTCTTCACTCTATTAGCGACCTCCGCTCTGCGCGTAGACGAAGCGCGAGTTGTTAATTAAGCGACCGAGATAGTCGGTTTCTTCACGGATTTGAATTGCGCATCGAGTACTACTTTCGTGATTTAATTGGATTTCTTTTCTTTAAACGCAGTTATTAAAAGGGTTAATCACATCAATGGGAATACGCGTTGTTATTATCGCGAGGTGTTTAAGATTTATTTGTTTGGGTCTTACTTGTCTGGTTATATTATTTCTAATTCCCGTAAATACAATGTAATATATTTGCATATATTATAAATATAAACATGCATCTCGTATCTTGCAGATATTATACAATGCATAATATAGAATAATGATGACGCGAAACGAAATTTTATTCGGATATTTAAATGACTTGTGGTTCTGAATTATATCCATATATCCAAGTTTATGCTACATAATATTGCTATAATGAATATCAAAACCTTCAAATTTTTGTGATTTTTAATAAGTAGGAACACTTTTTATTCTTTTAGACGACCACACAAGCAGAGATATTTCTGTATTTTATTATAAGAAACGAGATATTTCTGCTAGACGCGATCAAGATACAGGGACGATCGATATGCGTTTTAACTAAGCCTTATTCCCCACGTGTGGCCGGTGTAATCCTCCGATTTGTATTCCCGTCTCCGAAAGAAATCATTACGAATGTCCCTCGTACGAAAGTGTCGTCTATTGACCTCCATTGGGAGCGTCTTTATGGATCGGTTTGAAGACGAACAGACAAACCGGATCCTCGATATATCAGACCACCAAAAGTCTTTTCATTCATAAAAAGCTCTGAAAGTATTCGCAGAACCTTTTTCCTATGATCTTGATGAAACAGCTGAGGCTTTCGAACAAATAAAAATAATCTTCATTTCTTCTTCTTACTTCTACAAGTATTAGTTGGGAGTTGAAACTATCTCTTAAAGTATCTATGTATAATATATTCCATCAGAAAGTATCACAAATACAATTTTTTAAATATTTAATTATGTTTTTGAAATTTGATATGTTATAAGGAGCATATTTATTATTTACAATAAAAGTTTTGATGAACTGAAGATTATGTTTGCTTGTTCTGCAAATGTTGCAAGCGAGCTTCATCAAGATTGGAAGGGAAAGATTTGTGAATATTGCTTGTCTTTTCTCTCGGTAAAATTTCTCTCTCTCTCTCTCTCTCTCTTGCTCTCTCCGTTAAAAACACAATGTGCAGTCTTCTTGGAATCGTACGAGATCATCTCACGAAAATTGTAGACGCGACATGTGATAGCGTTTCACTCGGCGCGATTATCGCGTCTCTTCTGTGCTTCGGTCTCCCTTGCCGCGATTACCGCGGGTACTCCCCCGGCAATTTTGTACCAAGGTCGATTTAACTTTGAGAAATTGTGCTCGCTTGCACTTTGGCCGCAGGCCACTTCGCTCGGGCGTCTTATCTGTGCCTACAGACAGGCCGACAGGCTCGTTCCTCGCGATGTCGCTCGCTGTTCTCGCGCGAGAGGTCGACGACGGTTAACACGACTGACAGCGATTAGCATCGCTCTCGCGTGTGTATGACTTTGCTGTATCGCACCATTATCCCATTTTTCAATGTACCCGCGCCTCTATGCTTTTGTTCCTCTTCGTCATCGTTGTATCCCGATTATATTAGCGCGAAAATCACAAGGAACGAAATTTACTTGAATTTAGGGTATATGTTATACGTGGCACTAACGCTTTTTGCGTCACGAGAGCGAGTGAAGCTTAAGATATTTTGGGAATATGTAATAATTTTTTTGATTTAACATATTCAGATTCTGACCCACTTTATCATTAGGAACTTAATCGAGATCTGTAGTGTGTTTTAGTCAGGCAGAAGAGTTAGATGGAATACATTTATGCGGTTTTTTATTAAAAATATTAATAATAAAAGAATATTAAGTTAATTGCATTGTCAGTCTATACAACATTAAATGCAATCTTAAAAATGCCATCGTATATGATGCATATATCACCTAGAAAAATCTAACAATAAGACGCAGGAAACTTTTAAAATATAAATGCTTATGACGTGAACAACTTTATAATATTGATTGAAAGTATTCCGATCTGATCCTAGCACTACAAAACGAAAACCATAACGGTCACACCTATATTAGCGTATGTCAACGTATCAATTGCAGCGACAGCGTGATCGAGTGTGCTTGGGTGTGCAGAGTTTGTGCAGGCAGGTTCGCCGATCGTTCCCCGGTCTGAAACCGCGTTTAATACGTTCCGCGACCATTAATATTGTTTCAAAACACACCGGGCCGGGCCCGGTGTGTCTCACGTGAGTGCGAACTGGTTTCGTTGTCGCCCGCGGCTCGACCGGACCCTGACACTGACATCCTTCAAGGTTCCCCGCGCATTTCGCGTTTGCCCCACGGACCCCATCGTCAGACCGTGACATTGACTCCGAGATGGAAGCCTCGTGAATATGGTAATACTGGGGCTATGCATATCCGCGCTGCCCCACGCTGATGGCGGCGACGTTGGTGGTGGTGCCCGGGCTGGTTGGTAATTCCGGTGAAGCGGTTATCGTTATCCTCCACGTTCCGTTCTCCTATCCGCGTGTCTCGCCACCGGACGTTGCTGTCTTTTCCGCCGGTCGGCCGGCCGGCTCCTCGCGCGTGACTTCGTCGTCCAAGTAAATTTTTATTAAAGTCTCAAAGTCTCGTGGGGATAAAAAGAAACCTATACGTGTTTAAATAATGCAAGATTATATCTAGGGAGTATCCGACAGGGATTAGAAGTTAAGGTTTCTTCTGACAGTCACTTAGGTGCAATTATCAAAGTATCGGGATATCAATAAAAAAAATTGAGACTCTTTTTACGTATATCTAATGCATACAGATCTCGCGCTAATACAGTTTACGTGAAAGTTCTCGGCTGAGCACAAAGGAAGAGAATAATTACACGTTTTCCTCTCTCTTTCTCTCTCGTTAATTATTATCAATGCACCGAGTTACTCGCATCGCGAACCTATTGCCTCGCTATAACACACGTTAACATACGTGTCCCGCGTGCACTTTCACGATAATACCCCGTGTTACATTCTGCGCAGAGTGGCCGGTGCACGCGACGCAACGCACGAAAGAGTCATTTCTTTCGCGGGACATTCCTGTTCGTGCAACGCTGTTTAAATTCTCGGTACACACCTATAAACATGGTCGGCGAACTCTATCTACGATGCATCCAGAGACGGATCTATATGCGAAGTAAAACTCACGTTGCAATGCTCCAATCTCGTCACGGAGCCTTCCAGTAAAATAATTTTGCTCGAAAACATTTCAAACTTACTGCACGTGCAACAGTATCAAATATATTTTTAAATAAATTTTTATTTAAATATAGTTATACAATAAAATCCGAAAAGAAATATAAAATATATATCGCATTTTTAACTTCAAAATAAGACGTTAATTTAGATTCTTGGAGATTATGAAATTATACCGATATATGAAGAACGCGCATAAAATTGCAGTGCGTTTTTCTAAAATAGGCCTAAATTTTTTTTTGGGCGATGCAGCTCCTGAGATAAATTCTGCAACTATTGATTTGGAATCTGTAGGGTTACAAGCGGTGCAAGTGCACGTATGCTCGCTCCACCTTTGATCCGCGAGCGATGTCGGGCCGTGTCTTACGCGACCGGACACACCATGCTCAGTTTCGCACCGTGATTCGCGGTGCGGCTCGTGGCAGCGCGGCGGAAACGGATGGCCGCTCCTAGAAAATAAGCGACGTTGGTACATGGGAGCTCGTTACGGTACGAGAGAGAAAGAGAGAGAGAGGGGCACCGCGACCGCGAAGAATAAGGAACTGCCGCGAGCAAGCGAACGAACGGCCGCACTAGCTCTCTCGCCCTTACTTGATCTCTCATTTAGATTTATAGGCCTTCGGAAAACTAATGGGGTAACTCGCTCGAGACGCATGAGGCCGTAGATTGGGAGGAAAATCGCGATATGATAGGATGCGCCTATAAATGACCCGTGTGAAAAGGACCGCTGCGTTTTTTCTTATTTTTGCAACTTCACGCACATTCATGTAATATTACGTAAGATATTTCCGAAACCTGCAACTTGATGTTAAATTCAATACTGCCAAATTTCGTTATGATTATTATGCACAAATTAAAGCTGTTATTTGTTGAAACTAGTAATCATTTGCTGGTGATCGCTGTCATTTTAGCAATTTTGTTAATTTTAAATAAACACACGACTGTATGAGAAAGAGAGCAGAGGTTGCTATATACCTAATGTAATATAATTTAGAGACATTACATGGTATTCAATTTATTAATAGCGACATTCACACAAGTGGAGAGCGGTACATACATAGTTTAGATAGCAAAGACACTTATTACGCGTATCCAATCGTGCATATCTTCCCTGGGCAACCGGAAGTGTACGGGCGAACAATAAACGAAACATATCGGCGTTGTATATCCGCGATTTTACGAGATCGTATTGTATCAGACGAGAAAACTTTCTAATTACATGTCCGCGAGGAGAAGATACTAATTATGGCGACGGAAATACGACTTAGAATCGCGGCGGCGAGGGTTAGAAAATCGATAAGCGGTAAGGAACGAGCGTGTCGGGCTCTCGCCGTGGGATTTATCGGCGATTAGAGGAACTAGCGTTAGCACGCTTGAGAGAGCCCGGGTGAGAGAGACAGGGAGAGAAGGGCTCTCGAGGAAGGGCTCGGAAAAGCACGCTCGGCGCTCTCGGACTTTTGCTGCACGGTCGCTAGGTACGGATAATTAAGGATAATGGAGACGCCTGAGGGAAGACGGGAATAGATGAGGCATTTCCAGATGATGGAATATTATGAATAGCACCTTACCGGATATGCATGCACGTACACGTAATCGGCAAACTGGTTCTAAGTCTTAAAGTATTTTCTATTCCGTGTTCGCTGAGAAAAGCGAATATTTTTGCTCTCTGATATTTTTCCTGAATTAAAATCTGAATTTTTCCTGAATTTTAACAAGCGATAAATATACGATCGTGTCAATTAAGACATCTAGCATCTGTTAAAATAAAGATTGGTGGACCTATTGAAGCGCTAGTTCTTTAAAATATAATTTTTTTATTGTTTGTTATTATCATAATTGATTTATGATGACATTATTTCTTTTACTAACACAATCGTTTACTTTGAGTCTTTATTATCCATGGAAAATTCGCGCTGCGGCCAAATGTACCAACTATATTTATGATCGATTCCATGGATGTTCTCACGGATGATTTTGTGCTCAGAGCCATAAACTGTCCGCGTCTCTTCGAATGCGAAATTTCGCGGCGGAGAGTAGCGCTCGTTTACTTCTCACGCAAATCATTATCACCCGGCATTAATCACCCGGACTTTCGTGGAATGTATGAGCGTAGAATTGTAAATAAACGGATGGCGATAATTTACGCCGCGGTGGACAATCAATGCGCGTGCAGAGCAAATCCCGCGCACGCCAAATGGATTTACTCTAATCGCTCTCGCGTTCCGGGAGGGGAGGATAGATACAAATTGCAATGTCTTGCGAGACGCGGGGTCGCTTGTTACACCATGTGCTTATTACCCATAATATTACCGACTTATTACTCATACCGAGTCAAACGATGCGCGCGTCCGATGTATAATTGCGAGGGCAAGTCGAAAACTGAAGGTATTTTCTCAATCTCTTGCGCTATAGGTTGTCAACGTCGCTTCTTTGCAGTTTGCTAATAGAATGGCAAATTGCGCGGAGCCCTTTACATTTCGATTCACGTTTGCGGTTTTACGAAACCCCCTTATTCCAATCCCGCTTTGTTTGTTCAGCGCGATCGTCGCGCACAGTGCAAACCCTCTTTCAAATATTTGATTAAATTGCGACGACCTTGCCGCTAATAGCGGAAACTTTCGACTTTGACGAATTACGTTAGCAGGAAGTCGCACCCGTGTCCGCATCCGGTAGGCGACTTTCAGGCTTGGATTACGGGGGGGGTTCAAGGACTGATGTTCTTTTATCATGTTTCACATTGCACTTATTGTTAATAAATACACGAATTATCCTGAATTTATCAGTTATATAATTTGAGACCAGTCACGGATAGTTAATTAATGTTTGCCTCACTTATGATAGCTATCATCTATACATGTCCTAAGAGCGAACAGCAGACGTCATTACGACATAATAGTCCGGTCGATATTCATGGAAATGCTTTCTTGAAATTAGGCGTTATGATAATTTGCTGCTCGTAATCTGCACAATGATATAAGTACTGATTCGGATCTTTTTTGCAAAGCTTTTTAATTATAGCTATCCAAGCTTACATGCTTCTAAACTTCGATAATTGCTATACATGGATATTATAGCATAACATAATAGTAATACTGATGTTAATTATTATTATATTAACATGATCATTAACGTAATTATTATCATATTAATGTGACATATACGTTTAGGATAATTGTTTTTAAAATTTATCTTTGAGAATTTTATGCTGTGCGAAAGAAATTATCAAGAAAGACACCGGTTAATAGTAATTTTTTTTCGCAAGAGAACGACTTTATATGATTTTTCACACGCGCCGCCGTCAATCCAATTTCTGACGATCTCTGAATGTGCGTCCCGGATGGGAAAGGGAAGTGGCACCCATATCCGGCAGAAACTGCTTTCATCGTCCATGTAGCCGAAAGCGTGCCTCCCCTTGGTCCATTGTTTCGTTGTCCCCGTTTCGAGAAACTCGCTTTTTCCTTTAACGTGTCATCTCCGCCTCCCTCGAGTCGCGATAACAGTGAATCTTTTCTCTCGTCAAAGCGAACGCGTCGTCGACACTTCTGTTCTAACTGGCCGCGACAATACCGTCGTCGTCGTGGATTGTGTAACCAAAGTATTGGCTTGAGATATGTAAATATTTTCTATACAAATGCGGCGAAAACGAGGGCGAGGACGTGTCTCGACAATATGTTTAGCCTCTCGGTGTGAAAGACTTTAAACCTTTCGTGCCTAATGGGTTATGCCTGTCTCGTAAAAAAAATAAATTAGCAAGTATTTTACAAGATGTATTTATATTGTATAATATATTCACGAGGGATATAAATTGCAAGAAACAATCGTGGTAAAGACAAATATTTATGCGAGAAAGTTAAGAATTTAAATACAATTGTACAATAACTATTCATTTTTGAAGAATATTTTATTGATCAAACATAAATTAGTACATTTATATCATGTTTTTAGTTTTGTTAGCATTTTTAATGTAGAATAGATGTCAGGATATTTTTCGAAGAAATAGACTTTGCGAACCGTGAATCCGCTACTGAATTTTGATTCATCTCTGTCAATCTGATAAGTCTCGAGGTTAACTCACGTCAAGATTAATTTTTCTCTTGCTGCCGTCATTCGTCAAGCTTTTACGACCGAGAATGATATACGAATTGCCCTCTCACGCTTTCTTCCTCTTTCTCCCGCCATTATAGTCTAACAAATAGGTTGCGATACGCGATAAAACCAGCTGTTTATCTAGTTGGAGCTCATAACAATACTCCTCTCAGATTGAAGAGGTGATTTGAGGTGAAGCGTAATCTACAGTAGTCAGTTTTATCGAGAGAACTAGGTACCCAGCGTAGTCTTCGAAGAAAGTTTAGTCCACAATACAGATTTATTGCTTAGGATAAAGAGTTACCTTCATCGGACTTTCATATAACTTGTGAATTACGAGATATCCGAGGAAGATGTAGTATGATTGACATGAAATAAGCAGGCTAAGGTAAAGAACCTACTCCACGTGTAGAAAAGGTTAATTACGTTCTTGACATTCAGTAGTCATGATATGAGCGTAAGCGTCGATATTGATAGTATGCATTAGGTGGAAAATTGTAGTTTTGATTACAACGCCGTGATTTTCTCGCTGCGAGGTGGCAATTTTGCACAATTGTTGGAAACGGGATGAGATCACGTTTGATTACTCGGCGAGATGCAACGCGTCATGTTTTCCTAAGAAATCGCGTTAATCTCGAGTATCCTGTTGAGCCTGCCGATTTGCATCGCCGATGCGTCCCGTTGATTTTTTCGACATGCTTAACTTCTTACAAATTAAATAATAAACGCGCAGGTTTTACTTTATTAATATGCCATAAAAACTTGATTCTCGCGATCGTTTGAGTACTTTGAGTCATAAACGCAATTCAATCGTCGTGAAGCCGGTTCTATCGGCAAGCAGTGATCAGCGTTGCAATATAATTTAGCAAAACTCGATCACCGCCGAAGACTCGATCGTCACGCTGCTGGTGTTCCAGCTGGTGGCGCAATAATGATCCCTCCCGTGTAGTCGGCGGCATTCCTACGTCGAAACGGCAATTAATGATCCAGAAACAATTCAATCCGATTCAATGCGCGGCTCGCATGCTTCTATCGCGTTCCCGGGATCATCGCGCGCGGGAGAGTCCGTTTCGTGGGAGCGAGAGAACCCGGGACGAAAATTATTAATAACGATGACCCCATTAGCGTGCAATGAATCTACGGTAATCCTCGTATCGCGGATCATCGGTATGCGTCGTGAGAAAGAAATGGGTTCGTCGTAATTACAGCGAGCATAGATGAGATTATTCTTTCTTTTATTATAACAGAAAAATTAGATCTTTTATTATGTGGAAATATTTAGGAAAATAATCTTCTATTCTCGATTCTGATTTAATTTAAATGTTTGCAGCAATAATGCAAACGATGTATTTGATACAGTGATTAATTAATCGTGATACATTCTATAGCGTGAGAATCAATTTAGGAGCTGTCATCCATTAGAGATCCGACATCCGACCAAGGAAAATTGCTTATCTTTCGCAATACATTTACAAACGAGAACAGATAACATTTGTGGGATAACATTTGTAAGTCTTAAATTACCCGGTAGTATCGGCGCGCAATGAAAAACGCAACTATGCAAATGTATGCGTGTACGTAATGATAGTCTGTTGGCTAGAGATATTCTACCAGACGATGAAACAATAACAGACAAAGTAAATGCTTCCGCGAGCTTCTCGTATTGTAGGTTTCGCGCTTAGTCATTAATGAGTTAAGGAATTGACGCCAATGCAATGCTAGAAGTACATACGCGTTGCATAGGCATTACGAAGGCGAGCAATACGATGCGATTTGTATTCGTTGCAGTAACAGAACGTTGCTAGGCAATCTAAGTTCACGGTGTACGGTAGGAATTCATCCTTTCGCCAAGAGCTGCTTGTGAAAAGCGAGTGGTGTGCCACGAGATCCGTTAACTTGAACGCGATTCTTTTTCCTGATTTGCAGTACTATGCAGAACCATTAGACATTCCACAATGAGAATGACGTCTCTCTGAGTTCCCTATACTTCTGATAATATTAAAACTAATTAAAGATTAAATAAATTAATTGTATATTAGGTATAGATTAATTACATTAGAGACGAAGTTTAATAGCTTTAGCTATACTAAATAATATGATATTTTATATTAATTTTTTAGTGTCCATATTTATAATTATATACCATTACTATATTATTATCAAGAAAGAGTAAGGGAATTTTTAATTTTTTCGGGAATAAGCTATGTGTAATTACAGCAGCTTATGCGGGAACGTTCGGATGGCCTTTTACGACGGTTCATCAAAATCGCTTGTCCATTAGGACTCTGCTTTTCTTCTTGGGGTTAAAAGGATGAGCTTATCCGCGCGGCAATCAGCAATACGCTCGGATATCCTTTCGTGGCATTGATTAATGACCCGCGACGTAGTGCACAGTCGCGATTTCTTTGTACGCTCGCGAGAAAGGATGCCGTTTCGATTAACTAATCAAGAGTATTGCGTGTTCCCCGCCGGCGATGATGCACTTGCTACGGGACATTGTAATAAATCGCGCAACGCGGTGTGGCCTGGACGTATGCAAAAGACCTCCATCAATGTTCGCCATTTATTTTCGGAACGAACGACGGAATAACTTCGACGAATAAGCAAATTTCGAGAATCGATCACTTTGAAAAACTGGCGTACAAGTTGGAGCTCTGTAATTTTCTTGATAGCTTGAATTTCATGCGGACCAACCACGTCGCTGATGTTGGTACAGAGTGTTTCATCTCGAGTTGCATAATCAATTGAAATAGATGATGCGCTAGAGAAAAATATTTCTTGCCTTCGACAATGCTATACGATTGAGTTGATTTTTATTTTAGATGCTTTTATTTTTTTGGCAATCCTTTTTTTGCACTTGTGTATGGTTTAATTAATACTGCAACAGTCTTTACATAAAAAATTCTTCCAAGAGGTAATATCTGTCTCGTCGTGTTGTAATTTGTGGTACGTTTGCGAAGTTACCGCAGCTACTACATCAATTTCTCGCGAGCATGATTAAGAAGGGAATTATCCTCTCTTTTAAGCTGCGATTTACGACGTCGTATTTCGTAATCAATTATTGGTAATCAAGCGGGTCCCGCTTGCTTCTTTCCGCGACGGCGCGTAACGGCTCTTTTCAGGAAATTCTGGCAATTTTCGTGATTACGTTCCTCGCGTGATGACTTTGCGCCGGCACAAAATTACCGAACTGAGATGTATCGTCCGGCTTCAAGGTTGGGTCTAATTGCGAAGTTGCTGCGTCTCTCTTCCGAGAAACGAATTATTATGGAGATGCGCCTCGTCTCGTCTCGTGATGCTCGGCATGTACACGTGAGCAGATATAGCAGACATTCGCTGCAACGCGTCCTCGATCATGCAGAAGCTTTGCGCTGCAGCGGGATTGCTCCGGGTGGTCACGTTTCACGCGAAGGTGTACTTCCTCCTGCCAGACTAATTCCTCGGCTAGCTAGCTTTCCGTCCCGAGATGTAATCATAGCCCTCGAGAGATATGCGGCTTCGTTTCTGTTGATCTTAGTCCCGAATTACTTAATTTAGAATATATTATTTTTGACATCTTTCCGAAAAATTACGCACAGTATGAAATTATTATGCACTTTCCAAACAATCTGATCCCAACCCCGAAAATTAAAAAAAAAACATAAATTTTACAAAAATATTATACAATAAGATATATTGTCTGTGCGGTTTTTTTAAACTTTAATTTTATTTAATTTTATATTAGCAAGTAAGAAATATATATTATATTTATAATTACTATAATTTCTCGTTGTTGATTTATCTTTATTAAAAATAGATCGGATGAATTTGCCGCGAGAAAAAGACTTGTTGAAAAAAACTCAGTAATAGAGTCTTGATCTAATCTTCGGAACTCTTCAGCATTGACCGATATTTCGCTGACGCGACGTACAATTTATATTCAGCCGATCGAAGCTAGAGCCTCGCTTATCTCACATCTGAAATCCTTAAACGCCTCGCGGACGAGGAATCGCGGACCAGTATGAGGCACGAGTCGTTGGTCGGCATGGGCGAAGACGTTATCCCAAGGTCCGCTAATTACCCTGACTCCGAACAATAGCCGCAAGCGCGGCGGGGCGCGAGGAATAGAGAAGGACAAAGACTTTATCGAGAGTTAGACTCAACAATGAACTCGATCATCTTGGGTTAGATGCGGCAGATATCTGTCTTCCCGCGTACCTCGAGCGTTCCTAATTGAGGGGCATAATCTTCTGCTCTTCTTTCTATATTACCTTCACGATGGTTACGAATGTTTTGTAATAAGCATAACATAGCGAACGCAACGTTACTATTGAAGTTACTATTGCGAAACGCGGAGCTCGCGCATATTGAAATCTATGTTATATTATTATGACTCGCGTCTGCAATAATTATTTAGTTGCGCAGCACATGAAATGATACATGAGCCAGGTTTTTCATTAATTTTATTGGATTAGATTTTATTCGGATTATATTGCTTTCATAAGAATTTTTAGGTAGTAATTGAATAAAATAAAACAATTAATTTTTTATTATAAAGTACATACCTTCTGTAATACAAAAAAGAACAAAAATAAAATTCCCATACATAACAGTAAGGTATAAAAAATAATAAAGAACAAGTGGCTAAAGTGGCGTCTCTCCCACAACCTGTAGGAGAGATGCCACACTATAAAGGAAAAATGCCACATAATTATTTTTTCTTGCTGACACGTTTTTTGCGTATATTTTTCTTCCAACAATTATTGCAGTGTGGAGAGTACATATTGTATGTCTCGTGAAGCCATTTTAGGCATGAAGGACACTTAATCCAGTCTGCTTTCTTCTTAGTAGTAAAATAATTTTTCAAACATTCTATGCACATGTTGTTATTATCTTCAATGGGCGTTAAAGATGGATCCTGGCGAGAAAACGATGCTGAATCAGTAGCAAGCCGTTTAATGTAGGCTACAAGTCGTTTTTCATTCTCCAATCCAAGTAATCCTAAAACAAAATACATTTATAATAATAGATTCATAATAAGTATAAACATAAATCATTAAATATTATTAAAATACGTAAATTACGTGGTGGTCCTAGCCCAGATTTAACAGTATTTCCAGATTGCAGTCGTCTTGTTAAAGTTGGAATAGGAATTTTATATTTTCTCTCTCCCTCATGCTTCGATATTTCACCTTTTTTACTTTTTTTATGGCCAGCCGCAGATTATTTAGTTGCGCAGCACATGAAATGATACATGAGCCAGGTTTTTCATTAATTTTATTGGATTAGATTTTATTCGGATTATATTGCTTTCATAAGAATTTTTAGGTAGGGTAATTTGAGGAGAGACGCCACTCCATTCGTTAAAATGGCAATAAAAATTAGGTAATTGAATAAAATAAAACAATTAATTTTTTATTATAAAGTACATACCTTTTGTAATACAAAAAAGAACAAAAATAAAATTCCCATACATAACAGTAAGGTATAAAAAATAATAAAGAACAAGTGGCTAAAGTGGCGTCTCTCCCACAACCTGTAGGAGAGATGCCACACTATAAAGGAAAAATGCCACATAATTATTTTTTCTTGCTGACACGTTTTTTGCGTATATTTTTCTTCCAACAATTATTGCAGTGTGGAGAGTACATATTGTATGTCTCGTGAAGCCATTTTAGGCATGAAGGACACTTAATCCAGTCTGCTTTCTTCTTAGTAGTAAAATAATTTTTCAAACATTCTATGCACATGTTGTTATTATCTTCAATGGGCGTTAAAGATGGATCCTGGCGAGAAAACGATGCTGAATCAGTAGCAAGTCGTTTTTCATTCTCCAATCCAAGTAATCCTAAAACAAAATACATTTATAATAATAGATTCATAATAAGTATAAACATAAATCATTAAATATTATTAAAATACGTAAATTACGTGGTGGTCCTAGCCCAGATTTAACAGTATTTCCAGATTGCAGTCGTCTTGTTAAAGTTGGAATAGGAATTTTATATTTTCTCTCTCCCTCATGCTTCGATATTTCACCTTTTTTACTTTTTTTATGGCCAGCCGCAGATTTTCCTCAGTCCAGTGTCCCCTGACCACGTTGTGTTTTCGCATGTACTTCCTCGGCATCCTGAAATGCAAAAAACATGTCATACAAAACAATCAAAACGAATGCCTCTTGATGTGGCGTCTCTCCTTATCTTGTGGACGAGATGCCACACCCCACAGATAACACATAACGAACATAACTGGCAAAAATACTGTGTAAACATGTTGAGAAGAAACTGCATAACACGTAAAAATTGTCACTTACTTTGTTATATCTCCGCTACGCTTGTAATCGGCATCCGTACGTCACTTACGTGAAACTTTGGCGTAATTTTTTGGGCAAAATTTACTTTAACACCTCAGAGACACGACACGCGCTGTCATAGCCGACCGGCATTGACATGTTTTTCTAAGCGCCGGTGCCTTTATCGAAATACGTCAAAAGTATAGACGTCGCTGTTACATACCGGAAGATATCGAATAGCCGAATATTTATATGTAAATGAAATTCGAGAAAGATTTGAGAAGGACAGAAAGAAATATTATCTTATTTGCATTTTTACAATTTTTTAAATACTCTTCTATATAATTAACGATTATTTAAATATCCCAAAATAGAAGCGATTAAATTTATCTTCTGAAACGTTTTTAGAGCGTGAGAGTGGCTTTCTGTGACATGCAATTTCTAACAAAGATATAAAGAATCAACTTTAAATGGCAGCATTATCGTGTGTCGGCATGCTAATAGCGCTGAATAATCATGTAAATCTCCGTTCTTATGCGACACACGAGAGAACCAAAGCAAGAAATCCCATCAGAGCTTTGACACTGATTAGATTAGGTCCCGCCCAAACGCTGCACTCTTTATTTTTTTTTTGTATGTTCTAAAACAGGCCGCTTTCGATGGAGCTACTTGTTTTTTGTGTGTAACTTTCAAATCGAACGAGCCGATGCTGTCAAGAGGCGAGTGCATCTAAGTGCATCTTCGGAGGAAGATGCAACCGCGGCCGTTTCACGCTCGATGTCGTGCCGAAAGGTTGACAAAGTTTATCGTACATGTATATCTAAAGATTCCCGCCTCGATTTGGTGTCGGGTGTCTCTCCCTATTGGGCGTAACGACTCGTGTCTCATCGGAGATTAAATTCGCTCGCTCGCGAAATAAATATTCGGACCGGAGGCGGAGCGGCCGGCGCGTTGCAGCCCGTCGATTTTAGATAATGTCAGGATCTCGTCTTCGGAGTAGCGCAACTTGACTGCGATTTGTACGTTTGATACATGAATTTGTGATGAATGGAAGTTAAATGAGAGATTACAATCACATAGCTTTCATAATGCAATGCTTGCCTAATTTTCACGCGCAATTTATCTCATAAGAGCGCACGTTTGAATTACGGTCGATTTGGAGATACCTATCGTTTATTGAATAATAATTAATATTATGAGTAATGCGACGATAGCTGTGTGTAAAGTAGAAAATTTTATATGCTTTTAGTAAAAAAGAATAATTTTACATTTATATATTTTAATATAATTTTTTATTATTTTAATTCTAAAAGGGTATAGAGACATTTGAAAAAAATTGCAGTTAATTTCTATAACTGCATATTTTATGAAGCACTGATACTACTTTAAATTACAATGTCCAACACGTACACATATTCTCTGATCTGTCTCACGCCTCGAAATTACGGTCCGCTCGCATTCGTGCGCGATGTTAACGTGTACTTTCACTACATAATTAAGCGCATCTTAAAGCTAGGAACGTAGGTTAAACTTAGCGAGGATATCAAATGTGCTTATCACAGTGCGAGGCCGCGAGGATAATGAGGACCTCTCTGTGAGTAATAGTAGCTCTTTCGAGCCGTCCGCCACGCTTAGAGCGTTATCCGGCAACCGGCCGTTCTTTCGAGTATCCTCTTACGCCGAGAGGATCTTACCAACGTTAGGACTCCTGAGGGCGGTTCGTGTTGCTACTGCCTACCGTCGGAGAGCCCTCGCCCCTCGCAGAAAGCGGACGTTAAAACCCGGCAAAGGATTAATGTCCCTATCCGCCGAGGCGCATTGTGACGCTCGGGAAGACCGCGCGAGAGTTGCGCCGTGCGATGCATCACTCTCCCGGGCTGCAACCGCAGCCCATTGCGTACGCGATTCGTATACGCGGTTGCGTCCTAGGCTCAGGCAAAGTTATATTAATGATACCGTCGTTAGTTGCACACCGGGACACTTGTATGGTTGTTCTTGCCCGGCAAGAAGTGCAGCTTGATAAACACGCGCGCCTTGACTTGCCAGAGTCGCAAAAGTACGCGATACATATGCATGAACGTTGGAGAGTTAGTGCGCGTAGTAACATTGGAGAAGAGGCGACGATTTTTTCGGTGTCATTCTTTCTATATAGATAGTATGTTTTCGAGTGAATTGTATTGTCATATTAATATTCTTCAATAAATAATATATAATAATTACCTAATATGTATTTAATATTAAATATTAAAATTTTTTAGTTGAGAATATTTTTCGGATAAAATTTATAATTTAATTTCTTTTTTAATTAATTGAAAGTAGAGTACACTTTCTATGAAATTAAATCAATACATTGGTATTAATTACATACAATAATATCTAAATTTACATAGTTATATAGTTTAATGTAGTTAATGTAGTTATGCTAGGAACTCAGAAATTCTACAGCATGAGAAGATTAATCTTGGCTTAATTTTAACTTTACTCTTGATTTCTATTACACACATACACAGCTATACCCCCTATCTCAGAAGAGCTATTTAAATCTGCGGTCGATTTCATCGTCTTTTCGCGGGTTAAGGTTACGGGTTAAGAGGATTTCCCTTTCTCCTGAAACTTTTTCGCACTTACTTCGTTCTCCTTTTCTCGCATCTTTCCCGTTTCCTCCTCGGTTGCAAGCGGCCGTTTCATGGATATCAGAGAACCCATCTCGTTTATTAAAGTTCTAGAGGTGCCACTTTCTAGCTGGGCGGAGACGAGGGCAGAGCTCCGGGAGATTGGCTCGATGCTATCCCGAGCTTGCCCGTCAATTTCGAGCAATTAATGAGCGGTCCATCCCGCCGCGGCATGGCGATCCCCCGATGAAAGTATTGAGGAAGCAGTTACAAATGGTTCTGAGTGGGTTCGTTAGTTTCGAGTAATTAATCTGGTTCTTATCCGCGAGTAAAAGCGAGCGACTCTGTTCCTTCTCCATTTGTTAAATTTGCTGGAGTGTCATTCTTATCAATTTTCTTAATTTAATTACCATTCTGCATTAAGAAATCTCTCTAAGGAATTTCTATGATTTTAGAGCATTACATTCTCCAATCTTGAAACATTATTTGTCTTTCTACCTCAATTATGAATCTAATTAAGCTATTGCATTTATTAATATAATTACTATATTGATATAGTTATATAGATTATATTGTATATTTTTTCTTCTTTTAAGAAAAAAAAGTCTGGAACATAAGCAATACTTTACTACATGTTCATGAAGCTAAATAAAAGAGAAATGACTTTCGAGAGATCGACAGCCACATATTAAAGACCAATTTGTGAGATGACAATCAGTCTTTCGAGATCTCTTCCTGTCGAGGATTCCTCGCGTAATAACGGCCGTTTCGGAAATAATGAGAGAGAAACTTTTGTCGACGACAATGCGCGCGAGAAGGGTTGAATGGCGGAAATGGGACGATCCCTAGATTGCGTTGAGACATTCTAACTCTTTTCGTACGATCTTTCACTTCCACGATGATTAAATCGCGCTGTACTATCTCAAGTACATTCGCGTTGCATTTTTGTTCAGATGGCGAAAGGAAGATATTTCTAAATGCGATGTTTCGATCCCTTTCTAATGCTTGAGGCGACTATTTCCTAAAATAAGTGAAAGCAAATTATAGAGTGTTTGGAAGAATTTCCGAAGCAATTCTTACAAGAAAAATTTGCTAAATGTTTTTTAAATATTAGCGTTAATAAAATACTTTGTTAGCTTATTTTGTATTATAGGGTTATTTTAGAATACCTACTGGAAATTAATTGATTACTTTAAAGTGAAACATGTTTGAGTAAAAATGTCAAAACACGTAAAGTTATTGGATGTAAAATTTCAGATGACTATGAGCATATTACAATTTCCAGTATTTAATAATTCCATCAGTATTTTAAGGTGAAATCTAAGATAGATCAGGCAGATCAAAAGCGAACGTGAACATGACGCATCCTCCACGAACTCCCCGCGTATGCCAGCTAAGGTTTAAGTTACGAGCAGAAGCAGCATGTCGGCGAGCCGCGATTCCTTTTCCGAAGATCGAGTCGACGTCGGACTTGTTGCTCGTTGCGAAGATTCTTTTTAGCGGCGAGCATTTTTGCAGCAGCTTACAGAGTGCGTCTTTCTAGTAACACTATACCTATCGTTTGGTCATCAGTTGCTTGAGAGGAGCTAACGTTTCATTCTGGCTCAACGAGTCCGCCAGAAAAATAACTGCGGTTTGCAATGGTCGTGCGTATACACGTGCTCGCCATGATACTCTTAGAATTCTTCCGACGGCAAAATCCCATCTACCTAGAAACTGCGTCTTGCATCAGCGACAGATTCGATCAACGTTTTTGCATCGCGATTTCGTAAGCGCGGAAGAGAGACCGCATACGTCGAGAAATGCAGCGAATTTCGATTACCCCCGCGTGTTTTTTTCCGCAGAAAATTGAACTCTGTGATCGTCGAGATTATAAAAATTTTAAAGGTTTTTGCCCCGTAGAAAATTGAATTCCCTAATTGTCGATATTACGAAAATATCTGCATCGATATGCATTCGATTTTTCTAAAGTCAGCTATAACAAGCTTTATTTGACGTAACTCTTTTTTTCTTTCTCTTTTGCTGAACTTCTCTTTCTTAATATCACAATTAATTCTCGGTTTAAATTCCATTTTTCTAATATTTTTAATGTCTATAATACAATAACAATTTAATTGTAGTATAAAATAAGTTTTTCTTTTTTATGATAAAGATTACGTTGTTCAAATTTATCTTTAGAAAATAGACTTTTTAAATAAGGGTTAAGGTGGAGATGTTGCAATCGTTGTGATAAATCGCGATGTAATTATATGCGAGTTCGCGTTTCAAGCGTCGAGTGCAAGTATCGAGCAGGGCGAGCGCGGATTCTTAACGACTTTCCTAGGCGTGTGTTTTCTTTAGAGCTACGAAGTCTATCGAGTCGTTTAGCGGTAGCACGAATGTCTTTCTTTAGTGTCCATTAATTGGAAACGCCATAGTATCTCACGATGGCGCTGGTAAACGGGTTAATTCTAATGCACGCCTACGGTCGGAATCGCCGAGACGAAGAAGCGGAGTTCATTTGAGCGATAATGATCGCCGTACTAGGGCTCACAAACGAATACGTAATCCGTTCGGTAATACGCTTTTGCTCGGTTACCACTGAATAAGATTTTCACGGAAAAATATATGATATATATGTTGGCTAGACAGGTCTATAAATTTCTGCAATATTCGTCTAAAGATTTACCTCGCGCTCCAGCGGAATCTGTCACGTGTTAATGCCAGATTTTAATACATTGCGAACGTAAGCCGCGGTTAAAGCGACAAGATATTAATATAAAATAGGGATTACTTGCAACGCGTGATAAGGCAATTTAAAATATACGATAAAAATAAGACAACAAAATAGTTTTAAATATTAGAAATAGAAATTTTTATTCATAAATTATGTATAAAAATATTTAATTAGGATACAAAATAAATTAGATTCAAATATCTATCGTTTATGTATTATCTTTTTGCTGATTCTATTTTTAGACAATAATTACTCCACATTTATATGTAGAACAATTTTTATATAAAATAGAACACAGAGGATCAGCAAATGGGTAACGAACGATGGGCGTTTGGAGAGGGAACGATCAAACGTTGAACAGCGCGCTAAGACGTTTCAACTCGGTCTGTCATTGTCAGTGCTCTGACATCTGACAGAATTTTTTGCGAGGCTTCCTTTCGTTCCGCTTTACCGGATTTGCACACCCATGGTGCCACGCGTATACGTCCGCGGGCGTTTCCATCGTGGTCTGAGGAATCGCTGTCACAACGCGAGAAAAAATACAAGCCCCGGTATACGGGCTGGAGGCAGGTATGCCGCTGTCGCCGGCAATCTAATCCAGCGCATTCCAACTGTCGAGGCGTCCGGGGAACACGAACTAACCGGCCGCCGTCACCTCTAAGGCACACCCCGTTCGTAATATGCAGATGAGAATATAAATATGAAACATGAGATCAACGGAGCCACCTACAGATCGTGCTGCACCGCGGATGCTAGGAGGTGGCGATGAACGTAGAGGAGAGGAGGAGGCCTAGCGAAAATGTCGGGAGGAAGATCGAAGCAAGAAGAATCAGGGCTAGGAGGTTGAACGAGGAAAGAGAGAGCGTTGGCGCGCAGGAAGTGGACACCGGCCTGCATCAGATCGTCCTGCGGCGTCGGGCCGGGTAACGAGAGGTCTCGGTATCGTCGCACATAGGTGGTCTATTTCTACTGCAGGCTCTTATCGCGCGTTGCGGGCGCTATGAAATACGCGATACTTAGACTCTTAATCGAGATAAGGAGTGCGTTAGAATGATGTTATATCGCGATGCCTTTAGAGTTCGGCGCAATTTAATGAAAGATAGAAATATAGTTTATCGATATACGAATGAATCAAGTTATAAGAAATTTAAAGACAGTGCAATAAATACACCGGTGAAGCTTTCACGGTAAAATTAGTAACAGAAAATCTTTTCTATGCTTAAAAGACTATTATATGCAGATTGACACAAATAATATTTACGAATATTTAGCAAAGAAGTTGGATTATCTGACAATATTCTTAAGACAATCAAGCAAAGATTGGTATTCATAAAATGATAATTAAGCGAAATTAAAATTCAGTCATCTATATTAAATTTATTTTCCCTCTATCATTATATTGAACAACTTTAAATATTTTCGTCTACACTAACGATTCTCATCCATTGTTTCACCGCGCTTCCTTCGACCACGCTTCGACACGCCTCGACGACACCCGTGCATTGACCTCGATACCATAAAAGCGTAGGGCACGATCTGATCGCCCTCCGGCGACGGTGGATTAACGAGGGGGTCCTAGATTGTATAGCATAGGTGGTCTCTGTAAGTGCGCTTTGTCGTCCCGACAGATAAGCGCGACGTAGGTATTACATACTGTAAGACACCGCGCGTCCATCGACACATCCGTTGCATCAGCTGCCGACCCGTGCAACATCTTCTCGCCCTTAAAAAAAAATCTCTAGCTAAAGTGTATGTAAATTTCGCAGTTGTTCGACGAGTGCACGACCGCGTTGCGCACTTACGCAACTGTCATGAGTCGTGTATATAGTATTTGCCTTAAATGCAGCGAATTATTTTTTATGAATTATAAAATTGGTAGTTTATTTATTTAACGCATTAAACGCAAATAATTTTTTATCATTATGTCTTTCGTAGCATTTATAAATTGTTCTATTCGATAATTCGATTTCTTCTATGAAATTTCAACAAATCATTTTTACAGATTATTTTATAAACGAGTTAAAACGTCGGACAGGATTTACTCGTGAGCAGCGAATTTATTTGGGACGGTACGAGTTGCAATTGCGAAGTCTCTCGATCGGTGAATAGACTGTCAAAGTAGCGATAAACCGATAAATGTTGTACTGCACATCGCGCAATGATTATTTATCGTTGTCGTTATATGGACAGCGATTGTTACACTGGCAATATTTCATCGTTAGTTTTTAAGCAATGTATTGCCATTACATTGTAACAGGCAGGTGCTTTTACTTGATGACAGTTTGTTATGTGAGTGCTATTCTAACGCTAATAGTTGCATCAGTAGTTATTTTCAGCGGCAAATGTATTCGATTTTACAAAAAACAATTGCAAAATTTTATTCAGACAACAATATGCAGACATTCAGTACAGAAATATCGTCTTTTCTAAATTATATTAGCATTATATTGAGTTTTATAAAAATTATTTAGTATTCTTTAATCATATATATATATAACTATATCGACTAAACATAATTATTTAATTGTGACTTTAAAATACGTGGAAATAATGATGTGGTAGATATATTGCTTGTTCGTTAATTAATAATATCGAGAATAATCGCTAGTGTTCAAAATGAAGGCTAATATCGCTTTAATATTGGAACAATTAGAAACTGTAATAGTGTTTTCACTTTGCCTCAGGATTAATTAATTTTCTGCGTTCTATATATCGGTTTCGATTCATTTCTTCAGTATTAAAATTAAGCAGCATGAAGCGGACGATTCTGGGAAAGTATATTCATTGTCAATTATATAGGGATTTTTAGGATCATAAACTCGGTTAATCTTTCAAAATATTTTCTGTTTTCTCTCTTCTTAATTTTGCTTTGTCTCCTCCTCGGTTTACAGTAACAATCGGTTGTTAAGTATGACGATTGTTCTCCGAGACAGAGATGAACACGTACAAATTCTCAAATGCAAATTAAAATTGTCCACTTTCCTCGTAATTTGCAGGTAGGCCTATTTCCTCCTCATTTAAATCCGTTTTGAAACTGTTAAATTATCATCGGCATTTGGTGAAATTAAGGTGTAAACTCATTTGAATTAAAGTTGATTGATTAAAAAGCTTTTCTAGATAATATGTCTCAAACTCAATACCTATAACAAATAAAAATAAAAATATTTTCTTGAGCATTATATAATTTTTAAATCTTTTAATTATATGATTGATTTCTATTTACCATGTATATCGTGAATAGAATTGAAAGTTATTAGCACTGAACAATCTCATGTAAAAATTCAAGAGTTATTATCCTATTCATAATTCTTTCGCAATATAATGCTGTGATCGTGAAAGGCGCGAATTTAATAAGCAATTCTTCACTAGGCTTTTCTCAATCCAGAGAGTGCATGTATCTCTCGAACTACTTATGTATCTAAAAAACCGATTGATGATTCGAACGAACGATAATCAACCGCGTCTCTTAGGACGCGACGATTTCTTTTCTGCAACGTCGACACCGCGGGAATACGTGCGCACTTTCGTGCGAGTCGCCGCGGTCTTATGAATATAATGTCGTCACGATTCCACGCTTGATTGTGAAACCGCGAGCGGTGCCATGCTGCACGTACTAAACAATGGCCACATCGCGCCGTTCTTGGCTATCATTCGCGTGCTTGCGCGTGCCGGACGCGAAGAAATCTATATATACCTGCTTTGAGAAACGTCCGATCGACAGCCAGTTAAATTTTCTATCGTTCAAAATAAAGCGATTAAGCTGTACTGAGTTATTATAACGGAAAGTCTCGTTTCTTTAGCTGTGCTAATAAGGCGTGACATGTGTCTCGAGAGAAAGTCGCGGGAGAATTATGATATTATCGATAGTTTACATAGAAATCTACATGCTTTTATCGAAACTTCATCGAGGTTTATGTCTTTATCGGGAGTTCTAAATACATATAAATATATTCCAAATGTCTCTAAAAATAATTAAAAACACATTAAAAATAATACCATTTTAAATTATATAGAATTTTTAAGGTAATGATAACAAGAGAATTTGATTTTTATTCAATACTTTATTTTACATCTTTATTAGTTTAACAAATACAAAATCTCACTAATCTTTATGCTGTTTCCTTACTGATAACATTCTATATAATAACCAGGCATTTTAATCATTATACTTGAGGCCCGGAACGCGTCGACGCGCCTTTGAGTAACGCTGGCTTTATGCAACATGACACGCGTTGCGCTTGCAAAGTATTGCGAATCCGACGTCTGGTAACGTGGCCGGGCACAATGGCAGGAAGACGGCTGAGAGAGCATTTTGCGGCTCTGTGTTGTGTGTCGGGATGAAGAGGAGGAAGAGAAGGAGGAGGAGAAGGAGGAGACAGGCAAAGGCAAATGAACGAAACCATCTCTTCGGCTATCGGACGAAGAGCTGCCCTCGTCCTACTCCTCCTACGATAAATCCCGCGAATGCATCTCTCGCGGTTGATGCAGCGCGTCCGAGCCGCACGACGCGGTTGGGCTCTGTTATTTGTCTACAGGCTGCAGAATTGCGCACCATAAAATTATCGGCGAACGGGGCGTGCGTGCGTGCACCGCGCCGACGAGGAACGTGACCGTGAACGGCAGGAACAGCCGAACAACGAGGTGCCTTTCTTGCACGCGCGATCGGATCACTCGTTAACCCCTGCGTACCGTGGAAATAATTAAAATCGTGAGTGGCATAAAAATCTCGCGGCGCGCCGTTAAATCGATTGAGAAATCCGTGACTGAGGGGTATGGTAAATATAAAACGTTCTCTCTTTGCTCAAAGACTAAATTAAATTTTGTTAGAGGATTATATCTGTCAAGATTTTATTTTACGTATATAATTTTGATTTTATTTAACTATCTCTATATTTACACATATATAATTTATATTATTTATTATAAATAATTAGACATCAGAGTTTGCTGACAGGCATTGTAACTATAATGATAATTATTCCGGGTAAATGACCCCTCGACGTATCGAGAATCTAACCGAGCTCATTGATAGTCGAACTATACTCTCGTGACAGTGAGACGTGTGTTTGATGGCGCGCGTAAACTTTCACGAGCATAGTTCTTTCGTTAGCGAGAGAAAAGTGGCAGTCGATGTCACGTGGATTTTTTTCTAAATTGTCGTTAATTGATTAGATTACATGTCGTAGAACTTCCGACGATAGAATCTGTATTACCTTTTAAAGCGTTTCTCGTATTGGAATCCTCGACAGGAGAACCGTTGCGTAATGAGACTCATTATCACGGCGCGAGCTTTGGAAATCGAGTTAGTTTAGCGCTTATTTATTAGAGGATCGTTAATATTATAATGAATCCGCGCGCTGTTGTCTCGCCGCAGACCGCGCGGATTATCGCGAATGAAAATACGTTTTCTCTTCGAAGTATGTGGCACGAGGACGTTCTTTATGACTGCCTCTTGTCACCAGCGTGCGGCGCGGCGCGGCGCAACGCGGCGCATGATTCGCATTACGATGCGTGTCGTCCGAGTGGGTTAAATATGTACGTGCCTCGTATGGCGTTTCAAGGAACCCTGATTCATTGCATTAAACTGGCCTATAGATCTAAATCGATGATCGCGGATTTTCCTGCTGTCGACGTGATTTTTCTAACTCATTAACGCGCGCTGAAAATAAGCATAGAGAAGTGATTCGGCAGAAATTAAACTGAGAGGAGAGAATTACTTTTATGTGAATATATAGTGCCGTACAATTTGAAATCAAATCTTCGTATTTTCGTAATGTAACATAAACTAGTTTATATGACATAACATAAATTTTAATACGACAAATTCTATTCCCATCCGTATATAGATTCTATTATAATAAGATTTCACTGTAATATTTCTCAAAGTATTATTCGCGGTCGAGCCGTGCGGCGTCCTAAAATCAATATACATAAATCACCATTATTGAATAGCGTCCGCTTTTCAGCTGTCATCGTCCACTTTATGGACAACCTCCCATATTGAATAATGCAACGTAAACGTCCGCGTTTATGCGCTGGAAGCGGACGCGCGGATTGCATTTATTGGAATAGCCCGTAACAGGCATATTTATGCGATTTATCTGCCATTTCTGGGTATAAAAATAATTTTACGTGGGCGCGTAACCCACGGAATAAATTTTCATGAGTTTCGCGCTCTCCTTTGAACATTCGGGAGAGGAGGAGACGACCCGTGACAACACGGCTCAGTCTACTTTCATAAGCAGAAAGCGCATCGTGGCACGTGTATCTGTGGCCTTTGCTCGTTTTGGCTCACGAGATCACGAAGCTCCTAGGGTGTACGCTAATTGATCGGGCCCAAGCGCAATTCCACTGCAATGCCCTTAGGGTCCCTTCGGATTCGATAATGAAGATGCGCTAGCACGACCGTTCCTAGAACCGTAACGATGCACTTCTCTACCTTCCTTCCTTATACGTTCGCCTTCTCTTTTCTTTTCTCGCCATTCCTATGCATCGCGGCCTGTTTAACGTATTCATATTTGACCCTACTGGAATGGACTACTATCCGTTCGGAGATGCATCTCGATTCTATCCGCGAGTGTCTATAAATTTCGTTAATAGAGCGGCGTCGTCTTCTCGCCCTGGGGCGAGAATTACAAAGCCGAGCGTGCGGCGCCGGAAAGCGATGATCTATGACTATGAAGGAAATAATCGCTTTCTTCTTCGATATCTTTCTTGCTTTAAATTTAATCCGTGCTTATAGATTCACGGCGCGAAATTATCTCGACGTTGCGCTCGGCCTTTCTTGTATTATCTCCCGATTACTTCCGCGATTACTGATATCACTGGACAGCTGAGAAAAGTATTCTTACATCTTACAAAATTAAATACAATATTATTGTATATTTTTATCGCACATTTTTCTCAAAATTATCATTTTGCAATTGTTTTGTAAGTGAAAATTTGCCGAGCGGATATGCGCATCGGGATTTGCGTCCTTGCAAATTTTTAGTAATGTAAGACTTTGAAAAATGAATACGATTTTGTCGAGGGTGGAAATCGAACGGGAAGGTATAAATGCGTCGTTTAAAAAATTTGCCGTAATAAATCATACAGCTGAAATGAAAGATGCGAGAGGTCTTCGGCGCAGTTCGCCACATCTTCATCGGCCTCGTTTGCGCAGCTTGTGTTCCTCTCATAATTCTCCCGGTGGCTAGTTAGTCGCGATCGTACGTGCCCTTCGAGAGGGTCGATTCCGTGAAAAAGCAGTTATAAAACCAAGGCTCCTTGTAAGATACGAAAAAAAGAGATTGCGCGAGGTCGTAACACGTCGGGATTTATTTCGCGAACGGAACATTAACGTCCGTATCTAGATAAAGTATGCCGAAAAAAGGCAGTGGACGACAACGAAACGCTAGAACCTTCAAATATACGAGGTGTGCGATATACAAGCATCCATGCATAACGCAAATCTTGTTGCTGTGGCGATTTGCAGACGGGTTCTTCCTTGCTGGACGTTAGTTTGTTTTATTCATCCTTTGTTGTTCTATTTATAAAAAGGAGTTTATTATTATTTAATACTTAGTTTAATTACTAAATTGCTTACGTAGACGATCATGAAATTATTGACAGTAACGGTAAATCTAGAGTGCTCTTACGATCATTCATTTTAAAGAGGGTATAATTTAACCGTTCTTTTTTCGATGCCTTCTTCGGATAGTCTTGTCCTTCTAACATCATAGTAATCTTTTACGAGATGAATAAGCGTGTACACAAGCGCAACAGAACCGTCTCTAACAAGCAACGCTGTATTTATCATCGCACCTGTCGTCCCTGTGTTACAAACTTTTATTTGGAACTTGATCGTGTGTCGAAAAGACGAACGGTCGGTGCGGGCCTCGTTCATTGTACAATCGATTACGTTGGCTCTCGCGTACAGATCCGATTCTTACAAATGGCTACATAATGAGAATATTTCGACCTTTCTCGCGGTTCTTCACCAGGCGAGCCCTTTTAACGTTGTTAGACGTCAGCTTGCGGTGAATAAACGTCGGTGCTTTGTCATTGCCGGATGAATTAAGAAGCGACGAAGGCTTCGCTCGTCAACGTTAGAGCGCCTGAGAACACGCGAGTTGACGCAACGTTAATTCAAACATGACAATTCGTGCGACCTTCTTTCTATTATCCATAGAGCACGAAAGCATTGTGTAATAGAGATGTACAAAAATGGAAAAACGTGAAGAAAAAAATTAACCTTGCTTTAGAGAGCAAACGTGACTGGATTGACCATCACGTTTAAATATAAAGCGCAAACAGATCCTAAGTCTTAGAGCCAATCTTTATTTAAATGTTCTCTTTAAACACATCTAGCACTCAAATGTATGTATAGTATCGGTCATTAATTTGTGCATACTTAAGTACTTAATATTGATGAAAAAGATTTTTGATATTTCAATTAGGTTCTTCAATTATATAAACAAATATTAATTTAGAAAAATTATTTAACATGTGCAATATCCAATTATATATAAATTATTATTCAAGGATTTCGTTAGGATCATTATTCTTTTAAAAATAATATAAACTTATTTCTGCTTTTTTGTAATCCATATTTGCTTTAATTTTTAACGTTGGAAAGTGATTTAATGATTAATATTTGAAGAAAATAGCGTTTAACATTGAAGCAGACGAAGGACAGGTGGAAGAGTCAACGAAATTTATTTTGGTCACGTACTTCCTTGGTCTTTGACCAGATCTTTTTAACTTTTTAACTCACTTTAAATGTCCGCTTACCGTCAGATTAATCAGCATTGTTTTTTATATGTATAGTCTTACGTTCAAAAGCTTTCTTCATCAAGACACTTAGTGTGTTTTATATAAGAACTAACATACACAAGGAAATCCCTAAGTAATGTCGCGCATGCAATGTTTGACAAGCATATTTTAACTTTCTCTTCGCTGTGAGGATTTTTATCACGTTAGTCAGCACGAAAAACAATTGAAATCACGTTCATTAAATATTAGAATTTGCAAATATTAGAATCATCGTCAATTATACGACAGTTAGCTTAGTACTTAAATTACTTTAAAATTTCTATTGCCACAAATACTTTTCTCGCAATACAACATCACTTTCTTAATACTTATATTGTTATAAAGAGACAATATTTCATTTAGTTTGCATTCTCATTTTGTAAAAAAATGCTACATATAAAAATAAATGCGATATATTTTAACATACTCAGCCAGCTAAAATTACAGTTACTTAAAATGTCGGTCATTCGGCCGCATTTTCCTTTTCTCTGCCACGGACGCGTATCCGCATTATCTCTCGCTTTCGCTTCACTTTCATCTCCCGAAACGCTGGCGGAAGATTACTTGCCTTATTTGCCAAGAATAAAATTACAAGCTGTATCTTGAAATTTATCTTAATTGTAACATTGTTCGAAATCAGACATTGTGAATCCTTTCACCATCATTCTACAGTATCAACATTTAGCATTAAATATGCAAAATACCGCAAACAGAGTGCTATACGAGGAAGAGGAAGGAAGCACTTTCCTTATTATAATGATCCGTGTCGCGCGTTTACCTTCTTCGACGCGTTTAAAGGACCGCGTTCCGTTCTCACGGAAGAATCCGCGGAAAGGCGAAACGTGTTTCAGGGACCGGGTTACCCACATAAGGATTCGAGACTGCCTACTTATTCCGATTGCATACGCCATGCAGTCCGTTACTCTCCGATGCCACGGCAACGCCATGGCAGCTCGTCCGCTCTCTCGCCGCCCACAAACACGCAAATGAAGATATCCTCCGTGTGTTTACACACGCGGACCGGCCGGCCGGTGGAGGCCAACGTCTCGTAAGTGTGTCGCTGACTTTACGGCGAGCTGAAAAACGGCCGGCTTATCCTCGTTCGGCCTTGCCTCTCGCCACCTAGTTGACTCCGAGGGTTCGTCAACCCCGTTACATTCTCGTTGTATCAGCTTTTCATCGTTGTCATGTCACGGAATCGCGATAAACCGCCGCGCGCGGAGCACCGTCGAAGGATAAAACGTCAGGAGATCGCATGCACTCGTTGTAGCTTTTGATGGAGGTCTTTGATACGTCACGCTGCTACGTGTCTAGTGTTTAATGAACCGCGTTAGGCACGAGAAAACACGAGGATGCTTGCAGAGCGCATCGATCCTGCTGCGCGCGATCTGGATTGATGCATTGAATGCATAAATGATAGCAGCAAATAATGATAACTGCAACATTTAATTAGTTGTTTCACTGACGTTTCTATAATTTTTCGTGATAATCAGAATGTGATTAACGATTGAATTAATTAGCACGGTTTGATTATTTATATTTAAAAGTCAGAAGGAAAGATGATCATAATTCTGAATTAGTTCCACACAAAATTCTATAATTTTATATCTAAAGTCCGTCTTATAGTAGAATTTCTAAAATTTTTCAAGATTTTATAATTTATATAATTTTATAATTTCTTACACGTCTTTCGCTTATATTTAACACACTTATATTTAATTATATGCCTCCAAGACAAAAGATATGTGTGCGCGATAATTACTTCTCCATACATTATCAAGTCTATGCATCATTCTGCGTTGATTATTTTAAGTGCTGAATTAAATGGTTGGATAATCGAAGTTTTACTGCTCTCATTCCGTCCGGTTTAGATCAGTGAGTGACTCGAGTAAAATGAAACTATGTCATGAACGCGGTTGACTCGTGCCGCAGAATGGGAGCGTGCGTGGTGCGTGCTGCATTCTCATTCCGCCGACTCTCGATTCGTTAGCGTGAATGATCTAGCTCGTGTCTACGCACTCGTGCCGGTATATTAGTAACGTACTGATCACATTCGAGCCGCGCGGATTTTTTGCAAGCTGATAGCTTTGCGCCAAGTCACACGATTCATTGCAGACCTGACCTCCTTCTTAGGAACAAACTTTGCAACTAATAGTTCTCGTTAGGGCGACATAAAAAGTATAAAACAAGACGCGGCATTATTAAACGTGTCAGTTGGATACTCACAAGGCGTAACAAATTAGCGTGGAATCATAATCGCGTCCGTAACGACTTAATTTACTGGGCTTGCGGTGATTGACCCGATGCATGGATATAGGTAACTTGCGCATTAATCCGTGTTGAAATGATATATTTATAAGAAGAAAAAAGAAATACAAAAAGTATAGCTATATTTGTCAAATAGATGTCATGATATATAGAAATCAAGTAATTATATTTTATTGATATTTGCTAATCTTATACCTTTTTTTATCACGGCTATCCGCGCGATAATTCCGCTTCTTCTCATCGAGTTTAATAACTCGTTCAAATTATATTCGCACCTCGTGGTATATCAAGTATTCGTTTCAACAATATATTTTCCGATTCGGAGGCGTGGCTGGAGTAATGGACATGAAGATGGTACCGGTCGTCATAAACGCCAGTATTTTGACAGGCTTAGGTGCTCGTAAAACGCCGACACGTTTATGTGATAGTTTAAGGAGCTACAAGCAGAGAAATACATATTCCTCTTGTAAGCGCAGTAATAGTCATTCTAGGATTGCAGGCTATGTTCCTGCGGTAAAATAATTATCACAGTATTGTTAATAGCTATTACCTAAGTAGCGATACAACTGTGGTATCGCGAGATTATCTGAACTGTGAAAAATACTCGCGAATACAGACAGTCTGGGGTTCTATTTTTTTTATAAAAGCAAAAACGCAAAGTATGTGTACATTTTATATTTAACTGTTAATTTAATTACTACATTAACTCAGCGGTTTTTTAATCTTGATCGAAACGTATCTCGTAATACATATTCATTGTGGAGCTAATCTTGTTATTTTTTACAATATATCCGAAACCATCCTGCGATGACTATATGCTTTTTATTCGACTCACATTATGCAGACGTTGTATCAGTGACTTAGCTCGTCAGAATATCTGCGTTTACGACGATCGATAGCATCTTCATGCCCATTGTTCTAACCACGCCTCTGATCACTTTTTTTTACACACCTACACGAGACAAGTTGATCATCATATGCAGATACGATCGTGTGAGCTGACGTCAGATGACCCTTCTGGCAGTTCTGGCTGCAGGAGTGAAAATACTTCCTGGAAACAGACTGGTCAAACGTCCATCGAATTCTTGATGGATTAGTAGGAATCATTCCAATCGATCTTAAAAATAAACGTTTCCTATTCGATGATTTTTTCTAGTCTGTTTTTTAATTTAAATGTCTTTTATTTCTCCAAAGTAACAGATATTTAATAGAATTTGTTATATCGGAATTTGTACAAGATTTAGTTACTTTGAAGACAAATGCAAATTTTTTGTGTACATAATGTTAAAATATATTAACATTATTGATTACTTTCATTCGTAGTAAGATTACGTTATCGCATTATTATTTTATAAGAATTTTTTTGTGTGTTGTTTTAGATAAGATATATTAATAAATACTTTAGGTAAAAAATTTTGCAAATACGCTGTGTGTGTGTGTGTTCTCTACAACATTAATAAAATCTACTTTAGAATAAAAACAGTTTACGACCGGATTCTTTTGATAGGATCTCGATTAAATTTCTGTTCTCGGAGAAGACTTCTTTTCTCAGGATTCATTATGATGCTATTAGATGTATGTTTAATAGTGTATTCGTTGCCTGTTGAATCCCAATATCTACTAATTTTACGTGTGACGCGCGTAGCCTTTCTCTTTCTGTCTACATTATTTTAAATTCTTTCCAGAGGATTTATGCGCGGGATCTCTTTTCTACAGAATGCTAGACCGTTCGTAGACTCGTGTCGAGTTCGGTGTCTCAAAGAGAGGCAGCCGAAGTAGGAGCTAGTTTATGAGGAAGAATCGTGGAAAAGGATATGTATTTTCGTACCACCGTCCCTTGTCTCGTTCACGCTGTGTTTATCCCGCCGTGTTTAACAAGCACACCACAATTTTGCACAATGTTCGACCTAACACATATTCTCGCGGTGCAACGCAAAATTCGTCGTTTATTATCCCGGCGCGAAGTGGCGAATTAATTTGCCAAGAACGTTTGCCAGCATTTCCGTAACTAAATACTTTATAGGCGTGATTCATCTTTCTGCTGCAGGCTTGGAGGATAGGGATTTATGCATGTCGTTGGGGGACGTAGGAATGGAATAAAGTATGAAATATGATAACCGCATGCTTAATATAGGCACACCAATTTTTGATCATGCTTACGTGCAAAGCACTTTTTTATAGAGTAAATACTTATTTTTATATTTATTTAGATGTAGTTATTATACATTTTAAATATATTACATTTATAATTTATTTCATTAATCTTTACTTATCTAATAACTAAAACCATAAATAATTTTACTTAACTGAAAATAATTAATGAAATAACTAAAATTATAACAAACTATTTTTTTGTAAAAGTCTAACGGATCATTACTGTTCCGCAATATGTACTTACATAAAATACCGTTTAGTCGATAACTGTGTCCGCCCACGGCTGTCTCCACTTCCTCTGGACCGCGTTTACGGCGGCATCGTACATTAAATGTATAGTATCGCGAACACGACGAGCTCTTATAGCAATCGTCGATCATCTGCCCTCGATCGATCCGTCCACCGATGTTCTCGCATTTTGTACCCTGCCGCGAGGAGAAAGTGGAGGCGTTTTATGACACGCGGCGACTTCGGTACGAAATACGCCCTACGACCCTCGTTCCTCAAAGCGTCGCGTCGTCGCCAAGAAATTAACATACAAAGTCCTCGAATACGCGTATGTATATTCCTTAACGACCTTGAGCACGACGAGAGAAGATCCTTGTTATTAACTTACAGTATATTCAGGGCTTTCGGCCGAAATATTATTTGAAGTATTCTTTAATATTTTCGACGGACTAGACATTTTTAAATAATGAAAAATTTTAGGAGCATTTATGAATAAATACGTACCTATATACATGTAACTGTATAAAGATGTTTACTATATCTAAATTATTAATTAATTTAAGAACGTAAAAGAAATAGGATTTTATTTTTAAATAGGGCAGGATTTGATTTAAAACATTATGATATATATTTTCAGAGACATATACGTTCCTATCGATTTTTCAAACAAAACATTAATTCCTAAAAATTCTGTAGTAGGTTTTACAACACAGTGTGTAGAGCCGTATTTTGGTTGCGCACTCGATTTTGTTTACGACGTATACGTCATTGAACGGTTTGTAAATAGCACTGTCCGAGCGACAAGGACGATGTCTCAGTCAGTCCTCAACCACCAAACATATAACATGGAAAGAACGCGCGCATTAAAAATCATCATATTACTTATCTTAAACCAAGTAACATTTCCACAAGGAAGCGTCATCGCGTAAATTAGGCTCATTTAAATTGTAAAAAACGAACACATGAGAATAGAGGCTTCTTGTACCATTGCGTGAAACGTTCATTTGACTACGTACATTTCTTTATAATCTTCCATTTAATAATTAACAATGTGGGGCTTTTTAATGTGTCTCCCCCGATGAGATCTATTACTTCAGTCTAGCCGGCGATGTTTTGCGCGTGAAAACTAGACAATCGCGATCAATTCGTGGAGAGAAAAAGCGCGAAAGTTTCCTGGTAAGTATCTCGTCGACCGGAGTCCCACGATGAGATCGGCCGCGTTTTACGTATGTACACGTACGCACTATTCAAGCGAATCTTTGCTCGCGCGCTCTATTATGTTATGCAATCGGCGGCACGGGGAGCCTTGAGAAACAGGCTGAGAGGACGCAGATGCAAATTATGGCCGGGAGGATGTGGTCTAATGGGAAAATGTGTTTTTTGTTGCAGGTAAGAAGGATTCTTGCTCTCGTCTCTCGCTATCGCCACGGCGACGATCCGTATTCAACCCTTTGCGGTAAAAATCGCATTGCATCTTACATTCATCGCAGATATTGCAGCCTGGCGAGGTATGCTTAAAAGTACGAAGCGTTGCATGAAGCTAAATAGCAAGCAATAAAAATTGCAAAATTTTTTAAAACGTCGATCTGAAAAAAGATTCGAGGCGATTATAATATAATTTTAGATCATAAGCGTAATTAGATATAATTTTATTTGAATAACTTAAATAATTTTTTAATCTAGTGACGATAATGATAATTTTATATTTGGAAAATAAATAAAATCACACAACAAGATGAGGAAACATTTAGATATAAAAACTTTAGTACAATATTTAGAGAGTAGGTATATATAATTTCTAGGATTAAATTATGGAAAAAATCATACAGCGAACTCTGAAAAGATTTCAGAACCTAAATTTCCAATTTTAATTCTTTTTATTTGAAAATTTTTATTAAATATTATTTTGGCTTTTATTTATTAGAAATTTACAAATCATAGCTCGAAGAGACATTTCGAATTTTATAGGGCAAACTTTCTTTGTTGAAATTCTTGCTACTCTTGATCTCGTAAACCCGAGGCTCATTAATGCCGACATACATGTCGATGTTAATGAGTGGCGTAATTTGCGCACAGAGAGGATTGTGACATCGATTTCGGTGCCTTTGCCCCAATGATCAACGATACACATCGCTGCCCACGATGTTAGTTTTCAATAAACACGCACTTGTAATCTCACCCTCGCACGTGTTACCGCAATGAGGTTACAACCAAAGATGGAGTTGACAATTTCAGAATAGATATACTTTGATTAGTTGAGACGTCGATGTTTGTCGATACTTATTTACTAAACATAGTATTGAGTGTAGGTATACTAGTGTATTAAAAATATAACAGTTTTAAAACTTATTGTTAGAAAAATTACGACATAAAAATAGTAGATATATCAAAATCCGGAAAATTTCCACACTTTTTTCTCTAACCCCTGCGCGGACACCGTGGGCCTTTTAAGGCACAGTCGATTTATCATTATAATTCAGCACTATTTGATTTCAACACTTAAAAAAAATTGCAACAGTTTCGGCCTATGTAAGTATAAAAATCACTTTTTGAAACTTTAAAGATGATTTTTTATAGATTTTTTTGTAACACAGAAACGCCTTTCAAAAACCCTTTGGACTTAAAAGTCCCAGAGTGTCCGGGTGAGTGCTCCAAAAACACGGTGTCCGCGCAGGGTTAATACTACGATTTAAATTGATTTGATGCTTATCTAATAAAAAAAAAGGAATTGATGCCGAGAAGACTATAAATGATATTAGTGCGTATGACCTATGTACAATATATTATAAAGTACTTAGAATCTCCACAGATTGGATATCTCAAAATAAAATTACAATAAGTAAACCCTTAAAACAAAATTACGAATTTGTTTCGACAGTTAAAATATGATCACGTTGGAAGGCAGATAGTATTAGTATTCGCGAATAGTGTTCTAAATTGTAGGCATTGCTACTGTAGAATCGAGCGAGTCGAGAAAGAGAAAATGGGAAGGAGACGGAAAGTCGATCGAGGTTCAGTTGATCGTTATTGAGTATCGACATAGAAAGTAACGTAACCGTAGCGTAACGCGGCTCCAGGTGGCGATAATTATGTCGTTTCCAAACTAGTCGCATGCCTACACCGCGGTCGGAATGCCGCGACGCCTCTGGCGAACGAGGCCAGGATTTACTCTCGATTGCGGCGCACTGTCTTCAGCTCTCTCTACTCCAGTCCTACTCTAGTCCTCTTCGTCAAGCCGTATGAAGTTGCAAGGCTGTTGGATCGTCGAATGACTGTTTTTTCTGCGTCTTTATCGCTCCGAAAATGGCCATTCGTCGTGTGCACCGAAGAAGATGCGAGATACATTCGCGATAAGCCAAGATGATGAATCACACATTGATATTTATTTTCTTTATTAAAGAGCATTTTATTAGTAAACGTTTTATCAGATTAGCAGAAAAATGCGAGTTTTTTTTTTGGATTTTGATACATTATATTTTATATCGTAATCTTCTTAAGCTTTAAAGTGCTATATTTTATCATTGATTTATTAGCTGAAATAATATGACAATATTTCGAGATAGATTCTTTTATTTTAAGAGTTCACTCAATTTTATTTTATGATATCCAATCTGGAGATGCTATATATTTTATAACATATACATGTAGATCGTACGAACTAATATCATTTATAGTTTTAGTCTTATAAACTATTTATGCTTCTACATACAGATATTATAGATCGTACAAACTGATAACCTACATTGCGTTAGTAATTTATATTAGTAATAGTTTAGAAAAATCAGCGGGGAGCACGATATTAAAAAGTAACATAAAAACCAGGAGAGATGTTTTGCGAAATCATGTGCAAGCACGCGACACTCGACATACCGATTAAAAGATAGTTCGATATGTGGGCAAATGGTGCGCGTGGGAGTCGTGAAAAATTACACGGTGTCTCGCGGCGCGGTCGCGTAGTCGTCGCGAAAAGTTTAATGGAAAAGTCGGGAGATGCGTATGTAGATAGCGGCTTATTTATTAAACTTTATGAGATTGCGCGCGCCCGTTTTTCGTAGCCCCGACTCGGAGAAGATGAAATGTGGCCGACGGCAAAACGCATTTCGCACTGTGCGGGTTGGATGCACCATCGTGTATTCGTATATACATATATGTATATATTAAACCCGTTTTGTATACAATCCAAAATTCAAAAGAGACCAAAAATTTTTTGACAAATTTAAAAATGCGGATGAAAGAAATCCCGTCTTACATTAATCGAAAATTTGACATAAAGATTATTGATTATAAATAATTATATTTGATTAATCAAATTCAGTTTGTGTAGCACACGGTTCTGTGTGTGCTCCGTATAGAAATAAAATTTTTCCATTTTTATGAAGTGGCTGCATAATGATATATATAAAATTGAAAGAAAATATAAAAGTAAAATTTAAATCATTTCATTACTTACACGCGGCGCGTAAAATTCCGGATAGCACGTTGTCGCGAATTACAGGTCGTGCGAAACGAGCTTTACGCACCGCGTGAGTGCGGCCCAGTCGCCGCACACGCGGCCGATTGCATTATGTAACGAGATCCGTATACACTCACCTGCTAGCCCGTGCTTTACGAGACGCGTTAGTCACGCGTTATTCCTATTAACTGTACACGTCGACGTAACAACAATACCGCAACGCGTCGCATACCGCAGCTAGACGTTGTATATAGCTCGGGGAATCGTTTATGCGATTGCGATTATTGGTATTGTTGTGGAAAATGAACGTAAGAATTGCGCACGCACGCCAGATAAGAATATTCTGTCGTTTAACAGCGTCGCGGTATTTAATTTTCACGGCAAATCGATGGAAATCTTAATAGCGCCCGCGTTGGTATTCCCATTAGTTATTCAATATGTTAATGTTGGCGCTGTTCCGCGCGATCGTAAGAATCGGGTACATACGATTGCAATTGATATACCGCGTATAAGATGAAAAACGTGCTGTTCGAGACGACAAGGTGATACATTGATGCCATTGATGGCAATTAAGGTATTGCATTCACGTTGCATCGTGCATGCTAAAATTTTAACGCCGCTTCGTTCAGAGTTAATATTATCACTATAGATTCAAATGTAAAATCTCATTCAGATATGTAAAATTTATTTTATTAACATATAGGATATTTCTTAAGAAAGCTGATATTGCAGTATTCAAATGAGGTTACCGTAAATTATAAGATAAAATACGCGATACGGATACGTTATGTAAAGAAATTAAATTCTTATATTTTTTGTTCATATCTCTGATCTCCGTCAAATTGCTCCTGTAATCTTATATGCGAGAAGATCACTTTGTCAATTTTGAAATTTCTCGGCATCTTCGACCTCTGCTAGACGTTTCTGATGTTAATAATGTCCCACGCCGTCGAGACATCGACAGCACTCGATCATTGACGAATGTCATGCGATTGTCATGCATCATCATTATCCACCGTGAGGGTACCACAGGTAAATCGAGTCTTTGAATAGCGCATATCACGACGGATAACGACGTCAATGTCGACTTGAGCGAGCGCGAAGGACGACGTCTCCGGTCAGGGCTCCGTGGCGTTACATAGGAAACATGTTAATCCCTCGTGTGCATCACGTACGTACGTACGTACGCTCATACATACGCATTCGCATACATACGGCCGTTCGCAAGGTGGTCAATCGGTTCGAGTGCCAAGAAATTGCGGGCCGGGTATTTTATCGCTTCGAAGGCGCGTAAATCTCTGGTAACAATGCGGGAATGGAGGAGCGCGGAATAACGAAGGGTTGAGGTCGAACCGAGTTCGAGTTAATAGATATCTTAGACATTACGTTATTAAGCTTCTCAATCTTTCGTATGACTTAGAATTATATATTGTAAAGATTAGTTAAATAATAAGTTACTGAATTTAAAAAATTAAACCGGAAGAAGGACGTTTATTCCGAGCTTGAAAATGATATTCTTGTTGAGAATTAAGGATGCTGCCATTTTAGCATTCAGCAAACGTATCGTGTGTTTTTTTTGTAAGTCGTCTCTCTCGGACTTTCGACAGGATAATAATAAAAAAAACTAATTGCCGGGCAACGAGCGAAGAGATGTATTTTTCGTCGTGTATAAAGCTTAATTACGGACGCGGTCGTAATGAGGGGTTTTGTCTCTCGCGGAGCAAGGCGCAGGATCCTCTCCGTGGAGTCGAGGATGAAAAAAAGAGGGAAAGAGGAGTCTTGTTATCTTGATGGGCGGCCAATAAACGGATGGCAGCATCCCGTGCAACACAATAAGCTGACAGCGGCTCTCGGGACTCAAAGACTCCGGTTATTTTGTACGTACTTTAATAAGAGACCTTTTCGACCTATTCGACGTTGCTTGCACCGCGCGCAATCGTCGTGAAAATATTTTCCGCATAGATCACGGCTCGATTCAAACGTTGCTGCTGCACGACAAACCTTTACATCTCGAACTCGTATAATGTTTATCTCACGCAATATCTTAATTCGCATTGTTCTAAGTTTAGTTTACAGTTATGCTTCTTACATTAAGAAATTAACGATTCTCTCAAGGCACTTAAATAAACTATTTTAGATTTTTGTTTGCATTTTTATAGATAAAATATTTAATATTATTTCATAAAAGTGGATTGCGAATAAATGTGTTTCAAAAAGTAAGAAACATAAAATATGAATAAACTATTAGGAAATATATATGTTTTTCATTAATATAAAATTTTATGTCTTTTCAGAGATTAAAGACGTCTTATCTTTGTTTAATTTCTTCATTGTTATATTATGTTGGAGATACGAAGTGGCTCCACTCGAACTAACGGGTCGCGACATTATCGACGCCTATCTATTCTATTTTTCGATACTTGTAGATTCCAGTTCAGTTCTCTCTCTGGCGTCGCACGGTCGACCACGTGTAATCATTGTAATCTTAATAAATCGCGGTATATAGAAACAAACTCTGATTATTACCCGCCAACAGGTTATGGGCCCAGAGTACGTGAAACGCGAGTGTTCGATTTAAAAAGTCGCGAGTGAAGAACTCGGCGAAAACGTGGTTGCGGTGTACCGTGCGCCGCGTATACGGGAAAACCGTTAGTGTGTGAGAACCAGTACGCGAAAATAGAGAAATCGCGAGATAAAGACTGAGACAATAAAAGACAGTAAAAGTGGTGTTAAAATGTCGGCGATTATGAAAATCGAGCCGTTAACTGCCGAAAATTATGATACGTGGAAAATGCAGATGGAGGCTATACTAGTGAAAAACGACGTGTGGGCCTACGTGAACGGGACAAAGGTGAAGCCGTCGTCTGGGACAGATGCGATAGAATGGACAAATAAAGATGCGAAAGCAAAAGCCGATATCGTGTTGTCGATGAGTACGTCGGAGTTGAACGTGATCCGTGGTCTAGAAACGTCAAGGGAAGTATGGCTAAAAATCGAGTCGACATTCCAGTCGAAGGGACCGGCGCGGAAGGCGATACTCTTGAAGAAAATCATTTTGTCACGATTGAAAGAGGGGGACAATGTGCGAACCCATCTAACGGAATTTTTCGAGGCAGTGGCAAGATTAAAAGAGATCGGTTTGGTAGTCAACGAGGAAGTATTAACAATCTTATTGTTATACAGTCTGCCAGAATCGTTTGGAAATTTTCGTTGCGCTATTGAGACACGAGATGAATTGCCAGATCCCGAGATATTGCGAGTGAAAATACTTGAAGAATACGAATCGCGAAAAGCGAGCGACAACAATACAGAGCAGAATGTTATGTACGCGAGAAGGTCAAAGTTTCGTCAAAACACGCGTGTGCCACAGGACAGTCGTGAAGATTCGAGGAATGATAAGACCGAAAGCCAAGCAGGTGCGGGACAAAGAAAACTTAAATGTTTCCGTTGTGGTAAAACCGGTCATATTGCCAAAAAGTGTCTGGCAAAGTATCCTGCAAATCTACAAGTGAGTGCACGACAGGTGGAAGACAATGACAATGAATCGGTAAGTTCGGAACGCGCGCGCGGGGACACGGCGTTGTTGAACACAGTTGAGACAGTATTATTTAATCGCGAGAGCGTAAATGGTGTAGAATGGTGCTTGGACAGTGGATGCACTGCACACATGTGTACTGAGAAGACAAAGTTCGAGAAAATCGAAAGTGTGTATAAGACATTGAATTTGGCGAACAGTGAGTCAACGAGTATAACGGGCGCGGGGAACGTGCGAATGGCCGTGAGTAATGGTAAACAGGAGACTAATGTAAACCTTGAAAAAGTATATTACGTGTCGGATTTACGTACAAACTTGTTATCGGTGTCGAAAATAACGGATCGCGGATATGAAGTACATTTTCGTGAAAAAGACGCGACCGTGACCGGTGAGCACGGAGAAATAATTTTTCGAGCAGATAGAATCGGGAATTTGTATTACGTGCGGAAAGGCAAAGACCCGGTAAATGAAAACGATACGGCGAGAAAAGGGGAAAATGTGGTGATGTCCGTGAATCATATGAAGAGTGAGATCGACGAGTGGCATTACAGGTTGGGACATTTAAACGAACGAGACTTAAAAAGCATGGCGAAAAGCGGAGTTGTGCACGGATTGAAATTTAAGATCGATCAAACAATGTCAAAATGTGAAGTGTGTATTCGCGAGAAACAAACTCGAGCTCCATTTCCGAAAAGTGAAGGCGGTCGTACGAAAAACTTATTAGAAATAGTACATTCAGACGTGTGTGGACCGATGAGAACTGCGTCACATTCTGGCGCAAAATACTTTGTGACATTTATCGATGATAGGTCGCGTTGGTGCGAGGTTATCTTTGTGAAAAACAAAAGCGATGTTTTGAGTGCATTTAAAAAGTACAAGGCCGCAGCCGAAACTTTAACAGGGAGAAAAATAAAAGCATTGCAGTCGGACAATGGAAGAGAATACTGCAACAAGGAATTTGACCAATTCTTGGAGCAAAACGGTATCGCGAGGCGATTATCGACACCGCATACCCCCCAACAAAACGGCGTGGCGGAGAGAAAGAATCGGACGCTGGTCGAAATGGCCAGGTGTATGATGCGTCAAGCGAATGTTTCCCCAGTGTTTTGGGCAGAAGCGGTAAATACTGCGTGCTATGTGAGAAATCGGTGCGTGACAAAATCACTGGATGGACAGGTACCGTATAAATTATGGAAGGGAAAAATACCTACGGTGATATATTTTCAAATCTTTGGTTCGAGAGTGTTCGTGTCGGACAAAAATCCCCAAAAAGGAAAATTTGACTCGAGATCGGAGGAGGGTATTTTCGTAGGATACTCAAACGAATCGAAAGCGTATCGCGTGTGGCTACCGAAATCGCGTAAAGTAATCGTGAGTCGCGACGTGAAATTTTTGAACGAGTCAGCTTTTGATCGTGAATACCAAGAGTTTCTTGAGGACGAGAAACCCGGCCAAATCGAAACTAAGGGACACGAACAGGAAGATGAGTTGATTGAGGACAAAGCAGAGGAGCATCACGTCGAGGGACCTCAAGTTGTCATCAAGGAAAGGCATCACACAGGAGTATCTCGAGATGTCATCGTTAGAGCGCATAAACGAAGGGCAACCGAAGGCTCTACTCCTTTACCAACGAGGCTTCAACCACCGAAACGCGGAAAGGGAAGGCCGATGCTATTGCGTACCGGATCGGTTGGAAGGCTGAGAAAACTGTATCATCTAGTCGCTAACAACAATGACGGAAACGATGGTGAGGATAGTGAGGTTTCGGATGATGAAGGTCTACCTGGTGAAACTCCAGACAATGATGACGCGTTTATGGAATGTAACTTAACAATAACACACGACCCTGCAACGTGGCAAGAAGCGGAGCAAAGCGACGACGTCGAAGACTGGAGAACAGCCATGGAAGATGAATACCTTGCGCAGATACGTAACAACACTTGGGAAATTGTATTAAGACCGCAAAAGCGAAGAGTGATTGGTAGTAGATTCGTTTTCTGTACCAAAGATAGTGGACTAGCCACAAGGAAGAAAGTACGTCTCGTAGCAAAGGGTTGCTCACAACGTGCAGGGGAGGATTTCCATGAAACTTATTCTCCCGTGGCAAGATCGACTTCAATTCGACTATTGGCGGCATTGTCGGCAGAGTTGAGATTGCATATCCATCAAATGGATGTGGTAACCGCCTACCTCAATGGTGAATTGGAAGAGGACGTATACATGGAGGTACCTGAGCAATTACGCGAGGTACTGACGAAGATCATCGCCGGAAAACACGTAGGTTCAAGTGCGGAAATAATTCGGAAAGAAGATATTATACGAACTTCAAAACGCTGGCTACATGCATTGAACGCACATCGAGATAGTGTGTGCTTGTTGAAGAAAGCACTTTATGGATTGCGACAATCAGGGTTGCAATGGTATCGTCGTCTTGTATCAAAACTGAAGCAAATGGGTATGCAACCAACGGACCAAGACCCATGTATGTTTACATCGCGAAGGAAAAATTGCGTGATGATAGTTGCGATTTATGTCGATGATATTGTGATCGCAACCAACGATCCGAGCTGGATGAAGGAGGTGAAGCGGAATTTGGCGGAGTCGTTTGAGATGAAAGACTTGGGACCAGTGAATCATTGCCTGGGAATCGAGTTTCAACAAGACGAAAATGACTATAGTGTTGTCTTAACACAGCGTCAATACACTGAAGCTATCTTGGAGCGTTTTGGCATGCAGGATTGCAAACCAGCGAGGACTCCAATCGATACAAATGTGCAACTGACAAAACCGTCACGAGCTAATGAGAAGATAATGAGACAATATCCTTTCCAACGTCTCATTGGAGCATTGATGTATCTTGCGGTATCTACGAGACCAGATATCGCGTACGCGGTCAATTTCTTGAGTCAATTCAATACGAATTATTCAACTGAGCACTGGCTGGCAGCCAAAAGAATCCTCAGATACCTGAGGGGCACCGAGAGTCATGGTCTGATGTACCAAAAATCAGATACACCATTGTACGGAGTAGTTGACGCAGACTGGGGTGCCAATACAGTTGACAGGCGATCGTACTCTGGATACGCATTTATCCTAGCAGGAGCAGCAATATGTTGGGAAGCTCGAAAGCAACGAACTGTAGCGCTATCGAGTGTAGAGGCCGAGTATATGGCCATGTCGGAGGCCACCAAAGAAGCGATTTATCTTCAAGGTTTATTACGCGACACGGCAAGACCATGCGATGGGACCATACTGTTCAATGACAACCAGGGAGCACAGCGTTTGGTATACAGCACTGGTGTGCATCATTCGAGGACCAAACATATCGACTTGCGCCACCATTTCATTCGAGATCACTGTGCATCGGGCGCGATCGAGCTTCAGTATATGTCTACCAATGATATGCCGGCAGACATATTAACCAAGGGTTTAACCGGACATAAACATATTCAGTGCCAGGATGGTTTAGGCATGATTGAGTTGCGCGAGTAACCTGGCTCGAGCCTGCGACTTCGAGGGGAGGTGTTGGAGATACGAAGTGGCTCCACTCGAACTAACGGGTCGCGACATTATCGACGCCTATCTATTCTATTTTTCGATACTTGTAGATTCCAGTTCAGTTCTCTCTCTGGCGTCGCACGGTCGACCACGTGTAATCATTGTAATCTTAATAAATCGCGGTATATAGAAACAAACTCTGATTAAAACCCGCCAACATATTATATGTATAATAGGAATAATAGTTACGCAAAGCATCCAATCTATCCATGCCACGATGCATTAATGTTTCCTTTCGTACATACAGTGCCACGTCACTAATATACGTTACCCGGAAAACCAAATCGACAGATGTGAGAGTAAATTTTACGTGATACGAGCTCTTACGTTTTACGCAGTGAACATCAACGGTTGTAACGTAATACATTATGCATGCGTTGTGCATACATATGATAGAAAAATACGCATACATTACTTATCTATTTGTTTTAAAGAAGACACGCTAACGGCCGATCGTTACCTCATCGCTAGGCTTGCCCTTGAACACCCGAACGAGATAATTAATCCTGTCGCGAATGATAAATGGCATACTTAACCTCGGGACACCTTGTTAGAGTAGGTACTGATGCTGGTAACGAAGACAGTATTTGAAATTAATATGTCTTATCCAAAACGTCAGGAACTAGGCGATTACTTCTTTATATATTATATAGTTAATTATTCCTCTGATTCTCCAGATGCTCGAAAATTTTCCTGTTTTTACAAGGAAACTTAAATTCAATTGATGTTGAATTCTCTTTAGGGAAATCTTGAATTATGTTTGATTTACATTTTTACTGGAAAATATTCTAATTACTTTTTAGTTGCTCCTGAGTAAAATAATCTTCTTATTACAAATAAAGTAGGTAAATAATTTTGATACGTAATACTCTGAAGTTGATATCTGTAGAACGCATCTGAAAATCGCCTCCGTTCTCGTAGTTATACTTGGTTTCGATTAATCATGTCGTGTCGCAAGATCATCGTAAGATAGCCGCACCGTAACCGCGCGATGGTGCATAATGACCGCGGATTACGGTGATTGAAATTAGATGCCGTTTCCTAAGGCGATTCTTGCCCGGCGAGAGAGCGTTTACTAGAAATTGGTGCGAAATAAGAACGCGGTCCCATGACGGAGGATGACGCGACTGCCTTAAGGGGGTTCTAGCAAGGGACCCGACCACCCGACGGCGACCCACGTCGCAAGTGATGCAAAGTAAATCCTGATCGGTTTTGCATCAATAATGTGCGAAGTATCGCCGTGGAAACTCGCGACACGCGAATTGTATTCACGCACTGTCATTAAGCTTAATCGAATCATCGTTCGCGTAAGACCTCGAGTGACTTTCTCACGCTCGTTATATGCTATGTATGCGTACGTTCGCGTATTACGTATTACGTACATATATGTTAAAGGTGGTCCACAGGTACCGCTCGTAGATAAATCGTTTACTTATCGGAGGCGTGTTACGACTCAGGCGAATCGCGATGAATGCGCGATACGGATCAATGCGGGCGTTCGTTTACCATTGCAAAAATTCCCTCTTGTCTACGTACCTTATTATTTAATTCTGTTTCTCGCTGTTTATTCTATCCCACGCATTTACGATTTCTATTTCATCAATGCTTCTCTCCGATCATTATTGAATTATGCAACAGCGAATGAAATGTGTCTTGGGAACTTTCTGAAGCATTTCTTCCCTTTCTAGCTTTTAATTCTTCTACTAAACTCGTTTCTTAATTATCTCTTTAAAAGATCTTCGCTATACAATTAACCATTTCTTAAATATCATAAAATTTCTATTGTTTTAATGAAAGAAATTAAATTCTGCAATTAAATTTATTATAATTGACACACATAGCAGATAAGCGGTAGGTACTTATATATTTTTAAATTAATCTATTGATAATTTTTTTTTCTCTTTAATACTTTAGAACATATTATGCCATATTTTATGATGCTATTTATGCAAATCTTTACGTGCTTTTATTCTCTGCATTCTCGCCTCGAGAGTAAACCGCTTTTCCGTCATCCTGCAAATTGTTTGCCATTACGGGAAGCGTCCGATAAGCTAACAGCGAAAGTCGTTCTCGGAGGAATGGTACTCTGTTGCTCTCAGCGACCCAGAACTCAGATGTAGCAATTCATACTTTTGGAGTGGAGTGAGCTGTGTAGAACTTTGTCGCGTGAATCGCACGCGTTGCATTCGAAACGGGCAGTTTCTGCATCGCGCGGTGGCATGCAGAAACTGCTAAAGCAAAATCGTCGTAAACCTTGATCTCTCTCTTTCTCTACCTCATTCTTTACTATACCCGTCTTTTCCGTCTCAGCTACACTTTCGCATTTTCCTTGTCTTTGTTGGTGAATGTATCGGTCAGCCCTTCTCTCTCTTTCTGCCGGTTGGCAAGTGGAGCACGTCTATAAAATAAATCGCGGCAAATCTCGCCTGCTCCGGTTGCTATTGAACTTTAGAAGTTGCCGTAAACCTTTCAAACTGCCCCCTTTCTAGTCTCGTCTTCGCGCGCTATCGATCTACGATAAAATCCGCCTCCATCTACCAATCGTTTCTATGAGCAGCCTAAGTGCTGCATGGGGTGCTGCATTAACGAAGGCGCGCAGGAATGCACTTGCTCATACCGTAATATTTGCATTCTCAGATAAGGGTTAAGATGAACGGATAAATTGAGTAGCTTCGCTGTGCGAGACTAGTTTTAATTTCGTTAATACATCGCCAAATGGAAATAATTAGTTTCGTATTTTTCAATTCTTAATCTCGTGTTTACTTACAATTTCACCGGATAATTATCGAGCATAAATTTAAGACAAAAATGGAGAATTACTGCTTTGATATTTGAAAGGAATCCTTTATCTTGATTTCACGGAAAATATTGGCTAATTATAACGCATATCTTTGCCCTGTTTTTCCCAGCTTAAGCGAATCATTAAATGTCTATCGCTGTTTAATTCTGCGCTAATGCGCAAGTGGTAGTCTCGATTGATTTGCTCTTCTCGATTAATGCTCGACGTGGTCGTTTCTGCTCTAACCAGCATCGTCGTTTTTCCATTAAATTACGAAACGCAATCCCGTAAGTCTACGGCGTTATGGATTTCTTGGACGAGTTTTTGTCGTATCGTAAAACGACGAGTCGTAAAAGCTTCTCTCGGTATCGAGGCCATCTGTTTAATTAGATCACCGCAGGATGTGTGCATGTGTGCGTGCGTGCATACCTTCATCCCGTTGCACTTTTAGATTATCGCATTTTTAGATCACGTACGTCGCCACTCTGTCGGCGCGGCGTCCGACGCGCTTCTCGACGTGAATCTTCGAACAAGGGTGGGTCTCCTCGCAATCTCTTGCAAAACGGACCCATCCTCCGACGTTTACATAAGCCCCCAACGCGTGATCAATCTCCGATCGATCGATCGATCGTTTTCCAGCGAGCTAGTGAACCAACGCGATCGATCAATCAACGGCGATCGGGCGTTCTCGAAATCGCGGGGACTATTATCATACCGCGGCGGTCACTCTGATGTAATTATGATCCGCAGAGCAGCGGCCATTGTCGGTCGTTCCGCAAGGAGCCGTCTGGTATTTTAATTATCAATCAAGCCGATCCGGTGAACGTAGCGCACGCGAAACAGCCTCGGCGGGGCGCCTCTCGAGTCATAATTAAATTCGGACATTGCCGATCGAAAGGATACCGAAAAGATAGCCTGGAAAGGAATATTCGCGCGCGAGAATATGAAGCTTATACGTTATATATATATGTCATAAAACGGTGTGCGAACTTTACGATCTGATAGCGGAATCTTAATTTGCCTATCGGCGAACTGTAACAGGCGCCCACGCGCCGCCTTGCGACGAAAGGAACGCCGGCGATTCGCGTGTGCACCACGTGCATCGGATGATGCATTGAAACATCCTCGAGTGCAGCGATATCGCCCCGCGGGCTCGCGCGCGCCCGACCTCGAAAAGGCTGATATGTCGAGGCGTGTATCGCCGTTATTTATAGAGCACGCGCACCGAACGAGAATACGCGAATCGACGTGAATTTTTCCCCCCGAGTATGAGAACATAATTGCAGGCTACGTTCAGGGTGAAAAGGGACGGGAGAAGGTACTGCTCATTGATAAGCGGACGGTGACGTTTGATAAACGACGTTTGAATTCCTCGCAGCGCGAGATATTGCACGATTTTTTAAACCATCACCGATATACGGGGTGTCTCAGACTCGTCGCACATCCTTTCATTTAGGGATTCTTTGGATAATTCGGGATAAATTTTTCCGTAGTGAAAAGTTAATTTTTCATCACGTTTTTAAGCGCTTGTCGTTAAAATCCAGTTAAAATAAAATCCGTTTTGGAAAATTAAATAAAGTGTATAAAGTTTTGTTTTGTGCTTTTTTTCCTTTAAATTAAATCTTTTAATTTATGAAATATTTTAAATTTTTTGTAGCTTATAATTTAATGTGATAAGCTGAACAATTTTATTAATGAGACATTAATTAAAACAAGGCAATTAGAGCCCCTTTTTTGGGGCTGAAACGTTTGTTCTTATAAAATTAGTACTAATGTACGATTTAACTAATATATTGCGCACTAATTACTGCGCCCGGCTCTAATTGCCTTGTTTTAATTAATGATTTATTCTTGAGAGCCTTTTTCTATTTATTATTAATGAGAAACTAACTCCGGGCTCAAAGATTCTTTGTAGACAAAGGGACGTTGGGAGAACATAAAAGACATCCTGTATAGAGGAGTGCATCTTCGAAGGACAATCGCGGCCCGCGGCGCGGCGAGTGTGATACCGAAAAATGTTTATCACCGAATATTCCGTATCTCGATTATTTATAGAGGCGCGCGCGGGGAGAGATCCGTAAATCTGCGAGGATTTTTACGCGACTGGGCTTATAATTATGGGATACTTCAAGTCGGAGAAACAGCGCGGCGATTGTGCATGCTGTTCGCCATATATATTGATAGAGACTCCTCGGCAAGTGCACCGCGCGTAAAACAAATGATGCTCGAATCTTTATGACCAAAAGGCAACCCGCATATTTCTCAGTTCTTAACCAGCCACGACAAATGCATCCGCTTCGGTTATCTGCTTCGATATAAACGTATCGTTAGAAGTAGCAAAGTATTACTTTTATCTCGACTTTTATGAACCCCTATAAAAATATTTTGTACGTATCATTAGGGAGAAAAATCAAGTAATTAAAAAAAATTTTAGAATAATTTCTTGTCAAATTGAAAGAATATTAATAACTTTATTTCAATCGTGTTAAAATTAATAATTAAATAATTATTTTTATTCGATGATGTGAACAAAACCTGTATTCTTTAAATAGAGATACATATTTATACAAAGCAATAGCAGATTACAATTTGATTAATAGGAAAATAATTTCCATGATTTATTTTCTTAGATATTAATCGCCTATTCGACACTTGTTTTCTCAAACTTCGATAGAGCGTATAATTAGAGAGTAACGTGATATAGGGTTGTAGCAGGTAGTTGCAAACTACTTTCCAAATAATGCAGGTCCTGAATAACATGTGAAAGGAGTCGCCTCGGAAACGATAGTTTATTGTGCATTTCAGTTTTTTTTTTAACATGAGAAAGTGAGAGCTCTTCTCGCTCTCGAAGTGTAAAACGCTCGTAGATGAAGTCCTAGGATCAATTACTCTCAATTTCTACGATTTCGGACGAAAGTGAAAATGTATCGTGCCCGTGTGCACATCCGATGCATCAAAGGCCACGTGGTGGCCTTGAACCGCCCACCTGCTCGGGCATGGCGTTACGCTCGGATTATCTGATCGTAATAACGGGACGAGTATGCCAATCGTCGGTGGGCTTTAATTGCGACGAATTGCAGGCTCTACTGCGTCGTCGCTCGGGTGAATTTAACAGCGATCGTCACGAAATCACGGTCTCACGGAGCGATCCCGCTGATCTCGCACCGTAATCGCTGCAATTATATTAAAGAGAAACGCTAGAAATAAGCTGTCATCTTTCTGCAAATTGGATGCTTCTTGGTAGATACAATTGCAATTCAATAATCTGTTTATATTTTATTAAACGTCGATATATCTCAAATAATTAATTATGATATTCAGTAGATATTGCATGGAGTTTTAGTTATCAAATATTTTCAATATTAGATTAACTTGTAAGTTACAAGCATTGTTTTTAATTTTCGTAAATATTAATTAAATAATTATTTTACAAACAAAATATTTTATATAAAACGCTGTTTTTTATTAAAAACTAATTTGATTAAATACAAAATTTATTTGATTAATTATAGATATGTTATAACAAATAATTTTTGTTCATTAATACTTCTATTAAACTTTCATCGCAATTTTATTTTATCGATTGATTTAAAATGCGTCAATTAGACACATTCCATATTTTTAATATAAACTCTCAGATATTGTTGAAATAAAAAGCAAAATCTTTGCGTATCGTCTTTTGTTTTGATCACTCGCACAAGGTTTCACCGACCGCAAAAAGAATTCAACGAAATCGAATGTAAGAAACATTTCTGCGTATGATCTTCGCGAATGCTCTCACCGCAAATTCCCATGTAACTGCTAAGCTGTTCGTTCGACTTCCATTATCGAGGTATCAATCGCCAACAGTCATTTTCGCTCGTTTTCTTATTGCGCGCGTGCCTTTTATGCATTCGCTGAGGTAAGTCGATACGTTAATAAGATTCGTGCCCGAGTTGATAATGCGTCGATCAAAAATCATTTCCCAAGTATAACCCAAATTAATTATGAATTGTCATGAATAATTACAAATGCCCAATGTCTAATTTATTACAACTTTTGTTGTCACTGTCATTTATATTCTTTCATTTCCTTTTACACTTTGAGTGCCAAGCTGATTTTGGTTTGAACTTAATAAATCTAATATATATTTTTAAATATTTTGCTTTTTTAAATATCTTAATAAAATTAATATTATTTCTTTAATATTCTTAAATATTTAGTACAATTATTCTTAATCGGGTACATATAAGACCGTCACTCACAAATGGATGACAGGGTCTTTGCAGTTTACGCATGACAGCTAAACATTTCACTCAAAGTGCGTTAAACACTTATTCCGCTTTGATTCGAACTATGGGAATAATAATTCTCGAGTAGATTCTACTTTGGCATAAATTTTCTGTATATTCAAAGAAATGCTACAAATTTATTGTAACATTATCATAATTTGTATACGAGTTTCTTATTGAATGCGAAATTCTTATATTTCTATCCTTCGTCCATATTTTTCACACACTCTGTACAACTCTGTTTAGAGTTGCGAGCGCAAAGGAATGTGCGATTTTTGTTGGCGATATTTATTTGGCATAAGGGAGCATGATTTACAACGACTATCGAAATTCGCCTCTAATCCTTTTACTTACCTTTCGTTTTTCTTATAGTCTGCTTCAACGTCCGCCTCGGCTACGGTTCGCGCGATACGTTTCCATAAAGTATACGCCAAGCCGGGAGTTGGAATTGCTTAAGCCTCGACTCGGATAATTAACACGATATTAAGAGTTATCTTCGTAGATTCATCCACTTGGATATCCCTCTCCTCGAACCGCCCTCTCAATCCTTTCTGAGCTCCAACCGATATTCGCCTAGCGTGAATTATGGCCTTCTCTCACGCTAAGTCGCGTTCCTCGCGTTCGCGCGAAAAAGCGAGTGTCTCACGCACCCGGCAAGCGTATCGTTATTGCCGTTTAAGTGGTTGCATGAGTTTACCATTCACGATGCTCGTTTCATGATAATGTAACAAGGACAACTGATCAAACGACGACAATGTCGGTTAATTAGAGATCGCTGGCTAGCTGGGATTTATACGATATTTCTCTGGTTCTCCATATCGCTTTTATTTGCCACAGCACTTTATATTCTCAATTTTTGTGTGCATAAAATGAGTATATATAAATTCTTGTATCATATATTTTTTGAAGTAATTTTTTGTAAGTTCTGCTCTTGCAATTAATTATTTTTGTGCAGTTATTGATAAAAATTTATTTTTATTTCTTTTTTACTTTTGATGATAGATAAATTCATATCTGAAGACAAACTATATACATATATACAAAATATTTGCATAAGTATAGTTATTTGTTTTATTAAAAATGATTATTACAATTTATTGAATTTACGAAACACGAAGTTTTTTTATAAGATCCTAAAAGTTATCCGTTTTTCTCGCAGTGTTATCAACGTTGCTTATAATGATGTAACTTTCGTTGTTTCTAGTATTTTGCAGGAGTTAAAAAAGGTGTAGGTAATATTTTTTTCTATATAATTAGCAAAAGTTATGATCACCCACCGCGAAGGCTTAATGCGGTTTCCGCATGCTTTCAACATGACTGTAAATAGGATAATTCTAAAATACTCGACACGGCCCATTTTGAATTAGTCATGGTGGATAGTGCACATTGCAAGTTACTGATCTTACGCTCGTTTTTTCGCTCGCGATAATCTCTCTATTATCATCACAGAACCGGACTTTCTAATTATTTATAGCTCGCAAGCCGAAATATATGATTCGCATTATACTTAATAGCTTGTTATATTTTGAGTAGTCGTTCATATATATAAAATTAAAACGCACACAGTTAGGTATTTTAGACTTAATTATTTAGGGATGCGAGAGATTATCGTAATATACCCAGCGGTAATTAGTTTTCGTATAAATAATCGAACAAACACGCGGTCTGAAGATCGTGAAAAATCATCTCGGAACTTTTGTACTTTCGGAGAATTAGTATATTTTGAACGCCGGATGCGCGGATTGAATTGGCTTCGCTCGATATATCAGGATAATAATTCCGGCGGTGTAAATTTAGTCGGTCGGTTGTCCATTGATATAGTGAACGTTATCCCGAGGTGTTATCCCGATCTCTCGGTTCGCGATCGACGATATCATAAATCGCGAGATATCTCTCGCTTTGTGTCGGATCCCATTTTTGGCAATCGTCCCCCGCGAGCGAGAGGAGGGTTTCCTCCCTGCGTGTCAACCTTTATGGGCATCGTTACGAATCGCCATGAAATCGTCGTCGAGCGAACGCCGGTGATGGCAGACGCATCCGCCACGTGAATTACTGCGTCGGTCAATCCTTCCACCCTCCGGCTTTCTCTGTTCCTGTCCACGAGGACGCACCGGGTATATATGCGCCTTTAAATGCGCTGCGAAAGTGCTCGCGCTCGTCCATGCGCGGAAAAGTGCAACAAGCGCGTTACGCATGCAGCTGCGTGCCATAAAGATTCATGCCTTCCGCTGCATCGCGTTGCGTTCGTAAAAGGGTAACGGTATGCGAGATAATGCGTATGCGAGATGTAACCGAGGTGGAATAAAATATTCTTGCTTCATATCGTATCGGAAGAGATTTATCGTTTCCTACTTCTCTCTCTCTCTCTCTCTCTCTCTCTCTCTCTCTCTCTCTCTCTCTCTCTCTCTCTCTCTCTCTCTCTCTCTCTCTCTCGGATTTACGAAATACACGGCTTTATATCGCAGCTTCTCTTTTAATTTTCAATAGAAACTATAGACCATTAAATATCTCTTTCTTTTTAATTAACAATCATGTATGTACATATAATTCTTTTCATGGCTCATGGGAAATTCTTACAATTCGTGTAAGAACAATATTGAGAACATATTTTTCCTTGCAACAAAAGATTACATGAAAAAGGCTATTGGACTTTCGTAATATTTACTCGAAATAGCTTCGCAGTATAAATTTTTATATAGTTTATTTTTGTTTTTCACGAAAATGGGCGAAGAATTCACGCAATATTATACAAAGTTCAAATAGAGAGAATGCCGAAGCGTTATTATATTTTCTTAATTTCGTCGGTTGCCGCGATATTTATGCCGAAGACACGTGCAAATTTCAGATACGATTCTTCACAACGATCCGTGATGATTTCCCTCTTCTCACTCGGGCACAAATCGCGCGCACAAATTCCGGGTCATCAGTATCTTGCGCCCAGGGCGTTCTCCGTCGATGGAGGATATCCCATGACTTTCGCGTATTCGTCCGTCCATCGTAGTTGCGTTCGTCGAGCGAAGGTTCCGAGGATTCGAATGAGGTAGATCGTAGTAGTCGAGATGCGTCGAAAGTCCCGCGAGCGTCTTCTCACGGTGGCCTGATCGCCGATTTACCGACGCCGAGAGATTTCCCTCTCCGCCCACCTACATCTTTCGTTTCGTCCTCGAAGGTATCATGAAATAATGAAAGCTCGGCGTGAAAGAGAGAAATAGAGAGAAAGAGACAGAACGGCGGGAACGGCGACGCAAACGATGGCCGGCAAGAAGAGAATGGTATAGAAGATACAAAGCCGAGGGAGTCACTTGGGCTGAGGCGTATTAGAGGTGTAGGCACGTTCGACACGGCACAGATGAATCGCCGGGGTCGAGAGGTGGCTGATAGATGCGCCGAGATTAGACTGCCTCGGCTATCTCGATTTCACCGGTACGGATCCCATCGACTGCGATCGCGAGCACGTGTGCTTTCGTATTGAAATCTGGTATTTCGTTTCCAACCAGGAAGCCAACAAGCGAAGGATTCCTACGCGAAGAGCTACGCCCGTTTGATCGGATTTCTGTAATCGATGCCCGATGTTCGATTCGAGATCGAAGACAATGGACGTTATGCTTTCGGTAGGGAATTAATTCATCGTTAGAGAATTCACGATGAATCTCGTTATCTTTAATCGATTATTCGAATACATTGGATTAACCCATTTTGTACCAGTGGTCGATTTATCGACCAGTAACTTTCTTAATTTTTTTTAGATTGTTAATTTGTTTATCTAAAAAAAATTAAGAAAGTTACTGGTCGATAAATCGACCACTGGTACAAAATGGGTTAAGAAACATTGAGGATTTAAATTGTTTCACTTTATATTAATTTGTACCCTATAGGATCCCCTTTTATATTATTTACGTAATATTTACACACTCTAGATTTGCAATATATATATATTTTAATATCACGTGCATAATATTTCTAGAATATAAATTCTGCGCTTTGAGCTGTCATGTGTAAAACTTTTTTTTTATAGTTAATTTCTTGATTTCTTCTGATCGCATAACATGTCATCCATGCATTGGCACAGCTGTTCTTGGCCGATTACGGAGGATCACATAAAGCAGCTCAGCTCGTTTATAGAAATAGTTTTTCTCTCTCTCCCGTGACGACCATCAAAGCTTTTACGACTCTCGGGTTCGACAACCCCGGTATAATGTATTCCGTAACGATACCGATGGATCGTACACAAATAAGCTCCAGGTATCATTAATTTCGACGGATCGGACGGTATTTCAAAATTATCACGGCGACCATCGTGGAGATGTTCCGTTATTTCCGCCTTTCCCGATCGTGGGAATAACGGACAAGTCCGCACGGATATATCGATCGATAGGTCAAATCAACGTCGTTCGCCCCAAGTCGTCGCAGTTTTCAATCATTCGCGATACGAATCGCGCCGCGGCTTGTTGACGCAATCGATGATGCGGCTTTTGCTTTCTCTGAAATGCCGCGTAATTTTGCGTGGAAAAACGCCGATTAAATGGTAAGCGATAATAACGATCTATTCATAAATCGCGTATCTCTCGAATCGAAGAAATAGCTAATAATGAGTCTTTTCTTCGAGATTTTCATCTCCGTGACGTCGTAGGCGATGACCTCACGATGACATCTATCGTCACAATGGTCCATGTATTAAATATTTCTATGTCAGAACTAATCTTCGCGCGAGTCCTCGGGCTATACATCTCGGGCTGCGTAACATATATCGTGCGATTTCGCACGAACGTTCGGACTCGCGCGCGTCCACGCATGTCGGCCGTGCGCTGTAGATGATTATCCGAGCCGCGAAACGGGGATTCGAATCATCAGATGTGGATGCGCCGGTTTACAACCGATCGTTATTATGATAGGAATTCCTACGGTGAGGTGATCGGCCGCTTGTTTTCGCCGAGTAACGTCTCGGTGTGTGCGTGCGCGGCGCGGATGCGTTCTCGCAGGTGCCGTATATGTTGCGAGTTATCCACGAGAGCTCGAGAGTGCACGAGAGAGAGAGAGTCTAAACACGCCGATAATTCAGCCGCGTTGACCACGATCGCCGTAGATCTTCTCGATCGCCATTGTTTCGCGAGAACTTTGTGTAATTCTCGTCGAGCATTGGGTGCTCCACGACTTTTCCTTCTTTTTCTTCTCTCTGTCTCTCATCTCTTTCACTCGTCTTTCTCTTTCTACCTCTTTTGTCTCTCTTTGCTTTCCTGCAACATTTCTTTCGGATCTCTCCACGGTTACCACGAGTTCTTACGTAAGCTCCACCGTAACCGGGCAGCGTAGTTAGTTCGTCCGGACGCAATTTACGTTTGAAGGGCCGATCGTGGAGCAAGGAAATTCCAACGCGAGGAATACTCGATGTGTGAGCGGACCGTTTAAACTGAGTTCTCTCTTTCTGTAGGTGTCTTAGAAAATTATAACTTCCGCCTGAGAGGCGAGAAAGATGTATGGTTCGAGTGTAAGATGTGAATTACTAAAGTGGTACCAGCGGTTCTCGTACGTCAAGTGTTTCGCGTTGATAAAATAAATTAACGGAAGTCTTTATTATTGTCGCATCGCAGCAATATATATCCACTAACTCGTCTAAAAACTAGAAAAATGGTTGAGATTTAATTAAGTTATTTTTAATGAAAAATATGAGATATTATATTTTTATTAGGTATTTTCCATTTTCCGTTCTATACAGAAAAAATTAATCTGTTTCTCTAAACATTTCGAGTTTGAGAATATTTCTTGTATAAGTTATTTTATTTAGGTATCTTGTTATTTACTAAAAAGAAGTAAGTTAAAAGTTTTGTAGAGAATTTTAAAAAGAGGATATTTCTAGATGATTGCATGATTCTAAACTTTCGCACGGAGAAAACTTGAAGAGATCAACGATAATCGAGATCGCGCGAGATCTTACCACGAGCGTTTACGCGTGAATGCTGTTATATAAGTCACGCTATTAGTTCTGCGATAATCATATCGCATTTAGCACCTTTTGAGAAAGCCTTCTGAGATTTTTCCGTGGTGAAATGTCCATTTTTCGAAAAGGCATTCTTATACAACCGCGACGGATTGTAGCATCTCAGAGAGCAAGACAAAAATATTGAGTAACTAGGAAAGTTCTCATAATGTATTAGGTACATGAACATACAGGTGCAATTAAACACTACACGGCGGAAACAATTTAAAAAATAAAGTGAAGCCGATATTTATCTGTAGTTGATCGGTCGAAAATCTAGTTGTAAAACTTCTAAGTTGATCTTTTGACATAGAGAAATGGCGATTTGGGAAACTATAATTCACGTTTCGTACGTACTATAATTTACGAAAAATTGCATAGCATGTCAAGGCAAAATTACAGCACAAATACTATAATTATAGTCTGGTAAACAACGTCGGCTACTGATTGATTTATTTAAAGAAAACTTTATTATCGCAGAAGCCGCACATTACTTATGTGTGTTGTGTTTGAGAAAAAGAAAATCATTTCCCACGCGATGATGGTCGGAATTCCGCGCAGCGGTTTGCCGCCGAAAGAAGATCTGTCGCTTTTTGTTAGTGTCGCGACGTGGAAATGCACGTGAGAAAGTTCTTACGCTACATTACGTGATATTTGACACAATGCTGCGACTTAACGGGAAAGCTTACGCGTCGTCAAATCATCGTTTACGTTTGGCGGAAGATAACCACGCGCAATTAGCTCGCATTATGAGATAACGTCATTTTCACGCTAACGCGAACTAACTTTCCACAGTAAATTCGTAATCATCCAAATCTGCAATTTTTCACTGTTCGCGTAAATAATTTCCTCTTTTAAATATATCTATATCGAGAATTTTACTATTTATTTTCAACTTAATGGTTGTTTGTTTTAATTAGAAAATAATATAAAAATTCTTAAAGAATTTACGCATAATTATGTGAAAAAAATTTGTGGTGTAATGATGCTCGTTCTAGGAAAAAAAAACAGCGAGATTTTGATCGCGGTTGTAAAGCCGTCATTTCAGAAAATATCGTCTATGACAGCAGGTGTGCACGACCGGTGAATATACGCTGTATAGCCACTCTTGCTCAATAAAGCGCCGTGTGAATGATTGCGAGAGGCGTGCACGCAATTCATTTCGCCAGTGCGAATTCCAGTGCTAGTTTTTCATCAGTATAAACCGCGCCTCGATTTTCATCCTTTTAGTCGGACACGACACGATAGTGTTTCCTTGATTGCCCGGCGATCGCCCTTTTGCAGACTCCGCATACAAATGTCTTTCACAATCGCTTTTAGATATTTAAATACCCTGGGGTGATAAAACTTAGCAGTCTAACGAAATATAATAGTATTAAGAATGCAATCATTAAGTAACTTTAAAACTTGAAATGCAAATTAATAATTTAAGAAATTTAAACGGTTAATTTTGGGCCAACAAGACGAAATAAACCATATTAGACAATTATAGAAAGAGATATCTTAATTAATATCAAAATAAAATTTTCATGTATTTTCTGCACGCAATGTATTTCTTAACTTAAATTTGAGTTATGTTAGTTAGTTATCTAATTTTTAACTTATGTCTAAAAAATGATTTAAGAAATTTAAATTTTTTAAATTATTTTTAAGACAAGTTAAAAATTAGATAAATAATTAAATAAAAAATTTAAATTAAGAAGTGTTGCGTGTGTGTAGAAAATAAAACGCGGAATTCGGATGAGCTTTGAAGTTGATTTGTGTGAAACTAAATCGGCAGAACTCTATTTAGCCTCTGGTAAAGCTGTCCCTGGTGCTCATATGTATTAGACATTTGTATGTATGCGTATATGTTAATGCACACCGTGATGGCCGTGTATGTGATATATACGCGCTGTCGCGCCGCGAAATTTAGTGACAGTAAATAAAATTTCACTTTGGCGTCAGGATTTTTTGTCTGTAATTATTATGGTTCATCTCGTCTCGTTCGCCGTTCGCGTTCTTTTTCTACAAGTCTGCAACCCGACAGGTCTTTATTTTTCGATACGTAGACACTTAGACCTTCCTGTTTTACTGCGGGTGCAGCGCGAAAGTATTCTCGCTTGGCGAAACTTTATGCATGAAGCGTGCATAAAGTTTAATCGTTCGCGATGTAATGATGAGTCACGTTTCTGCCATCCGATGCTCGAATGCGGAATATTGTAATTGCTTTCCAATAGATCGGGTTTCAACATGACAGACAGAGAATGCACTTAAAATATCTCACGTCGCAGTTGCTGGTCAGAATAGGTAAATCGTGCACCAATTAAATTCCATCGTGAAGAAAGTTAACAGAAACATATCCTGGATTTCCACTCGCAGTACGTGTACGCGTACTTTATACATGTAGATGTAAGTATGAAAAAACCGTGAAAGGAATTGTATCTTTTTATTACCTACTTAGATTACGTACAGAGCACCGTCATTTTCTAGACAGCATCTATATTAGGATGCTGGATGTTAATAGAGATACTCAATAATGGAACATTTCTATTCCATACTAGAGAAATTTAAGTCAGGTGCTAAACATATTACCATCATTATTTCCTTGTTCATAATTTTATTTCTTATATTATTATTTCCATACATTTTACGCATTTTTATTTTATATTAGATGATATTAAACACACACACACACACATAAATAAGAAAATTTACAACCATACAGCTGCGTTAAGTTTCGCTATGATCCGCTAAAGAGACGAGGATGCAGACCGTCCTATCTTGGCTCTTATCCCACCACGATCTCACCCTTCGCGTACAAAATGATCGAGTTCTAATTACTCCCGGAATAAGCTCGTATATCTCGTCCGGCGGTGCCGGAGTTGCCGTTTTGCTTCGTCTCCATCATCTGGAACACTTTTGCGAACTGCTCGTATGTCGTGCGCGCACGTGAGGCCCCGTACACGGGTGGGCCATATCGATTAAAGTTATTGAATATCACCATTCGGATTAATTATTGTTGCCGGCATGCCGAACGGTCGTTAGTAGAAATGGAGGAGAAGGAAAGAGAGTGAGAGGATGGGTACGCATAAATTTCTCTCACCTTTCTCGAGCGTGCCGGGTGAACCTGTATCGGGAGCGTTCTTCTCCTCTCTCATACTTTTCTCCTTTACTGAGTATTATTTTTTCTCTCTCCGACCTGTTACCGCGCTTCTCGTTATTGAGTCGGGTCTTGATGTACCCACGTACGTATTAAAATTAATTCTCGCGTTTGAAACAGCCAGAAACCTTTTCTAAGAATTGCATCCTTATCCGAACAATTTCCCACGTGGACTCTTAATTAAAGACCATGTCAAATATTTTTGCTTATTTTCGCAACGTTAAAATTAAAGAGTAAACTATGAAATTATATATTTATAACAAGATAATGAAGACAAAGAAGTGACAGGGAAAGATGATGATATGTTAAACATAGCTTGAAAATTTTAAAGATTAGATTGTAGTACTAACAATAATAACAATAATAACGCCAAAGCACCAGGATATATTAATATTCGTACTACGCGTTTATGCATAGCGTTTGCTCGATGCAACTATCATTATCCAGTCGCTGGATATACACGGGCAACACGTCGATGTTATGAACGTCGCGGCGGTGTCGTAACTCACATTGTAACCTGTCTTTATCAATGAGCGTGTGTGTGTGTCGTGCGGGCAGGCACATATGTAGGTTAAACGCGATGCATGATGATTAAATGCGTGTCCTGCGTAATCGGATGGCCTATTGCGACGGACGTCGCGTCGTCACGGTCTGTGATAAATTATCGAACGCGTCTCCTCTCGGTGCGTTACGCATCGCGGCCGCGTTTTATTTTTCCATGACATCGAATTTTCCCGTATGTGACTCGAGTCGAATCGCGTCGATTGGCTTCCTAGTTCAATGCATAAACGCGGATTATTACGGCATTCATAGCCAAAACTCTCAATTTGATCGAGATCCACGAGAGTCGCGCGTAAAAGGGGAAAGGTGATCGCCGGACGTTAAAGGCTTTTCCTTACGCCGATCTAACGACTTCGTTGGATAGTCGAATGGGAAGAATGGCCGTCATAAATTACGGCCGTTGGTTTCTAACGAAGGTGTGTTAACCCACCTACCTACTAGAGGTGAATTGCGAGAGAGACAATTCTCCGCAGCAGGCATGGCCGCTCGCAAAAGCCGCGTTTCTTCGCTTCGCTCCGACGTGAGCGCGTGTTTACGATTCCCTTTCACCTAACGGTTCCCATGCCGATATTCACGGAGGGAAGAAAGGTCTCGCAATCGGGGAAAAGCGAAATCTGCACGTCGTTTATTCTTTTCCCCCTCGTTTCTCTTCCGAGTGATGGATGATCGCTCTTTAGTCACGCGACAACGTCGACGAGGCGCTGTTATTAACGGATAATTAATTCATATCGCGTTTTACTTGACTCGCGAGCCATAAACGCACGTTTCCTAATAAATTCTGTATGATAATTATCATGTAATAATAACAACGATTATATACTATTACGGTTTAATTATATTGATAGGTATTTCTAAAATAGAACTAAAATAGAACTTTATTGTCGCAATAAATAAAACGAGAAATTCTAGATTTAACTATAGGAATATTATTAGACGATTCTATTTTAAACAAAAGAGTTAATTAAACCATGAAAGATATTTGAAGAGATATTTGAAGTATATAACTTTATTTGACACGCGTTTATATCCTTGTTTTCGCTCGTTAGCTCGTTATCGTAAAAATTTCGCGATTAGAATCTACGGCGGCATGCGCGTTTTCCCCGCGACAAAAATCGCATGCGTCACACACATTTCTCAGGTGGCGAGAAAGGCGTTCAAATGAACCGTGTCTTCCGAGATCGTGTGGTGGCGAGTAAAGTCGCCGTCACGAGACTTTACACGCGTGTCGTGTCGCTTGTTGGGGCAGGTTATGGGCTGTGCACGGGATCTTCCGCGGTGCGGTGAAAGTCCGCGAGATGCGACTTGCGGAAGCTTGGACCGGGTGCAAGGTTGTAAAATCGTTATTCCGACGATTCGTTGGAAGTCCAGACCCGTAGCTACCGTACAGTAAGATTAGATATTGCATAAACTCACATGAGTCCAAGGAGTTTACGAATCTATTCGTTCTTCTTTTCTCAACGCGAAAGAAATTGGAGAAATATATTAAGAGCGAAAGGAATTTTAGAACGTGCATTTAAACATTAAATTAATTTAGTGATATATATCTATATTAACGTAATTGTTTTCCTTTCAGGCTTCTAATCTATTCTCGATGTTATTAGAAGAATTTAATAGTGGGATATACTTTTTTAAAAAAATTTGTTAGTGTGGAGAATTTGATGTTAATTAAAATAGAAAGATCTACACGAATAAAGTTTAAAATAAGCCAACTACAACACTGCTGGCAGCAATCAGCCGCAAGGAAACCGCGCAAAAATTGCCTTGTAATTACCAGTCAGTAAATAGCATGTAAACATATCATGCAGGTGCACAGCGCAGGTGATAGCGTTTGATGATCATACGGCAGAAACGTCTCGTGAATCTTAAATTCCCGCTCGTATTTTCTTCCCGATTCTTCGGGAACAACGGACATAAATTCCATTATTTTTCTCAGCGAGAAGATTCTGCTAAAATGATTGCGGAAGCACACATTTTACGATATAAATCATGATGTTAACGCAATATCACGAAGGTAAAAAGATATCGATAAAGAGTTAAATTAATCGACGTCAATCAGACAGTGTCGCGGTATTTTGAAAATCCTTGATTTCTAATGCAAATATTCGTATGAAATTTATTTTTTGTAATGAGAAAAGTGTGATTTTTTTGTGCATGCAGCAATTCTTTAGCGAATCTTGAGGATTTCGTTCGATTCTTAAAACGTTTGATAATAAAGCAGCATAATTGTAATGTTTGTTAAGGAACGCGAGTTGTTAATTGATACGAAAGATATTTTTGCCACCCATCATCGATACCGGATTATTTTGGTATTTTCTCCTCGATACTTATCGGGTGTTTCTCCGTGAACTTTTCCTGTTAAGGCACTTAAGCAGGTGTTACGAGCCATTAAAGAAATCTTCGCGATCTTTTATGACGAGGCGGCGCGAAACGGTGGCTCGATCACGCTCGTTCACGAATTCCAAAGATTTTTCGTCACTTCCCTGTGTATCTTGCCCTAGGGATGCTCGATCGTAAATATCGATTGAATTGGATTTTACTCGCGTCGGTGTAACGCGCAAAGGTGGCAATTATGTACGTTGGATCATCTGCGTTCCGTAATGAGGTTTCTCGATTACGTTCTGTGCTGCGCCGTTTACATTCTTTTTCCTGCGCTCGCAAAGCACGCTTCTTGAATCCATATGCGATATTACTTCATCGAATTTTTTTCACTCACGCGCGTAAATTGCGCGCTTTATACGTTGGAATTTTTGTCGACGTGCAGAAGATTGCACGATATTAATTTTAAATTGGCTTAAACATCTCAAATGGCGTTGTTCTGCGCGCAGAAATCTTGCCTGCAAGCAAGGCTAGCAATGCAAGGATAATTACTACTACTCTTATAAGCAATTATACACATATATATATAAGGAACCACTTAAAATGACTCAGTCGCATCTTCTAAAGAAGGATAAAAAATAATATTAAGGAATTTCAAGAAATAAATGTTAGAAAAAATACATGTTTTGCTATATAATTTATTTTTTGACACGTTAGTACACACATTTCAAAACGTTATAATCTCTCAGAACATAGCTATTACAATTATATTTTATACAGAATGAAGATATAATTACGATCATATTTTATACGGAATACAGCTAATATAATTATATTTAATTATACAGAATATAGCTATTATAATTATATTTTTTAGTCTTATCACTCGTCGATTTGCATGAGAAAATTTCTCGGTGTTGGTACGTGCACTTTTGATGCATAAACGTAAACCAACGCGTGCCGATATATCGGAACTGTCTCCTATTGGCGCATAAAATATTTGACGGCACAATGAGCAAACGGCGGCGGCACCCAGAAGGCACCTCATGCGGCGAACCACGGTATACCGTGGTTATTTACGCAACATACTTTAGGATCCTATCTGTAAAATACCGCGCGCGGATCCGTATAGGCTCGCTGCTCTCGAAGGAGCCGATGAATACTCTTCCTTATGCCGGGCCCGACGTTGTTCGTAAACAACTCGATATATCGCCCGCTCGCTAAGTCCGACCGATCATCCGGCGATTTTTAATCGTTCACAGTTGCGCGCCCCGCGCGCAGCATGAACCTAATCGTTCGCCGCGATTAATTCACCGCTAATAGCGCCCGCCGCTCTCACGCGGACGATGTTTTTCTCGTTTCGCAAGAGCTCCTTAATGCACTCGCGTCTCTCTCTCTCTGTCGGTGAATATATGCAATATTCGCGATAATTATCGCGAGACGATTGTCCGTGCCGTATGTGCCGTATTTCGCCCTCGTTCCCTCGCGACGCGATGATCGGCTATATCGAACGATCCTCGTCGCTTTTCGCGGAATGATGCCTGCGATTTTCTACTTGCGCAACGATGATTGTGCCATTACGCTGTGATTATTTCCCTTATCGGCGCGTAAACAACCATAACCGATGCGATTGTTTCCCATGCGGTGTTGCGCACGGTGGCTCAACCGAGACGTGCAATTGAAGATGGTATTAATAACGTGCGTTATATCGAACGCTTAACAATAACACAAGTTGGATATACTGAAATCAAGAAATTATTGAGCAATTCTCCAAATTACGAATTTTCATTTAATCATCATTTATTCATTGATTTTGTACACTTTACTTTTATCCACTGCATCAATCTTCGTTTATTTAAACTGCATTTATCTTTTGGAAAGTGTTGCCCCTTCATTCCATATCATATTCCAATCGCGTTTCATTGATTCTACTCGTCTGAATTTTCGCCGAACATGGAAGTACGGTACCATCGATATTCCTCGAACTTTGTGCTCGCGGGTTCGTTGAGAAACTTGCGGGTATTGGTTCGAGAGCCGTCGAACCACTGCGCTTGGCAAGTGGTAGCCCGCGTGAAATACGCACGCGGCCACGGTGGATCGTATATATTCGCGTTGCAGTACACAGTGCACAAGAACGTGGACACAAGAGCGAGATATACCACACTACTCCTGGCACCGGCCTTTCCCGCAATCCATTTGCATGCAAGCGGTTCGCATGCTGCGCCATCGTCGCCGCGCCGGCCGGGCCGCCGGCCGCCGCCGCCGCTGCCGCCGTCGTTATTTTTACTATTATTATAAAGTGCATGTTTCCTACCCTCGCGTGCGCGCCGCACCGCACTGTCCAGGGTCCGGGTGGTTTACAAGCACTATAAGTTTTATCGGGAGGTACGCGCGGAGGAGTGCTCGTCTCTTTTTCCTGCCGCGCGCGCGCGCGTACCCCCGATTTATTGGCCGATGGCGCCGTAGCGTTCGGCGAGAGACATATTTTCGATGCCCTTGTGGGGCGGTGGTTCATCAGGATATCGCGTGTTCTCCTCCTTGTACTTTCGCGCCGGGAATACGTCGCCCGCACGAATTCGCCTCGCCGCATTCGCGAGACTAATTAATTGACTCCGGTCGATCGTCGACACCGCGTTCCCGTCAATGTTGGTGCATCGTTAGTGTCTGATACTTCGATATGTATCGCAATAGCGGCGGAATGTCACGGTAATTGCAGGCGCGAATAACGACCAATTTACAAGGAGATGATGAAACCCGTGGACGGGATAGAATGATGTATTTGACTGATGATTAATTATTAACAACTGTACTCTCGTATCACTCAGGTTTTCCTAATTGAATATTGTGGTTATTTTTGCATTATATAATCAGGTAGAAATGCATTAAGTTTACATACCGTGTATAGATTTGTGAATTTTACATAAAACAAATTCTTATCTAGGAGCCTGGATCGCGCGGTTGTCAAAATCTTTCTTGTACCTATCATAAAGTTCTCGATCTCAGCTGGATACATACGTTTATAGCGAGAAGATTAACGTTTACGTATTGTGAAGGATCATCGACTGCAGCTGAAGAGAATAATTTTCCCTCTTTTATTTGCTTCGCGAGCTCGCGGTGCGTCGACGAGCAGGTGCCTTCTGGTTACGCGGTACCTCCAATCGCCCATGGCGAGGGAATTAAATGCGATATCGCGAATTGCGCGAGCAAGCGCGAGGGACGTTGACAAATTTCGAGTGAGTGAAGGCACTATCTCGGCCGCATCGACGACCACGCGCGAATCCGTTGGGTGAAAGCTGCGCTACACCCACACCGCCGCGTCTTGTCGTGGTAATTGCGCGTCGCGGGAAGCGCCCCGGGGCCGCACTCGGTTGTGTGCATCCTCATCCGCGCGTCTTCGCCCACGAAGATGCAGCGAAGCGAATGCTATCGACGCAGAAACTCCGCGTCTTGTGCGAGTCGATCAATCGAGAGGCGTGCAAGACGCGATGTATAATGAATCGCGACACGTTCGGAATAGAGAGAAAAGAAAACTTATCGCGAAAACTGAATTCCAAGTTGCGGAATAAAGGTTTCAACATGGGATTCTGTGTCCTAGAGAAACGATTTTGAAAAAAAATTATCCGGTATATTATATATGTTCGTGCCCCGTTCACAAGAAGGATGTCAGGATAATTGCGCATTGATGGTAGATTACAATTGAAATGACTATTAAAGATACAAATTGAAGTTGCGTACGAAGTGCGAGCGGCGTAAGATAGTTATCGAAGATTACAGCCGAGTATTGCGTCTCGCCGCAGACGAGTAATTACGATAGCATCGTAAATAAATTTTTGAAAGTAATAATTCAAAGTATAATCATCTTCCGATTTTTCGCAGAAAATTGATCTACGTAATCTATTATAAAATGCTCATTTCGTATTATCTTACCTAAAGGAGGGGAAAAATAATTTTGAACTATCTATTTAATATTTTTTTTCTCTGAATTATTATGACATTATGTTAAAAAGTATTACCTCATAAAAGAATCTAATTAGAGTCTGTTATTGGGAATTTTTTAATTCTAAAATCATGGAAAATCGAAAGGGGATGTCGTTTGAACTATCTTGCTCCCGAGTTTGCTCCCATTAAAGAACAAGTGCTTTGCAGAAGTATTTCATGACCCGAAACGTATAGACACGTATTTAAAACGATGGGTGCACGCGTGTGTGTACACGCGTATGTGCATCACGTGTGTACACATGTTGCACGTGTGTGGTATACTCGTATACATACGTAGCGCGAGAAACAGTCAGGCCAAGTAACTGTACATCGCTGTTTGCGAGGTACAAAGCGAGGTCGAACGAGAAGAGAGACAGAGAGAGGAGTGATGTCTTTAAGACCTGCTTTTATCAATTTTGCCGAGGTTTACGGTACTTCGGGCGAAGTCTGCTTAGACCTGACCGAAGTAGGTCGTCTATCGTTTCTCTTGGACGGAGAATCCTGTTCTGGTGCTGCTCTTTTTTTAGCAGAACGAAAATCCCGCGAACTTCCGAAACAATAAAATTACTCATCTTCTCTTGTTCGGAAAACTAACATAAAGTATCGTCGAAAAATGGAGAGTTTATCGCGTCTGCAAAAAAAGAACTGCAGCTAAAAATCAATTTTGCAAAAATTACAATTTACATAGAAGGATAGGAATTATTTTCAATTACCTGAAATAAAAATGTATGTAATCTCACAGTTTCAGTACGCTCACACAGATATAATTGCTCTTAGTTTTCTGCTAGAGGTAATTATGCGATCATCTCTCTAGAGCAGAGAGATTCACATCAGTTAAATTCGACGTTATCGTCATTGATATTGATTACTTGCGCATTCCGCACGTGAGCAATTAACAATGAATAATCTTTGATATCTGAAGATGACGGTTTCCTGGTAAGGTATTATATTTCAATTGTAGACTGCCTCTTTCGCTTTCTCAACCCATACATTTTTCTCGCAGCTATCTCCCAGAAGGACAATCCATTTTGCCGTATAGAAATCATAGATAACCGCCGGCTAGACGAACGACGGCGTTCCTCGGGGATTACTAAGCAGTATAGAGGTATGCTTAGGCGCGAGCCCTTCTTGACCACCTTGTGCATAGGCGATTCACCACGTACGCGCGTATTATACTCGAGGCTAGAAAGTGTAGGTTCGGCTTTGTTCTGCGCTCGTCGACCGGGCGGGAAGCGAGCAACAAATCATATCGACACGGACTCGTACTCAGCGTTTCTTCATTCATCTCCTACACCCACGATCGGTCCGTCTTCTTATCGGCCTATCTCGCGATAATATAATTTCCCGACGTCTTCATACATATGCATATAAATATGTCCCTGCGCGTTAATTCGCGTCCTCGCAACAATTAATTAATTGGCGCGAGTGCGTGCGGGCGCGGAAGAAATCCTTGCGACTTTCAAAACGAAGATGGATAAATCAACGCCGGTGGCCTCCTTTGCATATTCGTGAATAAATTTCAGTAACCTTGTTCTGTCCGTATAGGAGGCGAAAGATATCTGATTCAACACAGGGGGTCTGCGTACTTACATCAGACTATTCGAGACGATAATAATAATTAGGTAATGATGTTATTAGAACTGTAAAAGAATTAGGGGAAAACAAAATTTTTATTTAGCTTCCAGGATATACTTATTTATCATTTATAAGACTTACACAATTAGAGTTAGAGATTTAAAGCTATTTCAAGTATGTTGAAACTTGTATAAAGGTTATAACTTTATTTTATAACAAGCGAATGAGGGAAACGATCTAATTGACTTAAATATATGGATATCGTGCCACATAAATCATTCTCTTTACAACAGATTATTTGAATGTATTCTAAATACTTAATGATGCAGTAACTGTCACCGTTGCTAGTGTGAAATTATAACGACGCGAAACGAATTCACGTCTAGACTGTGAATAACGATCGTCAATAAATGCGTGGGCGGGCTGCGAGTCCTTCCTCAACGTCGATATTATGTTAAACGCTCATTGTCTCTCGCGGATGAGCGCATTCTTCGAAGGATTCGACATACTTCGGCGTTCTCGCGCTCTCGTAATAGTTTTCGTAGAAGCGAAACAGAGGGAAAGAGAAAAAAACGATCATTTACGCATACCGAGGTTTGCCTTGAAGTTTGAAGTCCACTCGCGAACTCGATCGGGGCGGCCTTAATGAAACGGCCGAAGATTTTTTCCGCCGTATTATGTTAAGTACTAGCCCAACTGTGCGAACCATAATACGGCAATGGTATGCACGTTATTACTCCGAAACATGATAAAAGCGCCGGCAAAAGACGGTGGATGAATAAAATCGACCTTACGCGGCCGCGCTGCATAATGGGAGATCGATATAAACATACCACGAGATAGTATCACGATGCCTATTCAATCCTTGAATCAACATGCTATAAATATATTAGAATTTATGTAGAATTATGTAAAATTCTAAACTCTTGATATTCTTAATAACTTCATAAATGTGAATCGCGTATAATTTTGCACATAGATAAATGTTCATTAGATAAATAAATCGCTGAGTGAAGATCACGAGACAGATAAATTTTTTTTTATGTATTGTAACAAAGCTAAAATATAATTGGTTTTTAAACGCACCGAAAACTCGGAAATTCGAATCTGCTGCGGCATAAATCAAAATTGTAGATCGCCTCGTCAGGTGATGAAGATAAGGGGAGAAAGAGAGCTGACTGCGAAGCCGCGGAAAATAAGAGGAGCCCGTGTAGTTCAGGCTTGTTGAAATTTATTTGCGATCGTGCATATAAGATACAGCAGTTCATTGCAATAACACTTCTTCTAACAGGTTCTCTTGCTCCTCCGATAAAATCATCGGCGGTCGCGTTGCGCCTTTTGCAACGCCCTGTACACACGTCGTGCTCCCTCAGTTCGGATTTCTCTTAATAACGCCATTAACGATGTCGCTTTGTGGTATCAAGAACTTCTTTATCGCTATTACTTGCGTCTATTTTTCTTCCCCTAAGTTTCAAGTCTTTCTGCCAAAACGTTAAAGTCATTGTTCTTTTTACGTGAATTTTTGTGGCTTTCTTCGCGGAATTATTATTTTCGTATCCTTTTGACGTTATCAGACATAGTGTGTTGTCATTGCCACACATTGGCAAGTTATTCGAATTTGGTATCGCAATTTTTTCGGTTCGAAGAATGTATCTCAGTGCACTGCGTACTGCGTAGGCGCATAAATGCAGCGCTGCAATTAAGTTGATCTTTATTCGCGACCTTCCCGCTATTTGCGCCTCGCGTAGTAATGGCAATTTTAAAGGCTCGTGAGTGAATATATTGCGTTTATTCAAGAACGGCGCTGTCTCATAACGTGCAATATTATATCAGTATGTCGAGATTACGCTTGCGTTAAGAGTATTGAGAATAGCGTAATTAGAAGACGCTAATTAAAATTTACGTTGTACGCGACGCGTCGGCGGGTCGTCTAATTCGACACAGAAAAAAGCTCTTATGAAATATGTCCTCGTCGTTGTTGCAATTTTAACGTCTTTCGAGATGTTAATTCGTTGCAATTATCAAATTCCTAATCTGCCTAATCGACTCGTTTTGCGTTGTGAACGTATAGGTTTCTATAAGTATCCTAAAACTCGCTGCGCGCTGATAATTTGCGAAGACAGAGAAGAAACGTGGTCGAGCAAGGAATACGCTAACTACGATTTACCGTAACCGGATTAACGAGCAGGCAAACGAGGGGATTCGAGATTCGTGCTAACATTGGCAGTTATCTTAAAATAAACGTCTATGTTACTGATAGGGAGTGTGTCTGCGTGAAAGGCAAGATCGTTCGCGGATTTTTGCGGCTCTCGACTTGATAACAAAGTCGCTACGCGCGTGATATTCAGGATCGTGACAACGTGACGCTACCGGTTAATGTACTTTCTCATTTTTAAGACGTGACTCACATTTTCACGCGACGCGACATTAATTGTCGGGAAGGTGTGAAGCTGGTAAACACCAGTATAAGGTCTTCACTTTTGTAATTGTCTTGATTTACGTTTATATGTAAATATAAATGTCAGGGTTAGTGATACATAAGAATGCGATGTTATATACGAACGCGTTTCTCCGTCTTTATACGTGATGGTATAGTGTCAAATTATGGTATGGACGTCGTCGCTTTGACTGCAATTCTGTCGGCCTCGAACGCGTCATCGAGAGAAAAATTCACGATGGCACAATTACGTCTCGTGTAAAAGGCATCTGTTCCCCAAACGCGGCATCAATCTTATGCTCACCTCGCTAGAAAGCGTATTTTCTGCATGTACAACCATTTTCTCCTTTGCCGCAAGCGCGGCGCGAGGTTTTTTCTCCTTCAATCGGTTGCTTCCGCAAGGGATGACTGATCTGCACAGTCATTTGGGCTTAGCGAACCCACGGACCCGAGCTCAGTACTGCAGACACTCACATACATTTATACATCATACATACCCATATGCACAAGTTCCTCAGAAGTTATAAATATTAAATATGCACAAGTCATAAGTTATAACTATATAAGTATTAAATATGCACAAGTTTTCTCAGAATTTGTATTGAAAGATCAATGTAATAAAATTCTATAAAAAATATAAAAAAGTTATATACTTTGTAGTTTTGATATTTTATAATTTGTTGATTGTACTTTGATTATTTTTTATCTTGAATTATCAGAACCGTAACTCATCGACTCCTTTCTTTTTCTGTTTCAGGTAAGAAATGTTATGAACAAGGATAAGATAAATAAACAAGGACCAAAGGGAGAGGGAAAGAGTATCGTGGCATCTGTGAGTAATATGAAACGTTTAAGGAAGCGAGATATAACCGAATTTATAATAATAAGGAAAATTAGGATACGATCGTGTTTGGTAATAGATGCGGAGCAAGATAGCGAAAGCTAAAAAGTTCACTTTTTATTTATATCTCTTAATTAAAAGAAAAATAAATCAATCGCGCCCGTATCTTCTTTGCCAGGTGGAATTTCTAGGACAACAATACGCCGAGAGCTATTGACGAACGCTTTATCTCGTTCGAGGAACGTTCCTCGAACGAGATAAAGCGTATGATGCATCTGCCGCTCTCGTGGCTGCATTGTCTCGCGGTTTATTAGTATTCCTGCGGGTCTTTTTTTTTTCGCCGCAAGGTCGATAATTATTATCGAATCAAATGGAACGATGACGCCGTACGTGCGTGATGAATCTACTCCTCGGAGCCGTTTCTTTTATGCAGTTAAGTGTACCGCCTCTCTCGGCGTCGAGAGGTCGGATCGAAGGCTCCCTCCGGGACTACGGAGACGTTCTCGCGTGGATCCAAACGTAGAGATACAAAAGAGAGATACAAAAGAACGCGGCGCATCCACCTCCAACGCATCCTTGAAAATAATCAGCCACCGGACGTGTAGCCTTCGGTTTGCGTCAACATCGCCGGTTTTCCCGAAGAGAAATTCGCAAATAAGTGAATAAATCTCCGTCGCGGATAAGTTCGCGCGATTATTGCGCGCGCGTCACGGTTTCGGTGGATTCCGTGTAGGGAAAAAGTTGTACGCGCGCGACGTGAGCGACGCCGAATTGCTTGTAAAACGTACGCAATTGCGAAATTAAACACGGTTTATGTCGCTTGCATTTGCGGTGATAATTAGTGTTTATGCAGGGGATGCAGGTTTTTTAAAAGGAATATTTTTTTGAGGACAGCAACATATTTGTAAAACGGATTACGCATGTCTTTTATAGCCAGTCAACTATATATATCCATCCCTAATGAGCTACATCTCATTTATTATCCTTAAATATTTTTTTTAATTTGGTCCTTTTATAGATAAGTTATTTATATGCATTTTGAAGTTTAATTATTCTAAAGAAAAAGATTCTAAATTATTACACAATTTTTTCGTGAGACAGGAAAAAATGCTCCAGAGTTGCTTTCTATAATTTATTTTTTGATCGTAGAATAGATGAGAGATTAAATTATTTTCTACACATTTCGAGAGATAGATATCTGAGCTTTGTTACTCGCGCGTCTTCAGTGATTTTCATGAGAACGTCTCGGAAGGCCGCCTCCGAAGGTACGGGAAGTTCTGAGAGACCGGAAGAGGTGTTTTCTGGCCTAACACTGACGAAGGGGTTCGCTCTATAAAATACGACGCTTTTTGTCCGTCGCTCGGTAGTCTCACAAAAATTCTGTAATGTGTGCATCCGCCGTAAAATCTCATGCAAGGAGAAACGCCAAGGGGGGAACTCGAGCAAGTGCTCGACGGTATATAGGTACTCGGGCTGCCGAAGAAAGGTTATTCTTTCCGTAAAATATTATATCCTGCTCACAATCGCGCCTTATCGCCACGGTATAAACTGCCGCTTCCGCTATTTCTCTAGCAACGAGAGAAGCTTTGCTTAATTAAGGACAGTGTCTTGTGTTAATGACCGCCGGGACATTAGTTTGCGGAAGTAAAAAATTCGAAAGTTGTTAGAAACCATTATTACATAATTATATAATAATAATAATTAATTACATTAAAAAAAGATATAGAAACTATATTCCAGTAAAATTATTTTTCGAAATTATTTTGTGACATAAGAATTTAATATCATGAATTTTTCTAGCGTATTAACAGGGTGTTGGCCTAATCTTGGCACTTTACTCTTAGCTTCCTGGTTATCGAGCTGGTTATCTAATGCATGTCAAACTCTTGTCGGGCACCTCTCATTGTCAGTGAAGCGCGAAATCTAACACGAAACGGCGCTTAGCGAACGGTTCGTTGCGTAAAACGTTACACGCGAATCGCTTCGCTGTCAATCTCGTTACGATAATCCGGTTTATAAAGTCGCACCTTCAGAATGCGATCGTGTATACTGCATGCCATTTTTAAATCAGTTTGGAAAACTTTTAAAGCATTAAACTATAAATGTTAAAAGATCATTACTTTTGCTTTTGTGATTAGGGAATACTAAGAAGCTATGAAAGAAGATATGAGATGAGAATTCAACTTTTAATAAGAGATAAATTAATTAACTTTAATTTCATCAAAGGATGAAAAAACGAAGTGTAGGATAATTGTGAAATGTAAGAGAAAAGACATGGATTTTTATAATACCACAAAATTTTACTTGTTTCAAGATATAACGAAATCAGTATCTGTTTTTTTCTTTATTTTTCTCTCTACTTTCTTTTATTATTATTTAGGGAGTTATTATTCCCCCTCTCCTCGCGGTCCGAAAAACCCAGGAAATTATTGAAACCAAGCTCGCTCCCGGACGGCCTTTACATGCGAACTTGCATGCGAAAATTGCAGGCCGCTCGACGGCGCGATGACGTGCGGCAGTGAATCACAAAGACTCGCGTTGGAACGAGGCCCTATTTTTTCTCTCTTTCGCGGTGGAAACAAAACATCGCGGTTAGGTACCGCACATGAAATCCTCCCGTGCCTGACTTTACAACCGCGCTCCGCTTGCTCTCCATGACCGACCGTCCGAGATAGCCGATTCTTTCTCTCCTCCGACGGTTTTACGCGTCTCTAATGGAGCCTAAGTTGCACACTATCGGTAGATATGATTCATCGGGTTAGCTGACAGTTTTGAAAACTGGACCCTCGAATGCCTCGTGTTATTTGCTCTGCATCATTCGTGGGTTTTCTACATCTTATTTCTTTTCTAGCCTTTTCTAGGTCTATTCGTATCGTCCCGCTACTCACAACTCTTTATATATTCATTGTTTTTCAATGTAGGTACATGTTATGAAAACGTGCTGTTAACGTAGAATCATTAGCTCATTAAATATGACAAGGCTATTTTAATCGATAAGATCCCCCATTATGCGTCACGCAACGCGTCATCGATGACAATGAATGGCACTTAGGCAAATTTTCTTTGAGTCGGCGATCCAGTTCTTGCACTTTAACGACAATCTCGCTGCCGTCCATTCGCGAAGGCCGAGTGATTAATTAGCGGCTAATTCGTGCATGTCGATTAGGAACGCCCTGGATTCTCTTCGCTCTAATTCATTTTCCTCGTTCAGTGATACATAATAACAAAATCTACACATCTTGATTTATTGCGACAGAAATATTATTATTTTATTTATTATTTTAAATATAGTTTTAATAATTATGTGATTTGTGATTTCTTAGATATAATGCAAGATATTTTCACAAGTAAGCACTTGTTATAATATCATACAGATAATTTTATACTTGGAAATTATACTTGAAAGAATTTTTTACATACAAGAATTTTTGATCGTTTTTTAATTACGCGCGCATTTGAATTTCTAATAATAAACATAATTTTATTTCTTTTAAACTTTTATTTTTTACGACCAAGAATTCGCATTCAACATGCCGAGTCACGATAATACCAGTCTTCTTTTTGATCTCCTTACCTTTTGCGTAGAGGCTATTAGGCGACTTAAGTTTGTCGAGCTCCAATATCGAATTAATACGCGTCTCGTGACGATCCTAACTCTTCGCGTGATTTATAACCGGTCGTTCCATTGCCGCTGCAGCGACGTTGCAACGAGGGAGCTGAATTGCCGTCGTTGAGGGATTCCAATGTATAACACGGCGCACATACCGGACGCTACATGTTTGCCAGGTGAGAGCAAAAAAACGATCCTGCGAGGAAGAAGATTCGCGTCTCCTCTTCTCTCTCTCTCTCTTGAGAAAAAGGCCCTACGTCGTCGTCCGCGGGAGCCACCGGTTTTCTATTGCCGTCACGTCGACTTCAATGCAGCTCGCATTAAGATCATTAATGACGCGATTAAAATTTATGCCGTGGAAAATTTGTATCCGACTGCGCGCGCGATCATGATCAGATCGCAACCGGCATCTGGCCGGTTTATTTCCTTTGGTCATGAGCGATGATCATTGACATCTTGAAACAGAAGACGATCCGATGAACTAAACGAGCTATAAATTCCGAGACATTTTATCTGGGGTAGATGTTGTAATTTTAATTGGGTAATTTTTAACTGGTATTCATTAGGATCTCGTTACAAAGACGAACATTAGAATTGAAAGTTTGTTATATTAAATTGAACCTGCAGAAAACTGAGGATAAAAATACAATTAAACAAAATATTTTTTCCGCGTTTTCTGCAATTAATTATCGGTAAATAATATGTTTAGAGTATTTTATTTTTTTTCTTTAATTGTAGATAAATATTATTTCGTGAAGGCTAAAAGCTAGTTAACGATCTCAACTTTTTTCTGTCGTAGCTATATATATGTTGCCATGTTTCCTTTTTCATTTTGGATTTGTAAATATCCTCTCCCGCCGGTAAAAGTAAGGGCGACGGAAAAAGCTCTCGGTTAACTAGCTCTTCGCACGCCGAGCCGCTAACAATGTTGAACGGCGATCAACCGCGAAGTCGACCGGATGCGAGTACCTACTCACTCTCGTCTGACTGACTGCAATCTCTCTGGTTCTCTCAATACTTGATTTATAGCGTGCGCGGCTTTTTGTTCGTATCATACATTACCTATCTCGCGGACGTCGGAAGAGAGGCCACCGGTCTTCTCTACAGGTATATAGGGTGTTACCATGCACGTTCTTGATAAATCAGAATTCATCGAAAATGAATCCTAGTAAGGAAGTTGATGCAAATAACAATATATATTTAAATATTTATCTTATGATTAGATTATTTTTATTATGCATTTTTGCTCAGAAATTACCTCAATAATTATTTGAATAATCATATACCTATGTATGGATAATGCAATTCGATTGCACGAATAATTTATTGTGGATAATAGATAATCTGACCGAATTAGTTACTAGGCTAGAAATATTTTTTAGTGTTACGAGGATAAAATCTCGAAGTTATATGCCCGGAGAAGGAACACCCTGTATACTCTGCGTGGATGAGCGAAACGGAGCGAATGGATGGACGTTACGGATCGGGCGGTGCACCCCGAAAAAAAAGGAGCGAAAAAATTTCCTTCGCTGCGGTATCCGTTCATCTCCTTAATCACGGCGGGGCCCGCGTGTTCGGCCTCGAGGGGTCCGTTCCGTTTTGCTCTCTCTCTTTCCCCCGTGCGGCGAAATAAATAAGCCGGCCGTGAATACGCTCGTCCGTGCACAATGCGCCGCCATTTGTCTCGGCGGGTTCGTTTATTTGGCGCTTATTAATTTCAACAACGGGGCCCAGCCCGCGCGAGACCCCCGGTGATTAAGCGGCCCCGGGTCCCGCGAACGAGGCGCCCCGACTTGCATCGCGCCGCGGAGATTTCGTCGGGCCCTTTTCTCCGGGTTCCCGCCGCCGCGCCGCGGCCGGTCGAAAACCCTTCGGGTCCGCGCGATTTCACCCGCGTGCGGAATTTATGGTGACGTCCTCGGCGGGAGCTCGACGGTAGCAGGTTGTAATGTCGGTCTCGTTTAAATTATGAATGGAATAAACGATTATGATGTTTGGAATGCAGTGCCGATCTAGCTTTAGATTAGCATAGTTCTTTTTTTAACTAGAGCTCACTGTCACACGAATATCTGCTTTGATGTTTCGCAATTAATATATTAATATTGTCTAATAACTCCCATATTAACGTACTCTGACAATAACGGAGTCAACGGAGATATATTATTTACTTCTTTTGCTTATATTTAGTTTCTAAACGTATTTTTAATAAGTTTGGAGCACAATCGGTCACGAGAATTAATCGATTGTTTAACATTTTTGGAATTCTTTTCTAATTGAGAATAATGAGTTTCCTTTTTATTTAGAGAACTTTTTGCACCTTCCGAGGCACCGAAGAGATTCAAAGAGAGATACACATCTCTTGTATCAAATTATACATATATCATCCTCGTAGTATGTTTGAATGTCGCTCAGAGTCCACGATTGAAATGAGAAGATCGTTGACACCTATTATTACTGATTAGTAGATTGTATTTTTCAGATTCGTAGTATGTCTCTCATTAATCACAGCGAACACAACGAAGCCGAAGTAACATTGAAGTAATATAAGTAATGATGGAGTTCGAGTAAGATTGATGTAGATTCATGAGCGTGAACAGTTTGTTTAATTAAGCTTATTATTGTGGCTATGAGCGCTTTTGTTTCGAAGCAATCGAAAACAAATTCTTTCAGAAAGGATGATGCTGATCTCTGTGTGTATTTTATACATATACAGCAAAGCACTTAAAGCCAATATACTTGAGATTTTGCATTTTTATATTACAAAGAAACGTGGTCATATTTTTTAAATATATCTGAAAGTACTTTTAATATAATATAATATAATATTCTTTATACATTAAACATAAATTTTCAGTTTTTAACATTTTTATAGTCATTTTTATTGGTAATTGATATGCACAGTATCGAGTTTTCCACTAGAACCTGTTAAAAAGTTTTGAAAAATAAATATAAATGTTCTCAAAAATGCGAAAATATAAGCATGTCAATTATAGCCCAAACCGGTAATTTTTAAACAAAGATTATTGGTTGAAGTGTGCACGATTCAAATTTTAACGAAGGGTTTGGCAAAGCCGAGCGACGGGAGAAGAATCTCTTCCCTTAGGATAAGGGAGAGTAAGGGACGAGATATTCGGGGAGGTACATGCGCTTCGTTATAGATCTTCGGATTACTTCTTTTTTTCAACCTTTCCACACCCACATACCCATGGAGAAGTAATCTTACCAATCATTGCCATTAAGAGCTTAACACGACGCGATTTATGTTCCGATGTGGCGTATTTTATTTTAGCTGCATGGTTTAACGTTAAGAGGATGTAAGTGTCGAAAATGTAATTTAGGCAGACAAATGACGGTCCGGGCATGATATATTAATGATACTTATAAGACCTTTCTCCACGAGTATGCCGCGTAAAATATGTCATTATACAATCATCCTATTTTTCATTTGCTTAATAGTTTAGTTATAACTGAAGAAAATGTGTAGTACATTTTACATTTTATACATTCAAAATTGGTTTAACATCAGACTTATTTGTTCAAGAAATTATATAATTAAAATGTAATATTTGGTACTTGTACATTTTGTCTTTACACACAAAAAATTAATTTTTAATAAATTGAAAAGTGCATTAATAGATATATTGCCATATAAATTAAAGGCGAATATTACAAAAAAGGGATTATTAATAATTATTATTTGTATAACATACAGGGCAGTTTATAGAGGAATTTCCTAAATTTATTATACCGTCAATTTAATTTAATTTTTTATTTATAAATATCCTGAAGTTACAAGGATTGACAGTAATTTTATATCAGGTAATCAATTTGTAATACAAATTTTGTATATATTAATATCTTTATATACCATACGCACGTTTTCTAAAATATAGAAACTTTATATAAGCAGATATTGCTTCTGAAAATCTTAAAACGGCACCATTCTTGCAGCTTTATTCGCCTGCAAAGCCTCGAGCAGATTCAATGTATCATCTTCACGAGACAGCTGAGCTTTTCCGCTGATAAGTGAAACGTTCGAACGGATTATTATCCGATAATTCGTCGTTGCATGACAGGATGCAACCGATAACAATAACGTACACGCGTCGTGATACTAAAACAACGTCTGCCGCAGGCGGATAATGAAAGTGCCGTGTCGTGAATTCGAATTTATAGCCGCGAGCCGTTTGCGTGTCGCCCATAATCCATAAGGAACCGACTGGCCGGTGTAGTCCCTCGTTTTCACCTGCAATTGCATCGACACGTTCCCGCCATTGCGAGTGCTATATACGCGGTCGTTAATCCGCTGACGTATAGTTGGGAATGATTTTCTGCATAGAAATCGCGTGTGTGTTACAGGCTGTTTTAAAGCTGTTTACGCCTGAATAGTGAGATTATCTAATTAATTCGTAATAAATTCGACTAATTAGTAATTATAAATTATACTTGATTGTTGTAAATCTTTCTTATAAACATAGCACGTATATAAAAATTAAAATACATAATTATTTATGTGCGATAAAGAATTATAAAAAAAGAATTTGACATATTTTACAAATCTTTCTTATCAGACAAGCAGTAGCGAACTAATATGGAGAACTTATTTAATTAGACGATAATCTTTTGTCCGCATTTTATACAATATTTTATAAATATTTTATATTTCAATATTTTTTCTAAATAATTAGGATATATTCTTTTTCTTCAGTCTTGATAAAACCCGACACGTTTCTAGAAGATAATTAATTTTGACCTGCGTTTTTATTTTATCGATATTTTACGAAATTGCTTTGAGAATGGGTGCGATAGGTTGTGACATCCTGTACATGCGTAAGTGCGCGGGCATGCATGCTCCGGACGCGACACCTGCACCGCCTTGAGAATGCGTTTTCAGTTGCATCGGCAGCTCCGAACGCAAGCGCGGATATATCACTGAATTGCTTGTACCATTCGCCATTTGAACGAGGCGTTATGGACTTTTATTGTCGCCATATATACGCATCACGTTTACATTTAGCACATGCGACGGAGTGCGTTCGGTATAGCGATGCATTGCCCCCACGTCAGTTAAATCGAATTACCGAAACGCATTTGTTTCAATATTCTTGAAGTAAAAGAGAGATGTGGTAAATATATCTGAGATATGCAACATACGAGGTATTTCTCATTTATACATTTTTTTTTTAAATCAATTCGGAATAGATTTTTTCTTAATAGAAATGCAGAAATGGTCTTTGACTAATAAGTGCTCGAAAATCTAACGTTTTCAGGAATTAATCTTCCGATGCGATCGCAAAATCTCTTATTCTTTATTCAGATTCTAAGTTAAAGGAACTTTAAGACTACAAGTTTCAGATTAGGCTTAACAGAAGTAAAAAGTTCGTTGAGCGATTTTTAAATATCGAAATCCTGAAAAGTAGGTACATTTAAGTTGAACCCGAAAAGGATACTCAATTTAAGTTCCGAGAAACCCGAGGAACATCATAAAATCGGTCGGTCAGATAATCGTGCTGTTTTCTTTGTGTCGTCTCGCATGTCTTCCATTTTGGCTGCGCTTTACGATTATTGACGTATAATAAACGACGGACGTATAGAATTTGTAGAATTGTATTTAGTAAATGCGCGTACTAATTTGCGAAGTACAACACGATATTTTCTTGAATTATACGAGACATACGTACCACCAGCAAAGGAGACGATTTTTTAGCAATAATTGATACTATTACATGAGAGAAAGGAAGATTAATTTGAAACATTATTTATTTCAGAAAGAATTGATGCAATAAAACAATCATATAATATTTTTTATATTATACAGTTGTATATTATACGTTATATTGAAAAATATAACGAGATAACAAAAATTAATAAGTAAATAAGATAATAAAACAAGCGAGGATATAATATATAATACCGAGTATAATACAGAATGAAAATAATGATATGATAAAAATTGTTATTGAAAATTTTGAATTGTTCAATGGCTTTAAATTGTACCAAATTATTTGACTCCGCATTTTCTCGAGAAACGATCGTTGCGCACGATTGCGCGTAACAATCCACTTTCAAACGAAATCGCATAACATCTCGGCTTTTCGCGGTCGCCGGAGAAACTTCGTATTTTTATATTGTATATAACCGCATAATTTTATAGTAATAATCTTTTAATATCATAGACATTATTGCAACGGTCTGCAGTAATTATTGGCAATATTATATGATATCGGTAAAAATTCATTGGATTGTGTCTATATAAAACGCAGTGTAAAATATAAAATAAATAGCCTATCGTGATCGATATTAAATTGTAATACGAGAAACAAAGATATTCGACATATTTTACGGAACACCCAGTATTTTGAAATAAAAAGTCGGCGCGAGGCCTTGGCCTTGGTAAACACTTGTTACGTACGTGGCGCGGTGACTTTACACTATATATAGGTCACCGCTCGATCATTTGCGTTTTAACGCTCGGAGCTGGCACATCGCTCCGTGTGTCGCCGCGTTATCTCTCGTAATATTTCGACCATTTTTGTCAATAACCGTTTATCGATTGACGTGATTAACTAACAACGTATCACTATTAACGTACTCATAGACATATGACGGTTGCTAACGGAAATAGATATTTCATGTTTGTCTGCGTTCGTTTATTCCTATTGGGAGCTATTGGAAAAACAAAATATATAATACATGTAACGTGTATTATAGATTTTATTTTCCCAATAGCTCCCAATAGGAATAAACGAACGCATAGTTTATATTGATATAAAGTAAAAATTGAAGAGCGACAAGGGCTATTAATTATAAATTACTATTTTATTGCGAGTATTAAATATTTTTTAAATGATGCTTGGGATTTGAACATATCTCACGTTACTATTTAAGTTTTTTTGCTGACTAACAATAACATATGATTCGTTTATTACCTACCATTTCTTCAAATTGTGATCGTAAAACAAGACACGAGAGCTACTTGATTAAATTATTTAGTTAATAGAAAGCCGTGATACAACAATTATTTATTAATAATTTTTCGCTTTACATTTAAGGTCGGGAGTGTCGTGCAATTAAGTGCCATGCGATCGTAATAAACTGTATTTCTACGAATGTGTGACTGTGTGCAATGAAGGAATCTGAAAGAAGGAGGAGGAGGAAAAGCAGATCTGGAAGATACGAGTATTAGACGACAACTTCACTGCTGCGCATTGTATCAGTGAGTGACAAATTATTTTTTATTTTAATTTGAGACGATTGTAATCACATTGTTATCTATAAAATTTAATCACATATATGTATGTCACATAATATGCTCTTGAAACGAGATTTTTAAAGACTTCTTTATTTGCTTAGAGAAATAAAGTATCGTCAGATATTCCATCGTATATTATGGCGTTATACGATTTAAATATTCTTATATATACGAAGCATTATGCGCATACATCATGCAGTGTTAATAATTTAAAGGTCGTTGTTATATAATATCGCATCCGGAGGTGCGTACAAGGTGAATGCTTATCGGAAAAGATATGTATGCACTTTTTTTAAAGAACGATATAAAAATTCTATGCAGGAAATTGCAACGCGGGCGATACAAATAAAGGCCGACGGTAATCATGTTGATTTATTCACACTTTACAGGAAAATAATTATTAGTATAGATACCTGGCTAGGAGAAAGATACTTGCAAGAAGGTTTTGCATAAATTACGGCTACCTTGCATTAGCATTGCCTTACTTTAACGTTACGCGACCATGAATGTGCAACCTCGAAAACTTGCCGTGCATTAAAATTAACTTAATTTTTAATGACATATGCTCCAAGATCTCTGTCTTTAATAAAATATATTTTTCTTTTAGTTATATATTTATTTCTCTTATAAATTCTTAAAATTTGCAATACAGGCTTCGTGCAGACATCGCTATTGCAAACAAATTTAAATGTAGGTATATTACCAGTTTATGTAGACGAAAAATAAGATACGAATTTCGTCTTTCGGTATTTTTAGCGAATAATATTTCATGATCTCAAAGTAAATTTGAGACAGCAGCCTACTGCCGACAGCAGCGTATGTTAAATTGCATGAACGCGGATGCACTCGATGTAGTTTTGAAAACGTACGGGAATTTGCATTGCGTAGCGATGCTTTTCTTCTGCTCGACCTCAGATGGACATGTAATTTAGGAAATATGCGCGCAATCATATCTAATGTTGCTGTAATGAGGCTTTCAATTTGCGAGGCACTATGAAAGATGCAAAGATGCATTGCAAATTGCAAGAGATGTTTTCGATGTATAATTATTTTTATATGTAGAATTTTGACATTTTTTGAAATTCTAGCTAATTTTACAAAAAATTATGTTATATTTTAAATTGTATATTTATTTCGCGAAAAATTTCTTTATATACATTTTATTATTTACTTGTAACAAGTGATACTATTAAATCGAAGAATTCTCGGTGCATCCGTTTCATGAATAATCGATCACTCATATTTCCAATTTGATTAAGTAATGATGATTTGTAGGATATTATACTACGATAAAAGTTACGAAATCAATGGCGTAACAATCCCGTTATTAATCGGCGTACCCGTATTACGCGTGGGTGAAATGCAGGAAATGTGGAAAGGTGAAGTGCGCAGCTGCGCAACAATATCGCGTGCAATATTGCCGAGCATTACAGCGCTGCACGAAAGGTGCTCTTGACACTGTGCACATACGCACGCACGAATACATAATATGAGGAGGCGCGTTGATTTAAATCTACCGTCGCGGACAAGCACGTCTAATAATCTTCGCAATAAGACCGGATAGTCGCGTGGAAAATCGCGCGCAAATGTGCCGACGCGGACGTTTTGACGTCGAGACGCGAACGCGTTGGCGATGAAAAGATGGGAGAAAAGCGAAAGACGCCGCCGTAAGCGAGATAAGACGATAGCGATCTTTTTTTTTCTTCCGCCCGCGCAGTAGTATCCGCCGCAACATTCTGCCGCATTATGCTAATCGGTCGTGGCGGACACCGCACGTTGCAATTTCGCATTGCTCGTGTGCCCACGGCGCGGTACGATCAACGAGCCAGAAATCATTACGCATGATCGCATAGCTGCAGCACCCCGCGGCAAAGGTGTAAGCTGATATCTAGAAAATGCGTATCGATCGTCGTAAAAAAAGAAAACGCGACCGTGTTTCCTTCAAGGAGGCGAGATTCCGTCGTCCGTTCGACAAAATGTTTTGCGGAAATTTTCTCTCGCGTTATGGATCAAGACCCATTCAGAATGTTTACGCAGAAGAAATGTTTGTGCTTTCAAGAAACATATTTAAAGTTTGCGATAATAACTGTGCGCAACGATATTTGTACGATGTTAATTTTGAAGCATGTATTGTTAATTTTAAGAATTTAAAAAAAGGAGTATTAACTATAACGAGAAATATACTTTAACAACGAAAAGTGTGTGTCTCGACAAATTGCGGGTCGCATAGATGCAGCGCGCATCGGTTGCGCTCTCGACATACTTACATATATCTCTCATGCGTTGCGGTTCTCTGGCGGTGAATATAATTCTGCGGTGCAACTTTGTAGGCGTGATTTACATTGTCGCTTGTCTGTGCGGCTTATATTTCGCGTCTATCCGACTCGCGTTCGTCTCATATGACGAACTGCGAATATCTCGATGTGCATTCTTTGTCTCACGCGCGATAAGGAGCTTATAGGAAACACGCTTCTAGAACTTTTAGATTCTTACATCATTTATACGATTACATTTTGAATATTTTATGTTATTATTATATGTAATCATTTATAGGATTACATTTTAGATATTACTGTTAGTATTTATAGCGCTATGTTTAAAGTTGTAGCTCTCTTAGGTCGATATGCTCTTTGTAAGATGAGAAATTCTCGTAGCGATGTATGCGGAAGAGCACACTAAATTTTGCCCAGAGCTCAAATCCCGTCTGACTCGTTTATAAACAAATTCGATTTATACGGAAACCATATGTATATCGCAAGTTCGTTGTGGGAGTAATACTTGCCGCGATAGTCGTAGAACCGGCTGGGATAAAGCTCACCATTAATTACCGCTGTCAAATTATAACCCTAGGTTTTAATTGCGCTTATAAAATTACATCCCGTACGTTATTGCCGCGTGCAATATTCCCATACGTTAAAATGTTCTTCCGCGGTAGAAATTCCTGCTCGATGACGTTGTCGATACACGATGTATGCATCTGCTACATTGTGAGCAAGGTTTATAGACATTGACCGCACTGAAACAGCAGTAAGGGTTTAAAAGATGCTGCAAGGAAGATAAATATCCCTGAAATGCTCCTGCAATAAATAAATTCCCGTTACATCTCAAAACATTTCATAAAATATTTTAGAATTTATATTTAACTAAAAATGTTCCATAGAAAATAAATTTAGGAAAACTATTCTAAATAATAATATATAATTAATATATAATTAATATTTCTATATTTTAATATACTAATATATTTTATAATAATTGAATTAATAATCGATATTAAAATACTGCTTGGTATTATAATCTTTTTACAAAATATCGAAGATGTTTTTTTACTGATCTTTATGAAGCTTAAAAAGTTTTTGCGGGTTTTTTTTTATATGATTACGTCACAATGATATCGCATTTATTTACGTTTATAATTATATAAATTTGAATCTCTTCATGGTTATTAAATATTCGACGTTTGAGATAATCGCGTCCATTTAGTTCGGACAAGCGTTACCGGCCCGCGTAGTTAATCCTACTACGGGACCTACACACGCAACGTATTCAACAGGACTTATCTATCTTCGTAACAACATTGTGCACTGAGTCTCGTACATGTGTGCGTGTGCAGAGCTCGCGTTTGAAGATCGCTGCGCGCGATCGAGTATTCCATGCGAGTGAGGTATACGCACCTAATAAATCTTTACATGTCTCGCATGAAGTAACTATAATCACAGAGTCCTTTGATTAGATTTAAAACTGATCATAATATTCAGATAATCAGAGATAGCGATAACCAGACGGGGTTTATTAAGACGCTTTAAAATGACTGCTTTTGTTATTGAACATATTGTTTAATTTTCGAGATTTATTTCTTAAATGGCATAATTTTCTAACTATCTTATTTATGAACACAATTCTGATCCATAATTTAGAAGTTTACGATAATAATTGCGATATTATAACGCAAATTTGCGCGCTTTTACCGTTATTCAATCAATTTCTTTTAACGTCGATTTCAATTCAGTCATGTTTTCAATGGATAAAACTTATTCGTATAACAGTTTTAAAAACCGCAAGTATAGATTGATTATTCTGAAATATGGACATTCCCGTTTCCGGTTTTCCATTATGTGCAGTCTCGCGTAGCGACGGTGCAACGTAGTGCCTCATAATAAAGCGGTGGTGACGCGTGAGGGATGCAGTTTTACGACTGCAACTACCGGCTGCAACTGCGAACTCGCGCGTCGAGTGTACCGCAGACGCCCGGTTGACCTGAGCCATATAACGGTTCTTGGTTGCGGCTTCCCGGTGGTTCCTCTTCGTTTTTTCGAATCTCGTTCGGCAAGATCTCCCAGGGCCGTTTAAGCCGATTATTCGAGCCGGTTTGGCCGTTTCGTGCAGCGCAAAAAGGAATCCGGGTGCGCGCGCGTGTGTTTACCGGTGATCCCGCGAAACGTTCGAGCTCGCAAAAAATCGCCTTCGAGAAGGCGAACGCCAGTTACTCGGAATCGATAATGCGGGGTTTAATTAATACCGTTACGCAATAAACGCGACCTGTCGCCAACGGGAAACCTGCGGAATCTGAATGCATCACTGCAGAAAATACCGCGTCGAAATCTTTAAATAGATATATCGACCCGTAAAAAACTGTCATAAAGGAAAAGTTAGAAGAAAATGCAAAGAACGTATATATTCCATTTTTCAGCTAATTATTTTTCAAATTAATCTTTTGAGTTTATATTAATTTAGGATTAATAAAATATAATTTTTACATAATTCTTTAAATATTAAAAAAGATCCAGTATATAAATACTTCTTAAAAGAAAGCCAATGCTGTATATAGAATTATTTTTTGCATACCTAGAAATACGATGACAGATTTCAGTTAAACTAGTCTAAACTTGTGTGAATAAATTTGTTAAAAAAAAGTATTAGAATTAATAAATTGTATTTTAGATATCTTAACATTAAGTTGCGAAAAATAAATAAACCGTATAATTAATGATTATAGAATTGAAGCGATGTCAATGGAACGCTATAAATTATTTAGATCCGTTTGGTAGCGACATTAACATGCAATAAATAAAGCACCGCTAAGGGCGAAGCGTAGAACTAATTAAGATTGCAAGAAGAAAGAAAGGAAAGGAGAAACGTGATGTGAAGCAACGCCGAGAGAGACTTTAGCAGCTCGCTCGCCGTTCATACAGAAGCAACCGCGAAACAAATCGTATTGATTAGATCGAGTCGTTACTTACTCGCGGCAGAATTTTAAGGGACGCTGCTTGGTTGCTTTGCGCTCACGCGGAGGAAAGCTTCGTGATTCAACTCAATTATCCCTACCGTTGTTTATCAGGATTTACTATGCGTTTCACGTTGCATCGCGTGCACTTGCGTCCGTTATTTTTCTAATGAAATAATATGGAATTCAGCAAAGCTTTCAGTCGAAAACTAATAGAAATGTATTACAATAAAACGAAACAAGAAAAGAAAAAAAGTGTCGAGTTTTTTTATTAAACATGTTTAATATAATATAGTTATTTTTTTGAAAAAAAGGTAAATTATTATTTAAAAATAATAAAGATCTATTAAAGTGTTCCTTAAAATATTGTTATTACATGCGAGTTCTTTCTACAATAATTTTTCAATTGTTAAGAAATTCGAAAATAATTTATTGTAATTCGAACATAATTCATTGCAAACACGATATATGTCGGATATGCACTTGGCATTTTTTCTTTTTTCTCATCGCACAATATGGGATTGGCAATCTCTTGACGGTTTAGCATAATAATTAGCTTGCGGAAAAATCATCGTTAATCAGCCCGTTCTCTTCAGTCTTTGTCTCTTCACCTTTGCCTTATCGGAATAGGAAAAATTTATTCGTCGGTAATTGAAACGCGCCGTTTTAATTATTCGCGGATATTACGCTCAATCTCATGCTGCACACTTCTTGCGTGGCACACACAATTCCCGAGATGAAATACACCACACCCCGTACCATTAATGCATTCATTACACGCCGCGATTAGTAATAGTAATCGGCTTTCGGGAAACACCCATACAAATGAAAACAATTTTCAGAAAAGTGTTTGCTTTTTAAATTTACCACGGTGTGTGTGGGAACAAAATAGTGTCACTACGATATACATATACATATTATATAGCATGTATGCGAAAATAGTTTCTCACGGTAATATTTTTTAATTGTTACATACCTATTACTAGCAAAATGCGTAATTAACTTAATTGCAAAACATGAATCTATTAGTTTATAATTATTACCACATTTAAAAACGCAGCATTATAAGACGTTGATTATTTTTATGTTTAATTATTTAGTTATAAATATATATATTCGGTTATCAAAATTTAAATTTCGAAGGATGTTACCTGTTGAAGTATCATCGATTCTCATCCGGCCGATCGATATATGTATAATCTAACGCATAAATTGTTGCACGGCCGCGGATCATGTCTGCTCATTTTCAGTGCTGCCTGAGGGGCATGAAGGCGCCCGCATACTCGAAAATTGTTTCAGATCCCTTATTGCGGGCCATACCGACCCTTAACCCTTAAATCTCAGCGTATCAAAATCTAATTGGGGGTTTGGCGGGATCGCCTGCAGAACCGGGGAACCCGGCCCCGATCGCGCACGGGGCACATGAATTTTACGTCAGAACGCATCAGACTTGCAGCACGCCCATCCGCCTTTATTGCTGGGCGTTGCGACTGCATAAAACATGCAAATTTCTCAGCATTTATCGACTTTCGTTCGCGACACTAACGCGAAGAAATATTTGCGCGGCGTCATCAGTAGTCTCCATTCGCTTTACATAGGGTGTACTTAAAATGTAGTTAAATCCTTTATATTTTGAATTTTTTTTTGTGTTGATATGGAAATTACACTTTAATTACAAAGTTATTTTCCAAAAAGATAAAGGGTTTTTGACAAATTATGTTTTAGACGAATGTGTCTATAAAAAAATATATTATGAGATCTTACTTTGCACTTTTCTTTAAGTAAACTTGTATTTATTAATTGAATGTTTCTATTTGAAACTTAATTGGTATAATATTTGTCATTAAAAATAGGAAGAAAATTAAGGCGGTAGGGCTGATGAAATATTTGTTAAGGGAAAAAAGTCTAAAATTTGATAAAGAATATTGTCACAATTTTTAATATCAAGTATTTTCGGTGTACTGTATATGTTCTCACGACAGTACAAACGACGCTGAAAATTACGAGCCGAGAGTTAATGATCTTGTTAGTCATGATGTTTAATGCAACCTGCTTTACGAGTAATATATCTCAACCTGTTAGTTACTCACAGTTTTTTACGTCACGTACGCGTGATTTGTTATTTAATTGTATGCCGAAATATAGTAGGAATATTATATCTTGTTAATTACTCGTTGATATTTTTTAAACAAGAACTATATTATATTAAATAATTTTTGTTGCTTAATGATAATTTATTCTTATTTATATTGTATATTATTAACATGTATTCTCTTAATTAATACATAAATCCTGTGAATATTTATTTTATATTGATTTGGGGATCATGGTTACTTTTATTATTTTTAAAAAATTTTAAACTTTTTAAAAATTAAAAATTTATTTTTTAAGTTTATTATTAGGCTATTAAGAAATATTAGATAACGATGTGTGATATGAAAGCGAAATTGTTAAATTTTCTCAAGTTCCAGAAGGAATGCTGTCGTCCTTACATGCGGAAGAGAGACAGTAAGAATGAGTTCTCGACAGACTTTACATAATAGCGCGTAATTCTTAGTTTATAGCTTCGTGAGTTGAATTTTTCGCATTTAAACCCGGTCGTCCCTGGGTGGTCGAGGACCTCTAAGGACTCGTTTTATGTACGGGCTGCCAACGTACGTAGGTGAGAACCGTGAAACGAATTTGCCTGATTGAAATGACGTTTCTTGCGCGAACTCTCTAGTCGCGCTTGAATGAGTACGCGTGTTAATAGATATTTTTACGAGCGAAACCTCCTTCTAAAATTCTAATGTTTCTAATAAATAACATGGAGCCTATAGCGTGGTTTAGCAGCCAGCGCACCGGTTTGCTATGCTGGAGGTCTCGGGTTCGATTCCCGGTAGGACCTAGAAATTTTCGCTCGTGCTCCCTCTCAAAAGGCAATGGCAAACCACTGAGAGTATTCTTGCCAAGAAAAGCCTCTCGATTTTAGCCGTTCGGAATCGGCGTAAAACAGTAGGTCCCATAATGTAATATCATGATCAACGTGCGCGCTACAGGCACATGAGAGAGGCTCACCACGCGCTGACAAGCGCTATGGACTGAGGAGGAGGAATAAATAACATAACATATTATTTAGAAAATTCTTTACGTAATCTAAATATGAAATTTTAATTCCAAACGTAATTAATTATTATCTATAATAGATTATATTTTTATTTTACTTATTAAGAAGTCTATTATATAAGTTTATAATATATATATTCTATTCGTGTTTGATATTACATCCTTTTTAAATGGAAATAATTTCCATTTAAAAAGGATATAAATTCCAAACACAATTTACATCTCTTATAGCGCTCTTTAATTTCTCGTAATATCCGCGTGTTACCGGATCCGGGTATTACGAAGGTGTTACGCAAATATTGCACAAAGGATGCACGGCGGTCATTATCCAGCGACAAAGCGCCGCGCCTTTCCTGGCGTGTCGCACATTCCATGAGAAGGAGAGGTGCTCCATTCTTATTCCGTTCGTATAGGAAAGAGAGAATCGCAGGCAGCCACACAGTGATTTTTCAAACGACGTGTTTATCGGCCTATTAGTTCCAAGTACATGCAGATTCACTTTCGCGCGTTTTCGACGAACACATCTCGAGGACGTGTAAAACGACGCCGATATCGAGCCGAGGATAACGTCATTGTTATTAGCATGAAAGTCGGTCTTTCATTTAATCGTAGTACATCGCTCAATGCTTTCGAAAAAGGTATTTTGGATTGAGCTATCGCATTGCATTCATCATGTAGATGACTGTGAACAAGGCGATCAAAAGGCCAAACGTTTAGAAAGTCTAAAGAATGAGTGTCTTATCGCGCGAGTTTCTTATATTAGGCATCAATCATTAGCAAAATTTGCTTCGTCATAAACACTTTTAGTTTTGTTCAGATAAGCATGAAATCGTTGGACTTAAGTTAGAAAGAACTGAAAGCCCTCTTACATAATATTTTGGGTATTCTCTGCGTTTTTGAACGGAATCTATTTTGAGAGATAATTATTAAGATAAAAATTATACATAATTTGTGTATGTGCATATGTGTATATATATTTACACTACAAAAACGAAAAATATAGTTTTGAGTGAAAGAAATTTTCCGTTCATCTATCTGTTTCATTGATGACTAACTTACATCGCTCTGAGGGATAATTTGCCTTACAAGCAATAGTAAATAGCACCGTTTTATATAATTATTCTTAACGATCGCAAATTTACTTTCACACCCAGTTATCGGTAAAGAATGCGAAAAATCATCGCAGTAAGTTATATGGGCGAACTTAATTAAACCGTGTATCTATTAGAGAGACTGAACGTGTTACAATATTTTGCACGTTGCACCTAGATCCGCTTCGCCTAATCATAAAAGAAATTGACGGGTATAATTTAAGTTCGGGTAAACGTGGCAATCTTTGTCAGTCAATCAAAATTAATTTCCAGCTTATAATGTTTATGAAATGTCGAGAGTTAATTAGATGTATCAAATTACTTGTATTAGTGTAACGTTATAAACGTCAAATTGTATATTTAAAAAAATTATTTTTTTATTATGTCGCGAATATTCGAACTCCTTTTTTTCTTAGTCTTGCGCGGATATATAAATCTCGTCGCGTACGTGTTTGAAATCAGTTTCTTCGTTCGTTCGTTCGTTCTGCTAGTCGACGATCCGTGCAATAACGAGGAGAATAGTCTACGATTTTTCTTCCATCCAAGAATCTCGAACGAAGTCGCTTCTGCTGAGATACGTCTTTCGTCATCCGGACGGTTGTTCTGGTCCATGAAAAAATTCAATAGCGCGCGAAACACTGGTACGACGACTAGTTCTCGGGATCGCGAGAGAAGAAAACGCGTGGATGAGCGGAGCGAACGAGGAAAGAACGAGAGTGAGAGAGAGAAAAGGAAAATTCCTCTCGCGTACGCACGTGAATGCACTTGTCGGCCGCGTGCAAGCGTGTAAGAGCGCACGGTGAACCTGTTGCTTTCCGGGCGTGTGCGTATAGCCGCGCTGCAGAATGCGCTTCAACTTACGTGCCATCGCTCGATGCACATATGTTCCTGAACGTCCGGCCGCGGCCGGTCGGCCGTTCCTGGTTCGTTGGCGATTCCTTGCTCGGCGTTGCTAGACCGGGAATATCCTGCACCGCCATGCACGTCGGTACGTCGGTACGTCGGAAAATTAACGCAATTATGTAGGAACTAGGCAAACGTGTTCAAGTCGTATAAATAAGTAGAAAGAGGGGAAACATAGAATCCGTAAAGTAAATTCCGGAATGGAAAATAGCGGAACAGAAAAATGAATTCCTGATTTTTAGATATCTTTCTTTACATTGAATCAAATGTATAATATTTACAAGGTGATTATCTGAAAATTGTAATTTTACGTTTTTAAAATAAGAACATTATATTTTTTAAATTATCATTTAGTCGGCTAGATTGTTACTGTTTTGTAGCTACCCGACTGGAAATTAAGGTAGGGTCCAAATAAGGACCATATAATATTTGCCTGATTTAGTTGTCAGGAACTGATACTATTGCCTTATCGGTACCTGAGTAATCGTGTAACGCAGTTTTCCTATAAGGTCCTTATAAGTTATCACAATCAGGCCCTTGTAAAATTATATTAGGTCCTCATAAGGGAAATATATAAGGTCATGAATAGTGTAATCTAAAGAGGATCTGATAATGAACATAATATATATATTGTGATGTAATTTAAATTTTTTAACATTAAACATTATTTATTATTAAACATTATTATTAAAAATTATTATTAAACATTATTATTAAACGTTATAAAAAGTATATCTGCAAGAACAAGGGTCATCCTCGCTGTCAACAGTCAGACCCCGCTAGTCGCGCGCCATCTTAGCTTGCCGATGCGCGCATTGACGGGCCGAGCACGACAATTTTATTGCTTTAACAAGCGTACGGAGAGCAGAGAGCGTAATTCAGTACGCAGTGCCTCGGCACTACGAAGGTGGAGTCAATCACGGATATAAGTGATAGAAATACAACGGCCGTTGAGCCGGATAACACAAAAACGAGAGCCATAACCTCGCATGTCGAGTTGGACGAGTCCACCTTACAAGGCCCACAAGGAAAGCCTCTAAATATCCCTGGGATAAGCAAAGCAACATTAAAAAGGCTGCAAGACCAGATATCAAGAAAGCGAAAAGATAGGCGTTACAACCCGGCGCCGAACATCAACGCGCCAAGGATGAAAAAGTCACGGCAATTCGACGGGTCAGACAAAGAAAACGAGTCGCCCGAATATTCTCGCACCATGACGACGGTACAAAAAGACGAACTAAATCAAAGAAACGGAAACCTCAGTACGAGAAGCACACCGGAATACAATATTAAGGTGACGAATAAATACTCACCATTAAACGACATCACAAATCAAATGGACACCGATTCAGAGGAAGCTGAAAATATAATCAGGGACTTGAGATCGCGTAACCAAACCCGTAATATGAACGTAACCAGCGTCTCGCAGAGCTCGGACACAGATGGACAGGCGGAAGCATCACAGCACACGCATAATACACAGCCAGGACCCTCGGGAACCCTAAAGCAGAATGAAGAAAGGAAAAGTCAGTCCAGCAAGAAGAAACAAAGCAAAGAAGGAAAGCCCCCGCCCTTCAACATATTATATCAAGACCCCAAGGATACCGAGCGACTTATTGTAAGCCAAATTAAAGACTCAGATTTTGCAATAAAACGCGTGAGCGAGAAAAAACATGTACTACAGATGTACTCGTTGACTGATTATCACCGAGCGAAAAAACTGCTAGAGTCGGTGCATGCGTGCTTTTATACATTTACTCCAAAAATAGAAAAAACAATTTCAGTTATTTTAAAAGGTATAGATCACTCGTATGATCCGCAAAAAATTCTTGATGAGTTAAATTCATTAAATATTGAAGAAATAAAGTTTCAAAAAGTAAATCCTTTTAAAACGAAAAGATCAGTCAACGAGAACATATCCCTGCCGATGTTTTTGGTGCAGTTGGAGGCAGGAAGTAAAATACAAAAACTACATAAAATTAATAGGTTATGTCACCATGTCGTAAAATGGGAAAAGCTTAAAAATAATGAAACAATACAATGTAAAAGGTGCCAAAGATTAGGACATACGGCCTCCAACTGTAACTTGAAATATCGCTGCGTGAAATGTAACGAACCGCACATACCGGGAAAATGTCCGATTACACCTGATAGTATGACTGACAGATCTAAATTATTCTGCGCAAACTGTAATAGCCATGGCCATCCGGCATCGTATCGGGGATGTCCGGTGCTCCTAGATCTAAAAAAGAAAATGATGGAAAAGAAAGATGAACTAAAAGAAAAAAGGGATAAAAAATTAATAAGTGTGAAAAACTATGTGAAAAGCAACATTAGTTTCGCAGAAATGCTCAAAGGCAGCTCAAATCAAGAAGAGTCGCAAATTAAAAGTGATCTATTAGCTAACAGCTTCCCTTCAGTAGAAATAAATCACATACTAAATGAATTTAAATCTCAAATACTAGCAATAATACAAAAACAACAAGAACAAATAAATAACATAGCATCTTTAATTGAAAATACAGATAAAAAAATAAACTATGTGATAAACATTGTTGACGATGTACATGCAAGAAATGGCTAATACAGATTGCAGCAAGAAAATGATATCTGAATTGAATATTATTTCAATTAATGTTAATTCTATTGTAACAAATCAGCGCAGGTCATCCCTGACAAATCTGTTAAAGGCAAAAAAACCGGACGTAGTTTTTCTATCGGAAACAAAACTCAGAATAAATCATATAGTAAATTTCAAAGACTATAACATGATCAGGAATGACAGGAAGAATAGGATAGGAGGAGGAACAGCGATACTGATAAAAAGAAATATCGAATTTAAAAGGGTAAACATACAACTACAACAATGTGAGTCACTCATTGAGTATACAATAATTAAAATAAAAATCAAAGCCAATACTCACCTAATATTAATTGCAGTCTATGCACCTTGCGGAGGACAGAAGGAGTTCATTCCGGAACTGGATCTGCTATTTAAAAAGCTCCAGCTAGAAAAAGAGCAAAACTATTACATAATTGCAGGTGATCTAAACGCTAAACACACTAGTTGGTCAAATTCAGAAAATAACCCTAGAGGAGTATCCCTCAACGGATGGATGAGAATTAATGAATTTAAATATAGAAGTAAGTTGTATAGTACGCTAACACCGTCCTATCCATTCGGAGAGTCATTCCTGGATATCATTATCGCAGATGTAAGGCTAGATTTTAAAAACACAGTGGATTCTTTCAAAATACAATGTATACCTTACGATAGCGATCACAACGCTCTAATTGCAAATGTATCACTAGAGTTAGACACACAGATACCCCTTATAAATGTTGCTCATCAACACATGTATAATTATAAAAAAGCCGATTGGGATAAATTTCGCGAAGCATGTAAACAGAATTATAATTGTGATATCCCTAACAACAGAAATCTAACGATAAAAGAGACTATACAATTTTTAAAAGAAATGGACAACATAATTAAAAAAGCGATGACAATAGCAATTCCCAAAATCAAAGCTAGGGACGGCGTAGACGCATACATTAATGAGAACATTAAAAACTTACAAAAATTCAAGAGTCACATCCTAACACAACTCCATAGAAAACAAAGAGACTGGGCAAATGACAATGACAGTGCAATAAAAATACTAAAGAAACTGCTATACGAAGTGCGCAGTCGATTAAAAGTGGAATTCGCGAGCTCAGTTAACAAATACTGGGAAGAAAAAATTAAAAATATCCCAATTAACAACTCAGCATCCATGTTCCCCCAAATTAATTCAATATTTCGGAAAAAGGGTAAAGCCGAAATAGGAAATTTAAAAATAACACGCGACAAGGTACACATTCTAAATGACTATAACGTCAAGACAGATAACTTAACAGCAAGCGAAAATGATGAATTACTGGTAAATAATGAGGAGGATAAACTAAATGTAATCGGGGCTTTTTTAGCAAATGTTAATAACGAAAATAAGACCGAAAGCAATCGTTTTACGGAATACATAGAAGACAAAGCGCGTGAATTTATCGACAATATGAATGACAGACGCGATATCACATTATGTACATTTAGTGAGAATAATCCGGCAGATAATCCGTCAATTACTGAAGGACTGCAAGAATATTTTACGGACGTAACATGCATGAAAAGGAAATTCAAAAACCTTAATAATAAAAAGTCAGCGGGTATAGACGGTATTCCCAATGTAGTTTTGAAACAGATACCTCCACCCATGATTCAAGTCTACGCGATACTCTTTAACAATTTACTGAACTACAGACATTACCCAGAGCACTGGAAAAAAGCAGCAGTAGTCCCCATATTAAAAAAAGATAAAGATGAAGCGATTCCAACAAACTATAGACCTATCAGCCTGCTACCAAACATTAGTAAGGTGTTTGAGATGGTGATAAATGACGCATTATTAATTGAATGCGCTAAAAATAATATCCTACCGGAAAACCAATTCGGCTTCAGGGCTAAACATTCTACAGTACACGCAATAAACAAACTTACATCAGATGTGTGTTGGGCACTGAACGGGAAAAAATGCGTAGGCGCATGCTTAATAGACTTGGAAAAAGCGTTCGATTCTGTTTGGATAAGCGGACTAATATTTAAACTAATAAAAAAAGGCTTACAAGCACCCATGATAGAAATGATAACTAATATGATAAAAGATAGATCCTTCATAGTACAAATAGGAACGAACGTTTCATCCATAGAATTTGTAATATTGAATGGACTGCAACAGGGAACGGTTAATGCACCCATCCTTTTCAATATACATACGTCTGACGTACTAACGCTTTATGGTATGGGCACAACTTACCCGATAAAAGCAATAGCGTTCGCTGATGATCTTATTATATACCACGAAGATTCGTGGCCGTCTAGAATCCAATCCACTCTACAGGACAGATTTGAAAGAATCCACTCGTATTATAAGGCTTGGAAACTGAAAATAAATATTAATAAGTGCGAAACAATTTTGTTTAGGCAAAACCTCGATTACGCTAATAGAAATGTACGAAAAAATTACAAAACATTTAAGTTAAAAGAGAATAAAGATAGCAATGAAGTTATACCACACAGAGCATGCGTAAAATACCTAGGTGTTAATATAGATGAAAAGCTAAATTTAACGCTCATGTAGAAACTCAACTGAATAAAGCAAAAAAAGCTTTCTTTAAATTTAAAAGAATATTCTACTCCAGAATATTAAATGTAAAAATTAAAATAATCTGCTATCTACTATTAGTAAGGCCAATTATAACATATGGCTGCCCGGTGTGGTACAACATTAGCGCCTCCCAAATGGAGAAAATCAGATTATTTGAGCGAAAATGTCTAAAAGTATGTCTAAGAATGTTTGCAAATCCGGCGTACGATTACCAAAGACAATATAGTAATAAAAAAGTATACGACAAAGCTAACATACCGAGAATTGATAACTTCATATTAAAGCTAATTAGAGATCATTTTGTAAATGCGGCAAAGATAAAAGAAAACAGTTTAATTTATGCAGCACTATACCCAAATCCAGAGTACTATGCTAGAACATTGCTTACCGGTTTCATTCCACCCGAAGCATTTTTGTACCTAGACGCGAATGGATATATACAGGATCCTAAGGGTATTCCGATATTGTACCACGTACCTAGACATAAAAACATAAAAAAGATTAGTTACCCTGCGAATGTAGATTCTTCAAAAGATAGAATACTCTTACGCTATTGTAAAGACATCCCTGAGAGAGATAGCCAGGATAAACATCGCTCGGACCCCAAATACTGGTGGTTACACGAATGATGAACCTAAAACAAAAGGAAAAAAATGCGTTAATCAAAACAAGAAAGCGATTTAAGATAGTTTAAGTGCGATTAGTAAGTAAGTAAAAAAAATAAATATACCTATAGATAAGTGTAAAATAAGGAATATATATAACCCGAATGGGACCATGGCGTTGTTGTTCTTTCTTTACGTTTGTAACTTTTCAATTTTATTTACGTTAAGTCACAGTAATACAGTGCACCAGAGTTTTTTTTTAATCGCCATTTTTGTCTGGTCATAAACAATATTGTAACAATAAACCGATTCGTTCGCGGATCAACAATACATGTAATACACGATAATAGGGATAAACACCACTTACCTGAAAGCGCAGAATTCCTGAGAGAAGCTCACATGAGCCCACAGCGACCAAAATAGAAAATTGTAAACTTGTTTATTGGTTTTTCGAACCCAGTTATGTACTTTTGGCACAATAAACATTCTAAAACTAAAACTAAAAAGTCAGACCCCGCTGAAAACACCAGTTCTCGTCCGATCACTGAAGTTAAGCAGCGTTGGGCATGGTTAGTACTTGGATGGGTGACCGCTTGGGAACACCATATGCCGTTGACATTTTTTTTTTCGCTAGTTTAAACTATAGCTGTTAAAATTAATTTTTTTTCGAGGTATTGTTAAAAAGTTCAATTGACCGTGAAGTAAAGTATTGTACAAACCGTATGTTATACAGTTATAAATTGAAAGACTTTACTCAACCCAAATTAAACTTACATTCATACTTACAATTAGTAGTTAATTATTATTTTTGCAAAATCAATGAATAGGATAATCAGGCTCGATTATAAAAAGTATTCCGAGTAATATTAATAAAAAGTATATCTGCAAGAACAAGGGCCATTTTCACCGTCAACAGTCAGACCCCGCTGAAAACACCAGTTCTCGTCCGATCACTGAAGTTAAGCAGCGTTGGGCATGGTTAGTACTTGGATGGGTGACCGCTTGGGAACACCATGTGCCGTTGACATTTTTTTTTTGCTAGTTTAAACTATAGCTGTTAAAATTAATTTTTTTTCGAGGTATTGTTAAAAAGTTCAATTGACCGTGAAATAAATTATTAAAAATTAATCTTTTATTAAAATTCGCCTATTAATTTTAACTTTTATAGTAAACCAGATGTGCGGGTATCCTATTGCATTTTCCACTATTAAATTATTAAAATAAAAAAATTATACTATAATTATTGAGATAATTGTAAAAATCCCAATAATAATATCTAATAATAATAGAATATTATTATATTATTTAAAAATAATTGAGTATTATATCAAGAAAAAAAATTTTAACAGGCAAATATAAATAATCCCTATAAGGACCCGATTATATTATATTAGTAGGTATACGTATACTGTTTACCCGCTCGAGTTATCAAAATGACCGTCTGACGACGTTTGCCTGGATATAAGGCTGAATAGCTTAATGAAGGACTTAATTGATGATGTATTAGCTTCACGAAACTTTTATATACATATATTAATAAAAGCAACAGCGTTTGGATAGAATTTCCCGGACTTCTTTTGTTGTATTGTTATAAGAATCGTAAAAGGGTCAAAGCCACTAATCTCGGTGGAGAATTCTCGATTCTCTCTTGGAATGTCGACGTTGCACGGCCGACGTGGATCTCAATGTACCACCATCCGACATTGGCGGCATTCGCGTCGTTGGAATTTGCATGATTAGTGAGCGATGTACCAGGCTGCTGACGAAGGATGCACCTGGCATTCTGTGTGCTGCCGCTCACGCGAATGTATCATCAGCAGACGTACGAAGGGCTTGACTCTCGCAACAGCCGTGGGCATTTTCCCAGTGAGAAACGCGAGTCTCTTGAACGTCATAAATTTGCATTTTCAAGTTTTCTCCCTCTTAGAATTAGAAATAATTGTCTTCTTAAGGTTGAAATTATCTTAACGATGATTAGATTAATCTTATCTTCCTTAAAAATGTTTAATTATCTGATGATTCATTTAATAATGATCTCTTGATGCAATGCCTCGGATTCTTAGTTTCTAAATGCAAATATTCCAAAGATCACTGTAATCTTAAAGATTGATAAAAACTTTGCCAAGTCGATTGGCTCTGCCGTAGCTGTCACGCTCGTTTCCATATAATCGCTTCAATTACACGACACAATTTCCTGCCCGGACAAAGAAGACCGGGGGCAACGAGGCGGCGCATTAGATAACGCATGCATTATGCACGCGGTAGGCAAAAGCGACCGCGAGAACCTTAACGGCCGTCGATTAAAGCCCGTCGAAAAAGATGCATAGACGGATTGCTGTGTACATCGGATGACGAGCGAAAAAAAAAAGAGGGAAATCCAGATCAGGGCCTTATCACTCCGGCCAGATTGCTCCTGGTAATAAGAAGAACTTCAGGCTGGCGTAATGGCCCCAAGCGTACGCGCGTGCATCATAAATTCATGATGCGCGCGCGCGTTTCCCGCGGTACATTAAGTAGCGACTTCATCTGGCGCGCGACGGTCAGTAGTTGCTCGGCCGATCTTGTGAGAGAATATGTCGATTGCGTTCCTATAGCCGAAAAATTATTGTCCTTAACACACTAACACGGTTTCACGATTTCTTTCCTGGCGTGGCGCGAGAGGACGACGACGCGGACGACGTGATTACGCTCATGAATCGCCTCGCTCTAATTAAAGTCTCTCTTTTTTTCTTTACAGGTACGTTGACCGGATGTTGCTACGTGCGGCGCCGAGAGCGTGAGAAGATCGAGGATCGCCGGAAAAGTGGTACGATGCATTCGCGTTTGCTCGCGCGATTAATCTACTACTGACTTGGACAATGAGCTAGTTTTCGAGTTGAGCAAAATTGACATTAAAATTTATCACCGTTTTTAATTATCAGCATTTTCTCACTAGAATGAATAGAAAACAATTGTTGAAGTATGCTTGATTTAGGAATTATAGATTTTATCATGTTTACGGGTAAAATAAAATTAAATAGTATACACTGCATAATTAGATCGCCACGGTAAATAAAATATGAAAGAGTCGTAATACTTTTCATCTTTATAATCTTTTATATTTTTATTAATTTATTGAATATAACAGCAATTATAGCAGAAGCGATAAATTTTATTGTCCAGATTTTGACATGTCTTTAACTTCGACCTTGTCTCTTAAGTTTTGAGTATAGCTACAGTAGATCCTTTCAAAATGAATGACGTAGCATTATTTCACAGCTTTCCGTATTGCGAGAGCAAGTTTCTTTTAAAAATTCTACGTGAATCGTCCAGCTTAATCGATCCTTTTTGCATCCATTATGTATAATTGCTCTCGTCACGCTGCTCTTGGTCTTATTATCTCCTCTTTATTCTTATTCTTGCAGCAAACTGAATCATCGAAATTATTTTTTTTGGCTATCAAACTGTTTTTCCTTTTATTATATTGTAGTTATAATGTTAATATTATTAACGTTTTTGATAGTAATATGTATTTGTACAGCGCGATATTAATATTCACCGTGCAACAAGTGAAACTAAGTTTTATTTAGCAATTTAGCTCACAGAGAAAACAAATTTTGTGACAGATGGAAGTCGTATCAATTATATCGCGACATAGATTGGGAAGTCTTTTTGCAATTCTGACAATCAATTATGTACAATACGTACATATATGACAATCATTATGCAAATTTTTTGTCACACAAGTTAGCATATAAACAAGTGACATAATTCTTCCTTCTCAACGTTTATTTTTGACGTGCACGTACGTCACCGCGACTTTGAGATCTCGGTCGTGATCAATCATCTAATTATATGCTATAGCAGGCATTGTTACAAATTGTCATATCCCGACCGATTCTTTTTTTCGATGACGCAGGTGAATATGCAACACAACGGCCTTGGATCTGATTTCGACAATTTCGCGGCTGTCGCGACGTCGTTTGTAACCGAATTACCTCGTTACTTCATTAGGCAACGAGCCTAATTGTAAGTGCAGCCAACGTTCATAATTAAGCGTCTCGTAACTTTGAGTGTCGCAAAGGGAGGTCGTTTTCCATTGCCGCGCGGATAGACATTATCCTCTTCCTTTAATCGGCCAAGTCAATCCTTAATGACGAAGGACTTTCGTCGACGCCCCCCTGGGTCGTCTCGTGAAGTAACGATCGATCGCTTGGGAAATCACGCTATCATTCCCGATGACGACAGACTATTATAACAATGATCTTCGACTCTTTCAATCTCGTTAAACATATTAGACTTTTAGGTATCGTATTAGGTCTTCGTATTAGACGAGCGAACGTGAGACGAGGCCAATTTGTGAATATTATTGAGGAAATTGTACTGCCGTTGATTTCAAAATTAAAATGCCATGGGAAACCGTGATTAAACTTCGCATAACTTTCGTTTGACGTTAGATGTGGCGGATAGAGATATAAATAAAAATTCGAAATCGACATCGCGGTTTATGCGAAACGCTAATATCGATCGTCAAAGCGCGTGATCGAGTGTATCTCGCGCGATTACTATAATCGCGTAACTTACGCAACGAAGGAAATTCACGTTCTGAATAGTGTTGATGATTATTGTGTCCCGCAAATATCTCCAGGTATTATCCTAGCGCGACACTCGTTGGGTTACGCCGGTAACACGCAATTTCCCTGACCATTAAAGCTCCACCGTGACTTTCACCGGATTGCCGTTATTGCACGCTCTGCGATAACGCGTTGTCGCACTACGGATGCGCCGTGTTCGCATCTGCATTTGATTTCTGCATACGATTGCTACGTGCAATCGTATTGCGCATCGAAAGCGCGTGTCGGAGCAACTTTCTTCCGGAAAGGATATCCCGCGCGTATTTATGACGGAATTTGCACGTAACGTTTCGCACGTGAACGTCATCGCGTGTGACCTGCATACGTATGAATATTCTGCGCGACACAGATGTTCGCTGCTCGTTTTATCGCACTTGTGATTTTTTGACGAAAGACAGAAGTGTGTTAATGACAAAGATGTACTTTTTTATTTTATTATTCAAAGTTTGAAGTATTTAAATTTTCAGTATTTCAAGAGCAATAGCAATGCAAAGAGAATTTGTGAAATAATTAATTTTTATAGCATATGAAAATATAATGTTACATTAGTAAATCTAAATCAATTTGCTTAATATGAACCTAGAAGTTCCAATAGGATTTAATACAATTTAATTTTATTTATTAATGTATTATATTTCCATTAGATATCTCGTATGTATACATATAAGAGATTATTAATAGTTTGGTAGCATTCTCAAATGAGTAATGCTATCGAAGCACTTACATGTTAAAATGAAAATAACATGGGTAAGATGCGGGTTTTTTCGTGATGCAAAAACGGTTCATTTAACCTTTCACTATTTATAACCCGCATTACGTCGTCACGATGCATGAGTGCGATGCACTCTTAGATGCACCGACCGGTGACAATGCGTCCGCCTGCATTTCGTCTCGCAGCGTCTGCCGGTTTAATGAACCGATCGAAGGCCGTTCATCGATTTTCGCACGATCGGAATCTGGCAGCCGCTTCTTGTATCTCCCGTAATTTACTCGCGTACATGACCAGCAATACAAAATACCTTCTAATCAAGTATCAGTGAAATCGGGTAGCTGAAGTAATAAAAGAAGTTTTAAAAAAATGCAAACGAACAACGATATATTTGTACGTGACATAAAATATTTTTTTTATTGAATTCAGGTTTAGACAAATCCGAGATAATAATTTAATCTAACAGAATTTAATCTAACAGAATAGAACTGCATTGAAAATGTTTGTAGGATATAATTAACAGGAAATTATATTCTGTCAGCATCTGAAATTGATAAGAGAAAGATGATAGAGGATGAATATATCTCAATGTGTTCAATATCAATGCAGACTTTTTCTTAACTTTTTACATATTCTCAATTTCAAGACCGTTGAAAACAAGTTGAAGACAAGCTCTTTAATTTTCTTATTAACGTTGTAACCAGATGCGCGCTGCATAATGAATGCACAATGCATACTAAACGGGGTACCAATTGGAACCAGCGGGCCGGAAAGAGTCGCGGCTCGAGCTGGCGCGGCGAATGCAACCGATGCACTTCGATGCACATCCGCACGGTCAACCTTGCTCGTCGTGTGCTGCGTGCAGTTCGCGCGATCGTGAGTCGTGCATCGACAAATCGAGCCCGACTTTCGCACGACCCGCATACACCGGTGCTCTCCGCCGCGCCGTGGCGTCGCGGTTCTTCGTAGGCTTCTCGTGACTTACCGGTACCCTCATGGTGTGCCATGCCACGGCAGCGTCTTGTGAACCACGGCTACGAGATCGCCTAGACACGGCGGACGGGAATCTCCCGGAAAAATCGGCGATAAATGCGGATGCGCGCGGCCGGTGAGAGGGACGAGAGGTAAACACGTAAACGCAATATACCCTCGTCCAAGTACGGAGAGACGAGCCGCGATGCCGCCGTGCAGGCGCTCTTGGTCGATGCACTTGAACGTGCACCACGTTGGTTGGACGTGTGCGCGATTGCGATGCGGGGAGATAGAGACGGAAACGCGACATAGTTATCTTTATTTTATAGAGCTTCTTGCACAAACAGGATATATGGATGTAATTGTAATTGGAAGAAATGCTAACAGCCTTTCTCAGTTATAATTACATCTACATATTCTTGCTAACAAGAGAGATAAGAATTCTTTATTATAGTTTACGATGTAAACTATATTGTAATTAATATACTCTCTCTTTCCAACGATATTTTTTATCGTAAATTTATTCATATATTTATTTATTAACTATTCAGTTAAGTGCTGAATTATATGGTTAATTATTGATAAAATTTCTTTGTAATTCTGCGCGAAGAGAAAAATTAATTTAACGCTCTATCTTTTTACTTTAAGTAAGATTATAAGAGAATAGAATATTATCATAAAAATATAATAACTAAACGATTAACAACAGAAATAGAAATAAAGGAAAATGCAATATAAACACGTGATAAACATCGTGAATAACGAAACAAGGGAATATAAATCAATCAATGGATTTGGATAGCTACTAAATTATTCACCGTAATTGATGATATCTCCGAATACTTGAATACACGTCGTTTCTCATTGAATACAAGTTGTTCGTGCCTGTTTGCAGATAATAACAATCATTATATAAATTTCAATTTCGCATCTTGCTTACTCCGACGTATATAATGATCCGATAGCATCGCTTATTGTTGCATCGCTGACGATTCATCAATCACGATGAGATTCGATCAATCCTAGTATTCCGATTTATTCGCAGATCGATCGCCTGTTAGCAGCAATTTTTTGCGCGTATCTCCTCATCACTTCAATTTTTAACGTGAATTCTGTTAGGTTTTTTTTTTTAGCGATTTTTTTTTTAAAGTGAAGAAGAATCCGAAGTTTTTGAAGATGCACCGCTTTTTATACCAACCTGGCGTTCCTATAACGTCTCGGATTCTAGCTACTAAACATGTTTAAGGCATGAGCGTCTCATCCTGCAGGAACGCAATGAATAAATGTAAATTCAACCCTGTAATAATTGCTTTACGGGAGTATAGCCCACCGCTGTAATCACTTTAATAGCCGCTTTTGCCGTGACGACGAGCCGGGATGCCTTTCTAGTCGCGGTGTGATGAGCGCCATTGCATTAATGACGCGTTTTGCGAGAACGTGAGAGGAACGTTCTATCGTCAAAAAGGCAAGGAAAGTCCACTCGCTGATTTAACCGCGTATCAACGCGTTTAGATATTGATAATAAATAATTTCTGCAAATTTACTCGTTAACACCGGAAAGCGAAGATCTTGAAATACAATTATATACGTAATAATAATATATCACCGATTTAGAAAACATAATGAGAAGATGCATATCTTTGATGTATGTTCGTTAAACTATAATTATTGTATTTGTCTCTTTTATTTTGGGATACAAAGGAAATAATTATTTAACTAAAGAAAATATTAATACAAAGACAGAAACATATTTTGCGATGTCAGCGAAGTGGATGAGAGGAATCTGCAGGCAGTTGCGTGTTTAATTGCGCGCTATGTTGGGGCAGATTACTCGGCACCTTTTCACTCGGGGATGTCGAGAGTTATTCGTCACACGTGTTGAATCTTTAAGTTATCCTTTACTGGTGAAGAAATTGCGCGTCCTTGCGTACGGACTTGGAGCTCTGGCTCCAATTAAAATTAAATACGCGCGCGTTTCTTGTTAACAGCTCGTGGCACTCTTATTACCGAAGTTCCAGTCTAACACTGGAACCATTTTCAGCAATAATTTACTTAAACGGCCTACGCGCATCGTGCTTTCGTTACGCGTTCCTTATAAATATGCGTGAAGATTGAAAACTCGTTTGAAAATATCGCGCTATGGACTTTCGATTTCGCACCTCTGATACATGCAAATTCTGCCACTGCAAAATTGCGATTTATTGATCACGCGTGAAAGTGATGGTTACATTTCGAAACAGTCTTGACATGTTATTAAAAGTAATTTGTTTCTCCGTTTTTTCTCCAGAAAGTTTATAAATATTTAAATTAATGTAGAGGTCTGAATATATTTAAAGTATTGCCTTATAAAAATTTAATAACATATATTTAATTTAACATTTATTTTGTCTCCGTTGAAAAACATTTTGTATTAAATAATATTTCTTTCATTATCTTTGAAAATTTTATAATGAATTTATTGGAACGATAATATCGTACATGTTCGCAGAAGATTGTTTCTTTTAACGCTCCTTTTTTATCGCCACAAGTAATTGTTGACTCCGAACGTGCAATGCGCCGTCCGAAAACATGCAACACGACAAATATTTGCGCACATCACCGTGTCAATCCAACGACAGCCAAAGTGGCGGCGATGCACCCTGAAAAAGGCGCGCCGGGACTCGCCGAATTTCGTCGTTTATCGCGACGCATTAACTCCGGCGTCCGCTGACGACGATGACACGGGGAAGCCATTCGTCTCAGCCGATGCACTTACAGCGAATCTTAAATTATCCAATGGGGATAAGAAGACGACGAAGAGGAACAAGAAGAAGAGGAGGAAGAAGAAGAGGAACTCGCGTCCTTGCGGACGCTGCCACGGAATTGCCGGCTGGCCGCAACCGGGCTCCAATTAAAATAAACGCGTTCACCGCTTTTCTTGTCACCGCTCCAAGCAACGACGCCCCAAGCCGGGTCGAAGCTACCTCGTCACCTGACGCTCCTCTGCACCAGAACGGTCGAAGACGTTCTCCAGTCTTGCCGTCGACCATCGTTCTCTTCTTGGTTCGTTTACTCCGCGCGAGTCATCTTCTCCGCGTTCGTAAGGCTACCTCGTCGTCGCTCCACGGTTCCACGCGAGTCATTCTCTTCGGCGTTGTTCTCCTTGGATCATTCTTCTCCTCGTTGTTTTCCTTGAATCAGATTCTTCTTCTTCTTCGTTGTAGTTGGATCGTGCTCTCTTTGCACGCTCTCTGTCCGTTTCCCGCTTTCTGCTATCATTCGTATTCCTTATTCTTCAAGATGAGATATGGATAATGATGAAAACATTGTGCGGCCAGTGTGATTTCGTTACATACTTTACTGTTAGATATATGTGCAAGATATCTACATAAAAGAAAATTAAAATTATAAAATTAGTTTCTTTACTTTTCTTTTCGAATTACTTAAAATTAGTACCTATAATTCTAGTATAATTATATAGAGTATCGTGAGGAATATTATTATTGCAAATTTTGGTACGTCAAGATTAACGTCGTAGCTATTGAAGCAGTCTGAAGTGTCCAAATAAGAGATTAGTCTGTTCCTAGCCGCACTTTTTTTTCATTAACACGGAAGACTGGAGACGAAAACGTCCGTGTCTCTCAAATCAGTTACGGAGGATCAGCTAAGCCGTGCAGACGTTTGTGTCCGCGAATGAACGCAATTTCCGAGAGGTTGCTTCCATCGAGCAAAAAGCTTGAAAGACCTGGCCGCGTGTCGTATGTGCGTCGTGTCGACCAAGTGGCTGCGCAGCAACGTCAGAAGTCAATGCCAGGAGTGTCATTAACCTTCTTCGCGGCAACATATGGCATATATCCTGACGAGAGGACATAGAGAAGAAGACACTGGGCGCTAGGCGAGGAGAATCCGTCGCGACTTTGAAGTCGGCGATGATTTAAGAATGCTCAGCAGCGTCTCCGAGGTATGCTTACGATTATTATATAATCGAATAGCACGTTTCTCATCTGCACAAATATCAAGATAATTTGAGAAACGTTATGAAAAAGGAAATTTGATACGTTAAGTAAAGAAAAATATATTATTTATGGAATATATATTATAATTAGAAACAAAATAACTCTCTAAAAATAATCCCTTGATCAACAACGAATCGATCGTACCCTTCTTCTTGGGCGAAGACATCAATGCTTCCCCGATGATGAAATTATCTCCTCTCTTCACGGAATCGATTCGGCTTCGGGATTTCGTGTGCGTGTGAGCGCCGCGTCCGTCGCGTCGTTGCAACTGTTTACATGGGAAGGAACTGCATGCGCGGAATACTGACGAAGAGGGTCGGGATGGAATAATCGGCCGCGGATTCTGGGTTCCTCTCGCGACCGCACGAACATAAATACCACGTCGTTATCTCGGCTGGTTGCAGCATACGATCACGATGATGCGTTCGCGATAGCGAATGGCCGGCACGTCGCGCTTGATGACCAGTCGTCGAGTCAGGTGGCCCCACGAAGTGTCATTTAAATATACATGAAGCTGAGGGATGGGATCCTTCCGACAGCGGGATGCGAATTCGAGCGTGTCGTGTCGATTACAAATTTGCCGATTTTCCGCATGCCATCAGCCCTTTCACAACGTGAAAGTAGCGATTTCATAGTTTGAACAGGGATATCCCTTTATTCAATCGTGAGCACTATTAAACGTAATACGAAATTTATACGGAATCCAAGATAAATATTAAAAACAAACAGGAATTTATTTATAAAATCCATAATGCTTATTTTTCTAATTATTTTGTCGATTTTCTAGCAAATTAGCTGTATTTTTAAATAAATTTTTAAAAAATAAAAATGCAAAAATGGAGATAGATAATATTGTACGTTTTAAAAATTTGGCTGAATTTAGCCGAGATGCATTTTGCAACTGCAATTTGTGTGCGTGCAATGCATTCTTCATGATTATTATTCCGCGACGAAGCCTGCTTATTTTTCAGCCGAACTTCGACTTCGGAGAAAAGCACACCCTTCGAAGGCACGTTTCGCGTTCGTTCCCCATGAAGCATCGCATGATGCATCGCGCGGCTGCACCTGCAGCGCGTCCCGGAATATAGGCAGATGTATGCGCTATGCCGTAAAGTGCCGTAAACGTTTAGTTTCTGCAGAAGCCGTCGGCTTCTATCATAGACATGTATTAACGGCCGGTAGACTCTCAACGTGTGACATGTAACCCGAGGCGAAATGTGATTCAGCCGAGAATTAATTCACGTTCTTGTGAAACACTCGAAACTTCTAAAACGCAATATTTCTTTGTACGCCGCATGCTCAAGATATAAAGTTGTAAAATGAATTATAGATGAGACGTTTAACAAGAATTTTTTTTTATCTTAATTAATATAGCTGTTGTTGAAATAAGGAACTCACATATCACTGCATATCTATATTATTGATATGCGATAAATTTAAAAACTGTACATTTAAATGTAATTTAAATGCGCTCTCGTAACGAGAACGTTGTTATTCTGAAAGCCGTATTGACGCATATATTTTGCGAGAGACTAATTTTAGCCGAGAGAAAACGTTTCCCGCGTCAATCATATTACACGTGCTCGTGACGCTATGTCTAACTATGCACTCGAGTGCATCGTCTTGCGGCGCAGCCTTGAACGATCAACGAAGGCCAAGGTATACATAGCGTCGGGGCGCTAAAAAAATGCCCGAGCGGTAGGCTCGGTTCACCGGCCGCGATAATTAGTAGCTCGTTGATTTTTCCAGAGAGACATAACTCATCATCCGTCAACGTAGGCTACCCGCTGAGGCTCCGGAGAGAAAGAGAGATAAAGATAAAGATAAAGAGAATATGCTGAACGCGCGCGAGATCGTGAACGCGCGCATAGGGAAGCTCCGTCATTTTCTGCGCGATTTCCCAAACAAATTACACGGTGCATGCTAGACTCCGTCGTCCAACTTAGAACCTGCAATTTATCTCGGAGATCTATGCGTCTTCTTCCGAGGAGGAGATAGGGCGGCACGACGTTATTATCTTCCGTCGTGGTAAGGCATTTTCTCGGTAAGGGAATCGCACGAGTGAACGGCGTAGTTTTGTTTGAAAAAGCGGAAAATTTCCTTTTTATATTACCTAACTTGTAGTTTTCTGTCGAGGAAATTGTTGGCATAAAAAAGACAGGAAATCAACTGATAAAATCTCATGCGAAAGGAGTAGCAGGTGTAGGACGAAATTAGAGCACTCTCACGTGAAAAGAAGATATGAAAAGTAAACTTGAGGGAAGAAATCTTGTCTAGAAAAATCTTGTGTAGAAAACGATCGTGGAACTCTCTGCATATAAATTTAATTGTTGGTTTTTTCTCATTCATGATATAGAAAGAGCGTTTATTATTACGAGGCGATTCAAAGATGGTTGAAAGAAAAAACTCTTGTGTATGGATATATTTTTTATTATGAAAATTGACTTTTGAATAACACAATCGAGAACTTGATTGAAAACAACAAAGTCCGTCTACCAGTAAAAAAATCTGGATTGCTTAACTCCTTATAATTTTCGCAGCCAACTTATCATACTTTGATGTCGATATCTGCCGCGCGTGTATCTACCTACGCGTCTACACATCTTGAAGTATAATTTGCATAATTACACATGCACGTGGGCAGAAGTATGTAAACGACGTAACGATTTTCAAGAGCTTTGAGTGCCGCCGCTGCTTTTTATTGAAAAAAAAAGAAGGGGAAGAAGCTCATTACGTCGTCTTGAAAAAACATTAGATATCGCGAAGGGATTTCTGTTGGAATCGAGCCGCAATACCGCAGGGGTGACTGATCCGTACAGTCATTTGGGCTTATAGCAAACCCACGGACCCGAGCTTAATGCACTGCGGACGTTCACATACATGTATGTACCTACACGTCATGACACAAATACAAACACATTTTTGTAAGCGATAGAATAAACATTTTTAAAAAGTGAAGCAAGAAAAGTGGAAGGGTACAACCTAATTTAAGAATAATAGGAATAAGAATAAGATTTATATATGTACTTAATATAGGAGCAGGATAACGAAAACTATATAAAGCTATTTTTTATTATGTTCTCTAATTTAAAAAAATCGAACTGCAAGAACGACTCGGCTAAAAGTCGGCTGCCCAAGAAGGAACTTGGAGTAGCGATCGTATATTTTCCAGCCGACGCATGTGATTGTTATGAGGTACATATGCGTGCATGTGTGATTAAGAGCCGTATTAAGGCAATACCGAATTACTAGAAACTTATATCGCGAGCGGTTCTTATTATTTACGCTTACCTTCGCCGCGCTCTCTTATGGATATCTCGCAGCGAGACGCAGCTGCGCTCGAACGCATTAATGCAGATACGTCATGCAGCGCGGGAAGTGATCATCAAGGCGTACCGAGCGTCTAGAGGAGTGCACTCTCCGCAGGTAGCAACGTTGACAGACGGTGCGTTACATCGTAATGAAAAATCGGATTTAACTGTTCGGACCCAACGTCAACGAGTCACTTGATGATTAAATCCTTGAGGGTTTACCTCGTCGCAAAATCGGAACGCCGCCGCGGCGCCGACGCGTTAATTCGAGCTGCTTTAGGGAACGTAGTATAAAAAGAATTACAATATGATTTAATATTTATAATTTATAAAATATAATTTAATTTTTAAAATAATGTTTAAGGGAAAATATATAGTAATAATCATTTATTTATGTTTATTCGTTTTCTCGTTATATTTATTGAATATTATCTGACAGTTGAATGCAATTTTGTTTTTACTTTCTGTTTCTTAAATGATGATATCGTTTCGCACAGATATCGACCGATTACGTGTCTTCGACTTCTTGGGGTAAATCGCGCGAGACGTACACCGCAGCAATTGCATCGTACTACAGGATGCACCGGATAGTGCATCCCGGTCGGACGCGAATGCCTCTTGTTACAGCACCGACGTACGTACCTACACGCGCATATCGTCTCGTAACTCGGCCGTTCACTTTTATTATTTGCCGTTTTACGGCAGGAAGTCATTACCGCATGCAGATTCGCGGTGTGCCGAAGGCCGAAGGGCAATCGCGAAGGGGAGTTCAGTAAGAACGAGCCGCGTATACGGCTCCCTCGTATGCCTTCGACGACGAAGCAGGGATGAGGCACGTATGTACGTACGTACGTGCTTTTGATACGCTTGTACCCGGAACGAATTCAGTTTCCTCGTTAAACGTGAACGCCACGTTTTAGAGGCGTTACATAATAAGGCAAGGGTATAGTACCGCGATTCACCCTCTAATTCTGTCGCTATTACAAGGTGCATGTACATTCGTTCTTTTTTTAACATTTGAGCAGTATTTGTGGTTTGCTTTCATGAAATACAGATAATAATAGATAATATAATATAGATAGATAATAAATGCTAATAAAGTAGTGATATACATAATCGTGCTATTAGTTTGCTTCTCGTTACGGAGATTATTATTCCTCTAATAATAATAGCAATTCACCGTGAATATTTATTTAACGTGAATCTAAGATTGTTATTGTTAAACTCGTGTCAATGTGCGAAACTTGTCTCAAATAAAAAGGAACTATCGATAGAAATAAAGTATCGGACGTTGACGTTAGTTACTCTTTCGCTTCGCATAAGTGCATTTGAGAATCACGCCCATTTATCATCTTGGTCGGCCGAAGGGTGGTTACCGCGGGGAGAGAGAAATAGGAAGATTGACGTACAATGCTCGCGGAGATGATTCAGAACGGGTAATCCTTGGTGAATTTTTTTTAAGTCATTTTCTGCGCGTGATTCAGTTCCAGCCGACGCACATTATGCATCAAGCGGTGCAAGGACCTGCGCGAGAATCCAAGGCTATTCACGCCGGCCTGAGTAACGAATCGTGACGGTGACATAGTTATCGATATTCCGGAAAAGGCCAACGCTGCACGATTAATAAGACGAAAAGTAGTTTTTATTAGAGTCTCTTAGATTATGTAATCCGAGCAGGAGAATGAGAAAATGATTAAAATGAGGTAAGAAAAGTTAAGGATTTTTAAAGTGATATCTAAATTCGAAGACCAGGAATTTACAACGTAAATTTACGTGACAAATTTAAATTTCTATCAATCTTTCTTCAAATACTGTTTTTTTTAATAGCTTGGAAATTACCTAATTACAGAATTTCAGATTCTTTCTGTCCGCGCTCATTGTTCTCCGCCCCGTGTGGAATGCGAGGGCGAGGTGGTCGCAAGCCGCTTCACGGGTCCGCGGAATAAATAGCCTGCCCAAAAGGGAAAAATGGCCGACAATGGTCAGCCCGGATACCGGGAGGTACGAATGGCCAGCGGCCTTTGGGCAATCTATTCGATTACCACGTCTCTTCATATCCTTAGTCCCTTCGCGAAAGGCTTCTACTTCCCCTCGAGAAAGAGATACCGGATTCCCAGGATCGTGTTCGCAAATTCTTTTCCCGATCCACGTGGAGAATCTCGTGTATTGAGAATCGTCTCCCTTCGTTTCGTAGCGTAAATCCTCCCTTCAGCCAGGATTTCGCGCCTGGCGCCTGAGAAAAAGCTCGGTTCCTCAATCTCGATACAGAGTTACTAAAGCAATCTGTGTCCCGTATTATTTCTTCACTTGATAAATTATTTTAAAGAGATAAATTTCATAAATCCGCGAGATAAGCTTTGCGGATTTATGAAATTTATCGATTTAAACCATTTATATAAAATTATAATTACATTATAATTTTTTCGCTCGTTTTTTTATCATAGCGTTATCACTATTATATAACTATGTATTAAGATGGTAAAAAACGAAGAAATAAGCGGCTTTTTTTGTCGAGCGGAAGAGCGTAACTTTTGTCATTACTCGTAACTCGAGACTAAGCCTCCGGACGAAGCGCGAAGGGTCGTTGCATTCTAGAGACGATCCTTATACGATCGAAGCCGCAAGGCGGCATTGTCTCAGCCTTTTTCTTGCCTCTAGAAGAGGAGGCTTCTCGCGTGCGAGTTATATAATAAAATGACGGTTCGTGCTCTTTCTTCAGCGTCTGTCGCTACGTGGTGCGTGTATGTGCGTATACGTGTGTGTTCACGCACACGCATATCGATACGAGTCATCGTGTCGGCACGTAAGGTAGGAAGGGTTCTATGGCACCCTACGTTAGGCTAGGTCTTAAGTCGTTCGGGTCTTTAACCGAGCTGAGGGAATGCCGATCGGCTAGAGACAGATCGCTCAACCACAGTAAAAGCGATTTGTGCTATCATTTTCAACCGCGATAATCAAGAGAGAAAAAGAAAGAAAGACGAAAATAGCGAATGAAGTCGATCACCCGTCGTTTCGTTCTGCATGGTTGAACGTTTTTGCGTCGCGAAACAAATATCTGGAAGAAATCAACGGTTTCGTAGAACAGGTTCTTCAAGGTTTCAATAGATCTTCGTCTAGATCGAATAGATATTTTAAAATAAGGAAAGAAATTTTTTTATCTGTATTTCGTTATCTGTATTTTACCTGTATTTGCATTATAAATTTTGCGAAGTTGGGAAGAGATTTTTAGAGTAATTTACAGTGCCAAGTTTTTTCTTGACTCTCTGGGATGAATTAATAATTATACATTTAATACACACATGATTGTGTTGGATAAAAAAATTGTCAAACTAATGTGAAAGACAATTTTAAAGAAATTCTTTTTATAAGAACCTTTATACCTGTGAACTGCAAAGATTTTGATAATCTTCTAGTCACTAGAACTTGTCGCATGCAGGTTCTCCCTGTTACGGCAATCAGCATCGAAGAAATCCGTATCAAAAGAACGTCTAATCTTGTTTCTCGCGCCTCGTCTCGCAAGAAGCAATTTCAAAGGAACCGTTCCTGAGGCGGTCGCGAAGGAGACTACTCTTGAATGGCCGGGACTCGTTTCATTGTTTGGAGCACAGCGCGCCCGCGATAAAACGGTACAATCGATTATCCGCGCGAGGATAATCGCGCGCGTACCTGAAGGTCTTCCTCGTATACGAGACGAAACTCGAGGCGTGTCCTTCCCTTGAAAAGATTCTCATTGCACGCTGCGCTTTCGTTCCCTCCGAGAGCGTCACTCTCCTTTGGGGAGATCGATAAAACGGACGTCCGACGGTGAACTCCTCTCGTTCTGCTTCGATAAGATCGACGAGCAATTTGTGGTATCGCAGGCGTCGTTGCGTGTGCATGAATGCGTGCTTTATGTGGCCGGATCGGAGGCGCGGACTTCGACGATTTAGCGAAACAATGCATGCAGATATAGTTTTCTAAAGATCCGTAAAAAATTTACAATTATTTAGATATAAATTATACTTTTAATACGAATTCACATTTTAAGTAGGATAAAATAATACTTTCTCAACGCATAGCGCCTATGATCGCGATCGCGCTAAAATCTAGTTCAATTTTCTAGCATTAAACATTAGAGAAACGTTATGGTTTTTGATAACGATCAGGGATTACACTGATATTCGTAACATCCTGTACTCCGTACCCCAGTAATCACGATGTATTTTCTTTTATGTTATTTATGATTCCTCACACCGCACGCACGTAGAGCGGGTATCGTTACAGATCGTGAGGAAGTTACGCAACCAATTTGAGTATGCGATTACGCGTGTGAAGATCCCTCGAGATCAGGCGAAGATGAGGCGATACGTCTTCGCTAACCGCAGATTCTGATCACGCTAAGATTCTGCTTGGTCTTAGAGGCCGCCTAGAAGCGGGATCGTTGAGAGGCAAACGGAGTCGGGATGGCTTGTGTAATCTCTGACGTGCTCCGCCGTCCTCTTACGAAGCGAGTGCAGTCGCTGCACGTCCGTCTATGATTCCTCGGCGACGTTCCTTGAGTGCTATAACCATGGCGAGAGAGGCAGTCTCTTTATATTACGTGGATGCATCGTGCGTGCCAGAGAGAGTGAATGAAACACAGAAGCGATTCTGTTCATTTTAATAAGCATCGAAAATTAAAAAATGTTTTTTTAACTTCTGCACAGAAAGATAGAAGAATCAAAAACATGTACAAAAATTATCTAAAACGATAATCGAAATAGCTTGTTACAAATCCAGCTTCTGAAATTATATGAATCAAGGTTGATTTTTCAAAGACATCTTGATTAATATAAAAAAAATGTTTTTAATAGAAAAGAAAGGTTAAAATATCTTTCTTTCTGAAAAGATTAATATAATATTTTCCTGCCAGCTTATATTTCCGCTGCTAGTCTTTAAGAACGATTAGATTCAAGTCTCGAGAAGTCACGACCGCTCCTGGAGGGACGAGAACAGTGTACATATGTACAAACTCGGCGTGTGCACTGGCCAGTATTTCTTCTTTCAGTATTCCCCGCATCTTATTCTCTCTCCTGCAAGTCTTCTCTTTCGTTCCCTTCCATTTCGCACCGTCTTGCGATTCCAGCGGACGGAACTGCCATGCTGGTATACATATCAAGCGAGCGAACCGGCGCTTTCCTCGATGGAACGTCTCAGCTACCTCCGCGTCCTGAAATCCGTGATTTCCCGGTGTCGAAAGTTTATTGCTGTCGACCGTTTCCCGACAACACCGTTTCTCGGTGTTGCGATGCGTGGCTGGAGAACGCACGCTGCACTCGTTTCTCGATTCTCGAACGATGTTTGCTTTAAGTTTAATGGCGCTGTTCCCGTATAAAGTTTCAGAGAAGAGGATAGGGTTTCAAATTCAGAGCTTTAAATACATTTAAAAAATTTTTATTTTCTATAATCCGCGATGAAATTACGTCTTTCAATGAATTACATGTATCTTTAGATTTTTTTTGACGATCGATGATTAATCTTATAATGAATATAAATGTGGATTCGCACTTAACTCCAATCCTTTGATGTATTATATTTTAAATATTAGAATGACTGTACGCTTTATGCAATTTTTTTATTATACATGCAACTTTAAATATCGACGTTGCGTGCATCGAGGACTTTATTTTATCCTATATATACATTTTTTATCAGAACACATTACGCAAGCAATATGATAATGTACCATTACCTGTATCATCGTTTTGAGTTATATGTGTCGCGCATGGAAAAAACGGGAACGTCAACGGAGACAACGGCGACATTATTTATGCAACCACGCGTTTTTGCATTAAGCAGTGACACCGCGGGCTGTCTCGAATCGCCCGACTCTGAATCATTCATTCGTCCTATACTGTCTGCGATGCACCATTTGCGCTGCACTATCGTGGTTCCTTTGTCGTTCCCACTTCCCCGTACATATCACGGTTAATATCGCACGATGTGCTGCACAATGCTACATCGCCGAGGCGTAGGCAGAACACGATCAGGAGAAATCTTTCTTGGGAACAATCTATATATGTATCGTTTGTTAATATGTTGCGAGCTATTTATTTTATTTATAAAATTTGCGAACATTTGTTTATTAGGCTTTAAAAATTCTCAAATTTATTTAGTCAGATTTTTTTTGCTGTTTCTGTGCGAACATCTCTTATTTACGTGCTAGAGTTCGATGTTCTCTTCGTACAAAGAAAACTTGTTCGCCGTCAACGATATTTTCTGCGAACGCCCGCGCCTGTTAGCGAACGTCGTAAAGTCGCCTAAGCAAAGAGCGTAAATTCGATTGGCACCCTTGGCTACTTTTCCGAGTAGAAATATCGGTATCGACGAAGCGTGCGGCAAGGTCGTGGCTCGCTGAGAGGATTCTGCAAGAGGATTCCGACTTATTCCTCCCCGAGCGGCATTCCTAGGCGCTGCGCCGGAGGCGCGAGCGCGTTCTCTCGCCTGGAATACCAACAATGCTGGACCCTATGCGCTCGCGTGTAAAGCAAGGGCTATCGATATATGCCGATCGATTTAATATATCGGCACGGTTGCGCAACGGACGCTGCCGTGCATTCACCCTGCACTTGCTCTCACCGACTGTGCGAGAAGGTGTCGGTCGTGAGCGATACACGGAAATATTTGCGGTCGATCTCCCGATGTGAGATATCGCGCCCGCGCCGTGGCAATTGTTTATTCAGGACTCTCTCCACGGAGCCCTTTATATTATTGCTAATGCGGCAGATACGGCTGCCGTCTAGGCTGATAATGGTAACTAATACTATTCGCGAGTACCACCTTGACATGAGGGACAAGGAGAATTAGAAATAATAATATGAACACTCTGAAATTAATAATACATATAGAGTCAATTTATTTCAGATCTTTTTTATTTATAGATAGAATACATTGTTTAAATTTAAATATCACATGTGTGGGCCGAATAAGACAAATTGCGTTTGTCGATGCAATGAATATCAGGAGATATAATACACGTTATTCGCAAGTAGTTACAATGAAATATATGCAATCTTCGGGCGAACGTGTGTAATTCGAATCTGTGTACATTTATTCGTATACGTGTAATTATCTCGGTGGATAATGACGATAATCGCAGGCATTTAACTTCGCGCGTCTCCGTCACGGTGACTAATATTCATCTTCACCCCTGGTGCTCGCGCGAATTTTTGCGGTTTGCCATGACAACGATTATTTATCTCCGGTATTTATTGCCTTCAAAATAATCCCTCGTGCCTCTCGCTTCGGCTCATTTGTAAATGTGTCGAACGCTTTATTCGGGTACTTCACCGTTGCGTATATATGCAACATGTACATATGGACGCGATACCTCTAGCACGTAGACGAGTCAAATACAAGAACGTTGATCGAGGGCGAAGCTCGGCGAAAATAAATATTTCCGTGACCGCTATTAAAAATGTAGACGATTGTCTTTAGTTAATTTACAATATTGATATAACACAATAACATTGATTGTCGATTATAACAGTATTAAAGCAAACTTGTCTTATTAGAGATTTCATATTTATGAAGCATAGAAATCGATAAGTGCATGGTATCTTTAATTATGAAGATGAATCATACACACACACACACACATTAACTTTGCGTTCACAATCATACCATATGAAATATAATGATATAGCTAGATATAAGATTTACAAATGTTAAATATTAAAACAATACGTGCGTGAGAGCATGTCTTAAATTGTTTTTTTCCCCGGGGAGGTGATAAACTTCAAATTGATGGTTAAAATTATCATCGGAGAAGTTCTCAAGCACCTTATTTTAATATTAAATATCCTCTACCTCGCGCAGCCGAAATTCAGAAACGAGTTTCATTTATTTGCTGATGTCGCGTATCAATTAACACGCACATATTATACATGAATAATTACAGCGTATTATCATACGCATTATCATAAAACGGTCAACGAACCTCCAGACCACTTCTGATTTTCTCACAGCTCAATTTCGGAATCATTAAATAATATACGGTCGCTCGTCCCGTGTGAAAGTGCTGTTAGCTTTACGTCCCTACTAGAATTCCTACTAAAAACGACGAGACGCTTCTTTTTTTTTCTTCTTTTCCTTTTCTACCTTTCGAGTCGTACTCGATTCCACTCTGAATTCTAATACCGGTATCTCGATATCTGCCGCGCGGAGACTGCCTCGAACGTCTTCTAAGACCACTCGAGGAAGACATAGGATCTGTTTGGTCACCGCTATCGCAACCGAAGAAGCACCGATGGCCGGCGAGGAGAATGTAAACGTGGGCGGTAGTTTACATAGAACTTTGAACCGTTTGGAGTCTCGTTGGCGATGGCTCTCGGCCGGCCGAGGGTAGTAATTCAAATCGACAGTAGCATCCATTTGGTTAAGGGGACCTCTCTCTACCGAGATACGGATCAGTGATTTATAACTGGCTGCCGGAATGCGTGCAGACATACCGATCTCCTTCGACATCATCGATATCCATTATTGCGCCGGCTTCGACGGGGGCGAATCGATATTCGTGTACATTATGACGGGATCTGGTTCTGCCGCTGGCGAGTTTAATACTGGTTGTATAACTGCATCTGCGAAATTAAAAAGTACGAAGAACGATGTGTCTTGATTAAATTTAAGTTAAGCAACAATCAATACTGCTGTAGAAATGGATCAGAGAATGCATAATTAAAAGAAGTAGCTAGCTTGAGACAAGTGTACTTTATAACTTATCTTATCATTAAGATCATAACGTAAGTCCTGAGCAGTCATAATTTTTAAACAATATTTTTAGTCAATTTTGATTTACGAAAAGAATGCTAAACAAGAGTTATTGCGAAGAGAAATGATGCTTAATTATACCAAAGAATTAAAGTTTACGTCATCGTTATGTAACACTTAGATCATTCTAGGAAGACGTGCTTTTGCACGAGAATAAAAGAAAAAAAAGGGAGGGAAGGTCTGTTCTCTACGATCCTTCGAAATTATATCATCGCAGGTAATCTTAAAAACGTTACACCCAGACGATTCGCATTCTTTTTATTTCACACGCTTGGGTCAGTTCTTTGGGGCCCTGCCCTGGTCGGGTTAGTTTAGAATGTCCTTGGTGGAGTATCGTGTCCAATCTTGGCTGGCCCTTCAGCTCGACCAACGTATTTAAACATATGTCAGTTCTTTTCGAGGCTGTCTTGGCTAGTCAAAACTGATTGCGAGCAGACAATAAATATTATATAAAAAAGTTTGCAGTCTAGTGTAAAGATACTTGCATCGCACACATTTTTTTATCGCAAAGTCTCGAAAATTACTTGTAAAAATTAATTAAAGTTGTTTTATATAAAATAATTTTTTTATGTATAAGCAGATTCTAGAAAAATTAGATTTTATGTTATTTAAAACAGAAGGCTAATTTTATCACGTAATAATAGAAATTGCAAATTTCTTGCGATATCTATTAATACATTACTGCATTATGCATTCTTACAATTCTTATATGTATATTCTAATATATAGATAATATATCTATTATATATTCTAACATGTAGATATACAATTACAAACTTGAGCATATAGTTTAAGTTTCTTAATGTTCGGCGTTGAAAACGAAGCACGGTATCTCGCGGCGAGCCACCGAGCGCATAGATATTTCCACGTTGATACCTTTTAACCTTCGCGATTTTCTGCGTGACCCCGCGGGGCCAGGCCCATAGGCATGAGCCCGCGCATTGTAACAATGCATCATCTTGTCGCGCTGGGAGGTTCGGTGCTTCAAGGCTGCCTGAACCTGCGCGACCACGGCCGCGGAATACAATGGACGGTTCAGGCGTAGCGCCGTCGGTTTCAATGCTTACATTATGACCATCCCCGTGGCTTGGCACATGTAACGATACTTATCCTAGCGGGGCTTTGTCTCATGTGAGAAGAGTCGAGAGGGGGAACGAACAACGGGAATAAAAATTGACGTGTATTAAGGTTCGCCCGAAGTAGTCCGACACGGTGATCCTTGAGTCTTCTGAAGTCATCAATGAGTCCTTTTAAGCCTCTCGAGGTCTTTTCCAAATCTTTTTACGGCCGTGAATCCCAATAATGCATCTTTCATGCTACTTCGCGAGTTGTAATTCTTCTCATTAAGCTTTTAATAAAATCTTCACCGCAAAATTAGGCAAAATAAGCTACGAGAAGTATAACAACAAGATTAACTAGCAAATGAATTTGATGTGGAAATTGTTCTCTTATGATCTAAATAATTTAATTTTTTCTAATTTAGGGGACACTAAAAATTATACCATCTTCTTCGAAATTAGATAACTTTTTAACTTTGTGCCGCATTTGTCTAGCGCGCGTTGCATTACAGCACGGGTAACGATGCAACTGACACTGTCTGATTTCGTACGTCTCACGTCGCAGACATTTCGTATGTCATTCGAGTTTATCGCGTCATAAAGCCAAGATTTTTTACAGATTTCTTATCGCGATATCACGCCGATAAATCTACAGGATAGCTCAGATCATTGTTACACGTTTGCAATCTAACCGACATAGTCGAGATCGTTGCGACCGATCGTAACAGCGTTCTTGGGGGGGGCTCCCTCCCCTCCGAGTAGTGCATCGCGATCAGCGTTGCCCTTTGCGGGGACGCTGCTCTTCGTCTTGCGGACGAGCGTCGTGACTCCGAGATCAAGCACAGTGCATCGTATACATCCGTATATCTCTCGGGGCGCATCCGCGCGCGCCTTTATGTAACGCGCGCATCGGGACACGTGGGCTCATTAGCCGTGGCATTACTTGCCGGAAGACGATCGCCGTGTAAATTATCGGCGTATGCACACCCTCCGATCTGTTCGCGATCGGTCGACCAAAGGGATAGGTCGCGGCATCGCTCCACGGGGGTCAACCAAGGTAGCGGTACTCGCGCGGCTCTTTGCCGGCCCTTTGACGATTTAATAAGCGAACGACAACGAATGAATACACGTACATCTTTATTTGTCGTAGCTTTAATCGATGTTCAATAAATACATTTAGTACAGAATTTATTCTTCATCGCGGTACTTTGCAAAAAAATATAATATTACAAAGCGAATATATTCATTACATTCATATCGTCAACGTGCTTAACTGTAATTAATTCAAAATTTTGTTTAATATTAAGAGGTGTATCAAGACATATTTTCACTTTTATTAAAAAACAAAAGTGCAAATATTTATTTCTTCAATTCTGTTAAAAAACAAAATTCGTAAACATTTTACTCTAATATATTGACAGTTCTCTAAAACAAGAACGAATCTTATATATTTTCTCAGACAGAATTTTTCTATATATATTTATTTATAAACTTCTTAGAGGCTTGTTTCTTTAAGCAATGAATTTATGAGACAAATTTCTGTCAATTGATCGGGAATGATGTCGAGAGATTCGTCCGCCGTGACACGTAATTTTAGGACAGTTATTTTACTGACAACGGATAGAAACGTCGAAATACGGTTGAGAAGTTATTAGTATAAGACATCGCAGCAAGGAGAACCTTTCTCCGCGCAATCAAGGTTCAACGTCCAAACGGGAGTTTGGTCGGAGTAGCGAATGACAGTGTAGATCGCCTTCGGCGCTGATTATTGGCTGTGAATCTTTGACGTCGCGTCAGACTAACATCCTGCGAAAGGATCGCGATGAATCCCCTTTGATAAGCGGGAGTCGGGATCGAGTTACAATTTGCATGGCCGAATTACGCATACAAAAGATCCTGCCAGGCTTATACTGCGGGTAATACCCGGCGAAGGACCTCGTGAAAGTATCCACGTCATCCGGATCTCTGTTTCGAGTTATCTTGATACCGATCATTATTATTTGTCTCCCACGTGCACACGTAATCGATCTAAATTAATTCGTTGCGCACAGCAGCAGCTTTATGTGAATCACTTTGAATAGGTGCGTTGTCATTGAACGGATTAGGATTTAATTTTAGATCTGATTTCATTTATTTCGATTACTGTCCTATTTTCCATCTCTTTTTCAAGGAATATAGGATAGCACACTCACATATATTTATCTATTTTATCTATTTTATTACAAGAATTAATGATCAATAATAGCTTTCATAATACTGTCTGGAACTATATTATTATATGCACTTACGTAATACGTGACGATATCCAGACGTGGATTGTTCATTAATCAATTCAGCAAGAGTGAGACACACATCAGACAGCTGGTCTGCTCAACGTCAGCAACAGGTGTCGCAAAAAGTGTCGCGTTTCTAGAATATAGCTCTCGATTATTACGCGAGTACATTCTTTGGTTTATTATACAACGACTGAGAGGCGATTTTAGACGCTTTTCTTTGCGATGGATCTTTTTGGTTGCTGGCTTGAGACTTTAGAATAAACGACGTTTATAAAAACAATAAACTTTGTTGTCGGATTGTATAATAATTTTTCTATCTTATCTAAAACCGATCATGCATGCATGAAAATATCGCGACATCACATATTCGATCATAGGAGATATTTGAACCGAATATCTTCGCAGTCACTTGGATAACAATCAGTTAATTAATTGCGTTAACTTATACGATGATTCATGTTTCCAATAATTAAATAATTTTCAAAATAACTTCCGACAATTCATTTACTGGAGCACACGATCGTAATATATCAAAGAGTTGTACGCTTTGTAATTGTTAATAACTTCTGAGAAACTCTTTAATGAAAGGCATAAAGCGCATAACACTAATAATCGACGTAAAGAAACGGACATTGAGAATCAGACTCGGGCCATCCGTAAACGAGACGAGTAAGATATAGCCTTCGTTACTTTCGAATCTGCTGCCGAGTGATGTATGTTCGGCAGGAATCGCAGGCGTACAGTGTCGCCGTTCTTTTTCACCATTACTCTTCGTACATATACGTATGTAACGTGTACCGGAGAATCGTTCGATGACTGATGGCGATTGTCCGGCACCGGACGACGCGACCGTGATCTTGGTGGATAGCCTTGAACGTGCGTTTCAGCATAACTCACCGAGTGTGCACATATATATTCGCGTGCGCGTGTGTACCAGGTAGAAAATAATTCTTCCTTTCCCTCGGCCGATGCCGCACTATATCTTTCGATTCCGCCAGCCGCGCTCGCCGTGTAATTGTTAAGAATCGCTCGTGTACCGCAAAGCAGCGACATATAAGTGAAATACACTACTGTGTTCGTCGGAGCGTCAGCGAAGAATCATACAATAGCTGTATTACAATTAATCAAAAGCTATAATTAATCGTCTCTCGTTGGATTCGCACAGTTAAATTTACGCAATATTAGACACAGAATGAGAGAGCTTTGTAATTTTTTTCTTATGGGTTCCGGTAGCTGCAGCGCGTAAAAATGATTTATGGTTCGCCGTATTTCGAAGCGTGCCCCTTCGCTATTTATGCGGATCCGCGGACGAGGCGTGTTGCAACGTTTAATCCACGAACGAATGTTACCTCATGTCATTCGCGCTTGAAATTATCTTCTTACGTACATACCTACTAATTGCAGTCAAGATTCTTCTCTCGACAACTTAGCTTTATTATTTAACACAGAATATTGCCTTATCAACTATTATACTTGTTATTAAATGTTACATGCCAACTTATTAAATATTTTATGTGCAAACTATTATATATTACTTAACGATCATTACGGATTATTTTCCAATTGTATGTACCACCTATTCCTCGTTAACTATTACGCAGTACTGCACTATTACGCCAATAATAATCACCCCGCTATCTCGAATCAGTTATCTGAAAAATACAGATAAATCTAAATTGCACATAGATTTGCGCATCAACCTCCTCTCGCGGCGTCGTCCATCATAAGTACCTCTCCGTGTAAGCAACAGAAAAGAATCTCTGTCCCCCAATACGAGGGAGGCTGATATTGCGAATCGTGATGTCCCGCTGATGCACGACTATGATAATGTACACCTTTCTCCGTGTCCGCGTGGTATCCGGACGGAAGATCGCGTAGCGGAGTGTATTGGCGTAAGGATTGCGCCTTACATTCGCGGAAGCGAAGTCAATGATCTCGATCGCGATCGCGCGCCTCCTTTTGCGGGAGAGGAAGGAATCGATACGCGGCTGTGCGGAGAGTGCCTCGCGAGATCCCGCGGGATAAATCGCGTGTGGCGAAGATGAATTTTCGCCTCGGCGCGTCACGGACGGTGGATGCGGAAATAACGCGTCAATTACGGCCGAGAGGAAGAGAAAGAGGCAGAAGGAAGGAGGAAGGGAGATGCAATATCTTAAATCACGACCGTGTACATTAATTCCGGATAGTCGCAATTTAAATGATTTATATTCAATCACCCGTGCCCTCGGGTGCTCGTATGTTACCACGCGAATTTTTCGCGCGAGGCCCCGGCGCGGATTATTCGCGGCTACTTATACGCGGGCGCGATTCGTTAAGCTTTGTGAGGCAGTATCGAGCCGAAGCAACACGTAAGATGCAAAGGTGTGTTGTCTACTATATATTACCCATCTTATTTTACGGGCATAACAAGCACAATATTCCATTAAAAGTTTGAAGTGGGTGTATAGCCAAAGATGGTGAAAAGCAATAACTGAATGATGGGAAATTAATCACTCGTAAAAGTTCTTTATCTCGACGCTTATTTTAATGCAGTAATCAGTAATGAAGAAATATCAACCACGATAACAATAATATTGTAATACTTACGTCAAAAAATCTTTGGACGCAAAAATTATCTATAATTTAATAATTTTAATATTTATTAAAATATACACATGAAAATAATTTTTAATTATTTAACACATCTTTTGGTAAAATTTGATTAATTATTTGAAGAATGATAATATAAGTGGCAATATATTTTTAATATTTTATGTGTTTTTTGCACGATCGGTATCCTCATATACAATATGCTAATTTTTCTTCTCTCCGACATCGCATTCTCGCGATCGCTTTTCGATCCAGGAAGCGTTTTGGGATGCGGTCGGCTACTTTTTACGAGTCTCGATTCGACCGTCCGCGTTCCATTGTTGCCTCGAGATCTGCATACGATTTAATGGAACATCGAGGAGCTCCATTGTGCGTTCCTGAAGATCTTACGTAACGGCACGGTGTAGGTACGATAATATCTTCAACACATAACCGTACGCGCGAGTTTGATTCGATGATACCGGAAGATTCCTCAAGCAATAGACGCGTAATCGTCGTAATTCCCGTTTCATCATTTCGCGATCATTTCTTCAGGTATGTCTTGCAAAAATATATATCCCTGTCGATCGATTATAGAACTCTCGTTCGAAAATCATGCAGTGCATGTGTAATTGTATGGACCGATACCTGAGAATCTGCGCGACGCGAATAATTGAAATGGTCCCGCAAAATAGTTTCATCGAGCTCGGGTTATTGTTCTCTCACACGTAATTTCTTATGCACTCTCGGCACACCGCAACCGCAACTCCGAAAGTGCACTCGCGTCCCTCGTCTGGATCGATCCGCGTGCGATTTAATGGAACATCGGCATTATGCAACCGACTGACCGTGCTCGATACGATCTTCGATGTACGCGTAATCGCGCGCGTGTGTGAGTCGCTATCTGGATTAATCGCGCGCGTGTTCGCGCCGCGAATGATTTATGCGAAATGCGCTGGGGATGACCGTGACCCTCTCCCGATCGGGACGAGAGATCATGGTCCAGGAAGCGGCGCGTCTTTTCTCACTCGTCGTCTGTGAATTTTGCCAATCGTCTTCCGTATCATCGCGCTGTCTATGTATATAGCAATTAATCATGTGACTCTGCAATTATTAGGCGTTTAATAGTATCACGTATGTAATTTTCTCTAACATAATTATAGGATATAATGGAGAATTAACTGCTAATTACAAGAAGATCTACCAATAATAATCTAAGTAGCAGAACTGTCTATATGATGTATGTTCTTTAACAGTGTGTGCGGCTGCGAAAGCTTTTATTTCGAGTTGTATTTAGTAAAACATTTATGTTCCTACTTCAATCGAGATATAAAATTGCTTGTATTAGTTCCATGATATGATCGTGACTATTAGAGTGTTTATTATTGAAAGAAGACCGACTTTTTCTTTACATAATTGCTATAAGCAAGCTCTACGGACTTTTAACTACGTGTTAAGATCTGATATAACAATAGTAAGTACGATCACTCAAACGTAATCTACAATGTTATATCGTCTTGTGTTTAAATTCTGCTTCAATCTTGCTTCAATATAATTGGATATTTTTTTGCTTGTGTATGGTGTAGTTATTAATTAGAAAATTAATTACATTATCATATAAATTCATAACTTAAAAGAAGAGAACCTCGTTTTAAAAGCCATGGTGTTTAAAACTAGATTTTTTTACCTAATTTTTTTGGCAACTTTAAACATACTTAATTCTTTAACGGGATTTGTCAAACGTTTCGAGAGCTATGACTCTCAACCGGTCGATGATCGCTGTCCAGACAGTGATCCGTTACATAATTATCACAGGATTATGCGTGCTCAGTGACCGGAGTGTCCTCCGTACTCCGTTCGCGGATCGTCGACGGAAACGGATGTACGCTTCACGAGGCACATCACTCGTACATAGACGTGACTGTATTACAATTCTGCAGAAACTCTCGCTGCGGAAGATGCATCGAATCGTCGCATCTTCTCAAGTCGTATCGTTGCATATGCCTAACCGCAGTTAGTTTTTATCTCTCGCAAAATTTGCTTATAATTAATTAAACTTTTTTTTATATAAAGTTGCATTATAAGAAGGATATAACAAAAATAATGAAATGTGATTATAACTTATTGTTAGAAATATTTGAAATAAAAATACAAATAATTTTATTTGTCGCGTTTAAAAATTTTAATACTAAAATACCAAATGAGAAACTTAAATAACATATGAATAAATTTAAAAATATTTGTCATTAACATGTTTATAACAATTATTCTCGTTGATATAATAAAAACACGTTGACGGGTAGAGAGGCATCGTGTAAAAAATGAATAGGTATCGCAAACATAGATCTCGCTAAGCTTTTTCACAGAACAAGCAACACGGTCTGTCTTTTTATGGTAATACGAAACTACGATGGCAAGAATTGACAGGCAGTTGCCTAACACGCGTCGTTGCGTACTATCGATCGGTGCAAAAGATAATTCTGCGTGATCGCGGTAGCTCGTCGATCAAATTAATCTATGAATCAGCCGTTCTGTCATTCTTTCGGATGCTTCTAGGTTCATGACCGACAGAGAGTGCGCAGGTTATTAAGTTCCGAAAGGTAGGAACGTCCGTGAAGAAATTAAAGCTGTTTCTCTCGATCGTAATTGACGCGTTAAAAAGAATTATCGACCACCTTGAGATCGACGCTTTGTTCCAGCCGACGCAATGGTCGTTAAAAAATAACATTTTGACCCGGATGCAGCGTTCGATTCTCATCATTAAGTTAATCGTTATTGCGCAACTGCGTTTAGAGTCACGTAATTATCGATTCTCGAAAAACCAGCATTGTTATCTAATTATCCAAATTAGTTAGGTGCAGCAATCATCGTAACGACGGTAAAGTGTCATTTGCCATAATGACGACAATAACTCCACGAGAAATAATTATCATTACTGTGACTAAGCGACTGCATCAGATGAACATGCGCATTATACTGATTATCTTTTTCGTGCCGCGATTTTTGTCTTATTTAATTCGGTGAATGAACGAGCAAATTTTGGGCCGCAAACAGCTGCGAGATTCATTACGCGCGTTGTCGGAGATTTAATGAACCATCCATTACGTCGATCAAAACCGACAATTCGTAATTATCATTGTTACGAGCGTTGTCGCCAGCGGCAAGACAAACTGTCCGAGACAGATCGGAGACTGAATCGAGAAATCGGTCGGTCGATAAAATTATTTCGGTCTCGCATCGAAGCGTATTGTGGCTCGTCGTGACTGTGTACGCCTTCACGGATCAGAAGACGACTCTCCCTGCAGATGATATCTGACTAGCTTTAAATAATGGGACCTTGCTGCGAGTGAGTTCGACGTTCTACGCCGTGAACCATAGTAATCATTTATACTATGTTCTCGTGCGAGTAATACGTTCCCGAAGAGATGAACGATCCCTTACATAAAATAAAAGAATTTCTTTCAGCCGAGAGACGAAGAAAGGTGGATTTATCCACCATTTGAACTTACATTTATTTTTCGTTATTTGATTTCATTTTCCATAAAGAATTTTAGGACAGCCAAGCTATTTTTAATTAATCTATTTCTAAACTTTTTAAAATTATGGAGAATTATTTATGCAATAATTTGTGAAACGAACATTCTCAAATGTTAATTATTTTTAATTTACCTCCTTAATATGTTATCTTTTCATCTCTATATTTCTATAATATATTTTCTATGGCATTTGTAAAACACTTTAATATAGCATTTTTAATTATTGTTTATCGTTTTTATTAGAAAAATAAAATATGGGTGTAATATTTTACGCTATCGCGAAAAAGTAAAACTTAAAGTCGTTGATTAACGCTGCTTTTTTTGCTGGCAAATAAATTTTGATTTACAAGAATGCATTGATGGTTTATTGTGTTACTGTAGGACGAGACAGACGCGTTCTGCCGAGCATAGAGTAATTGTCGCCTCATTCGCTATCATCCTCATATTTGTGCGAGGATGCAACGCAATTTGCAATTGCATGATGCGAGAGGCATGCAGGGGAAGAGCGCGTGCTTGCGTACCTCGGGGCTTCCGTGTAGATCATTGATCACGCCGGATTAAGGAGATTTGTCGTCGCATGGTAGCGGAAGCGTGGGCGGAAAACGATCCTCTTTGTCGTGTCCTCTCGACGAGAGAAGGGAACACGTTCGGCGACTTCCTGCTTCTCCTCTGAACACCGCATCCGACCGGCTGCTACTCACAGCCATGCAGGTCGCACTTTTTCCGGATTATTACCGTGTATTCATTAAACCCGCGAGCCTTGATTGCATCAAATTGCCGGAACGGACGATGCCGTATGAAATGATTACATAAGGGTACACGCGATTGCGAATGTTTCGACCACTGATGATGAATGGCGCGGACAATGCTGCACGGACAATAGCTTCACGATCGCCACGAGCTACTTCGTGCGTCCGACTAGAATTCATTTTGATTTTTTTTATATGAAACGCTCTATTTCCACCGTGAAGACATATCTCCGCGAGGCATCTGACAAAGTCTCTTAACATGAAAATATATTAATTTTCTTCTCTTCATACTCATATGTCAATTTGATAAAAGCGCTACCGGTTTACACAAATGTAGGTAGATGAATTAAATCCCGTATGTAGCATGTTTTAAAATAATTTTCTTTTTTTATTATGGAATATTTTACATGATTACAAAATGTATTTATTTAGTACATAATTATAAGAAAGGAAAAGAGAGAAAATCAAATACTATAATATTAAAGTAATTATTTCTTAGTCTGCGCAATATAAGTTTAAAAACGAGATCTTATCTCATCGTTTGGCGGATTCTGCGTTTGTCTGACTGAATCTTATGAGATCTTCAGCTTTCATTTCCGCTTTCATTCCGCCCAGCTTTTCCTGATTTGCAATTCGGTAGTATATGCATATTGTTACGCTCGTTGCAGATTATTCCAGCACGATTAAGCTAGCTATTATGTGAGATACGCTTTTGTAACCGCCGCTTCGCGTAACACTTTTGCAGAAGTGTCGATGCCCGACATGCATCGCGTGTCTTACGATTTAATTTCCAATTAAATATATTTCAGGATGACGATACAAAATATAGAAGCAAAGTTAGCTTATTATTTTATTGCCGGCTTTAGTTATTAAGTTAATAATTATGTTATTATTTTAATTAATTTAATTGATGATAATTGAGGATTAATTTTATATTAAATAATTTTAAATTATGATAAATAAAATATTTGTTAGTACAATTGGTGATATATCAGACTACCAACCAATCGTGACTCTGCCCTTTTCTTTTTATATCATCGATCCGATAGGACTAAAGACTAAATGCTCGCGGGTATATCGTAATATTGAGCCATTGCGCGAGTCCTCGTGACATCGAGATCATCGCCAGGGCCAAGGCTCTGTGAATAAAGCCGCAGATAATATTCATAGATATGAAGCAACCCGGAGGGTTATCTTCGACACGAGGGATAGCGCGACCCTAAAAATCCAGTCAACAAAGCGACCCCCCTCGAAACAGGACATATAAATTGCGAGGGCTCAGAGAGCAGTTCTTATTGGGGAACCGTTTCTCGAAGAAGAATAATACAACGCTAAGACGCGTTCTGATCGTTCTCCATGCATCGAAAGATGTATATAGGAAATAAAATGTCGCTTTAAATAAATCTTAGCAGCAATTTTTTAAACTCGTAAAAGATATTTTATTATCTTTATAATATTTAATATAAATATAAGATAAAAATTTAGGAATCGCTTTAGAATTAAACATATATAATTGACAATAGTTATTTATTTGTTAAGAAAAATACAGACGTGTAGTTGATAAATGACAATATCATCAAGCAAGTAAAAGATTAATGAGAATTTAATACAACTAAAAATATTTTTAAGAAGGTATACAGATTGTATAATGTTTTTATTAGCAAATTAATGTTTGTAATAGATGTAGAAGATTTAGAAAAATTATCTTTAAAATTGAGTGAAGAGAGAGCTTTGAAAAATATTTTATCAAAGATTTTCACGCAATTTTCTTATGCGCGTTTGAATAGGTACGCACACTTAGTTCGGATCGCATCCGTGTTACACGTGTATGTAAAGGCCCTTGCACAATGCCAGGCAACAGGCAATAGGAACAGGGAACAGAAATAAGGAATAAGGAATTATCGCCTCCGGTGCACAATGATGCGATAGCGACCAGAACCAACCAGTCAGAACTTTCGAATTTTGTCGGCTGCTAGTGTTTAGGCTATGATCCAAGCGAACATAATTAACCCAATTCTCCTGTATTTTGGATTCTTGCTGAGAATTAAAAGTTAGTGTGATTTAAGGCTTTCGTTGAACAGAGTAAATATATATTATGAAATATATTGTTGCATCCTTATAGTCTTTCACTCTTTTACCATAAAGATATGGACGAGTACGAATCATATCAATTATAGTAACTCGTCACCATATTTTACATGTTTATTAAAAGAGTTTTCGTCACATGCGTCCAGTCCGTCGCTGACACCGGCGCTGATACACTCTTCTTTTCTTCCTCGAAACGACTCGAATAATTATGATGATCAAACATATTTGTTATGAATAAAGCTAGTTGTCAGTAGTTGCAAAACGTATACGACATATGCATACGCGCGCCAAAAGAACGTAAATATAACTTAAAATTAAAAATCCGAACACTGTGATTGGTTGGCAACAGGCACAGAATTTCCAACGTGACGGAAATTCTATGTCTATTGCCTGTGTCACTGTTCATTCTGCATTGATACATGGTTTCTGGTATGCTGATATTTCTGTTTCTTATTGCCTGTGCTTATTATCTGTTCCTATTGCCTGTTGCCTGGCATTGTGCAAGGGGCTTAAGGGTGACTACAAGCCTGAAATATTTATCTGCTATTTATCTGCTGCGATCGCGCTTAGCTAAGCGGCATTAGGTTTCGGAAGCCGATGAAGAAGCGACGAGTCGTGCGGCAATATCATAGAATATCTTAAAGCGCACGCACAACATTCAATATTATATAATAACGCCGGTAATAGAGACATATTCGCCATACGGACTGACACATTATGACACCTTAAGCCGCAACTGCCATTTTACTCCCTAACATCTGCTAACTGCATTAGGAAACTTACTTCCTGTCGTGGCTTCGCCTGCAAATTGCGCGTGACACGCTTATTAAGATTTATCAATTTTTATATTGTGCGTTCAACATGCATATAGCGGGAATTCTTGCCAACCAGATGAAATGAGAAGTAATAATAAGTCTGTAGCGTGTATTGATAGTACGATGAGTGGCTAAAAATTCGAGTCCACGCATTCTATAAAATTTAAAAGATTTTAAAATAAATTAAAGCAATTTACTTCTACAAGGCTACAATTATATTTCTGAGTTAAATAGATTGAAATTAAATTAAGTTAAAAATAGAAGGAGAATAAAAGCTGATAAATAATAAAGTATCTATTAATTTTTAGCTAATTTTATATAGATTGTTTAAACCAGAATTTAGGATATTTAGTGTATAAAAGAATTGAAATTAAATAATAATCCACCGTGTAGAGCATCGGCAAAATTGAAACATTCTGCGAGATTACGATGATTTATTAGGATACCTTAGCTATAAAATATGCCGCGTTCTGAGAAATAATATAAACGTAGAAACACGTGTTAAAGCTTATGTTCATGGAAAATACGTCAATTGTTACGCGGCTACTATTATTTTATTGTTCTCGCAATCGGAGCTTCGACACGAATACTGCGTGAACACTCGATAATTTCACAGAACCGTGCAGGCAACAATTCCTCCCTTCAAACAAAGGCTGCTCGTCGGCGTGAGAATGGCATTACGTCGAAGCTATTAAAATTGCAACGCGATGCACGATGGGCGCGTTTGTTGCGATAACAAAACAGGCATTAAGATAAAAAATAAAAAAAAAAGAGAGCCGCGAACTGTACCTCATAACGAAAGTGGGGCAGTGAAACGGTATGTGCGACTCGCGAGACCCGGACCCACGCATCTCACGTCGAATCTGGGACCGCTCTCGTGGGTCCAGCCCGCGAGTGTGTGACACATCTCGGAGTCATCTCACGTGCCCGCATTGTAGTTCACTCGGACAGTCAGCCAGCCAGCCCGCGGCCGTCAAGACCCGGAGGGACTGGGGAACCCACGGAACAAGAACAGAAGCAACACTGACCTTCCTCATACATGTGTCCACATAAAATATTACGATGCGGTCACGTTCGCGACAATTCGCGGACTCGCGACAGCGAGCCTTGTCTCTCTATCCATCTTCCTCTCACTTTTATAGCGCACGTTTTAAATCTAGAATAGTATAGCGTTGAAAATATAATAATATAGATATTCAACTTTAAGATAGAATTATATTTTTTGAAATTGTTTATCAAATAAGTACCGAAATTAAATTGCATTTTTTGAATTATTGCACTCGTTGCAATTGTTGCAGGATTCTGGGATTTATTTTTTTACTTGTTTGTCACGTTTTACAATCTTCTTTATACCTTCTCGAAACTTGTGAAAATTCCGCGTGAAGTAGAAGGTTAGACGACAATTCCCGCGATTTCGGTTGAGATTAGGCTAGACTGCATTATTCAGAGCTCGGGTTGGCAGGATACTCGTGTATATTTATAAGCAGGTTCTCTCCACAACGGGGCGGATTCCACATCGCGATTTGCACGTTCGGAATATCTGTTTCGTTGAAATGTATCTCTAAAATGTTGAATTGGTTGTAAAGCCTGCAATGCCTCGGATTGTCGTATGCACAGTGACAAGTTATTATTCCAGCAGTCAGAAATTGATCTTTATATATATACATATGTTTAATAATATCTTATTAATTTTTAATAAGCCGAAGCATTGCTCGGAATCCAAAATAAAAATTTCAGAAAACTTGAAAGCACTTTATGGAAAAAAATAATTTTTATACATCTTCTCTAAGTATTGCTTTTTCTCCCATAAAATACTTTTAAGATTTCTCTATTATCCAAGACATATTATAATAATATGTATTTCCAGTCACAAATATTCGCAAATCCCTACAGAGTTTTAAATTCCCAAAACGCATCGGCTTCAAGTTCATAATTTCAAAGGAAACATTTTAACACAGAATAACGCATTAGGTGGAGAATCGCGGATGAAAACCGAGCCGCCGTATGTCACGATAATCCCCGAATCCACGAGACCTTCTCACGGGGTATTAGAATCATTCGGAAATTCACACTGTCACGAAATAGCGTCTATTGAGCCTTTTAACGAGCTGACAAGCCGGACTTTTACGTCGCTGTAAATTAAGTTCGTTACAGCTGTATCGTCCCTAGAGTTTTTTTTTTGTCGATTCGAGGAACGTTCGCTTCGGGCGTCGGGACCGCTTACGCGGACAATGAGAGAATAAATTCGTGACGCGCGGCGTCTTCTCTTCTCAATCCTGGCCGACGAGCTCTTAATGATCCCCCAGCGAAACATGCTTGTACGTAGAGATTATGGCGCGCGTTCTTCGGCATTTTACAGTACGAACGAATTTTCGAAGCGAAGCGAAACGAGCAACGCCCATTATCTGCACGATATGGCTCTCGGCGGACGTTATTGTACCATGAGAAAACCGTGAGGAGCAATTCTTGGGTATAAGCATAGAGGAACGAGAAGTTCGTCCGAGTACGAAGCTTAAAGGAAGAGTTTATGGACATATGTATGATAACGTTGCACAAAAGTTTTTTTTTATTTACTTGTTATTTCTTATTTACCTAATATTTTTGACGAAAAGTAATTTATTTAAAGAAATCGACTATTTATTTAAAATTTTGCTATTAAAAGGTTTAATTATACCGAAAGATTAACACAGGGAGATATTCCAATATTGGATTTTTGTAAAAAGTTAGAATTGACGTTGTAACAACGCAATGCTTAGATGCTTTTGAATGAACTCGAGTGAGATGTCGTGATCCACGAACGCGACTCGGACCGTTTTTACAATCGCGACAGACGATTATTGGCGGAACGCTCGTTGGGCACACGGAGCCGTGAGAGGTAACGGTACCGGACCTCTCGTACCTCCAAACCTACTCGGCCATCCGCGACCCTGAGGAACACCGTTACTTGAAGAACTCCTCTCCGCGAGAATTTTTTTCCGTTTCGCACGTCGCACGCGCGGCGAACATAATTGAGAACTTAATTACGTTTGTTGTGTAGCGTGAAGAGAAGGCGGTCAATGTTCTTCCGGTTTTCACCGAGACGTTCTGACGAATGATGATTGCGAACGGCGATTCACATTAATCCGTTTTTAGAAAATTCTGCTCTTCGTCGCCGGAACCGTGCGGGAACGAACCGGAACTTATGATCGCTTCAGTTACACATCGCATCATTGTTTCGTATGCGATCAATTAACATTTAGAAACTGCGTTAAGACGTACTTCTTCAATGTAGTAATGTATACTATGGCGTAGTTGTAAAGTATAATTATCGCAAACAAGAAATGTATTAATTTTATTTTTAATGGGAACAAACCATGAAATCTTTATTTTAATTCCGAAAACAATAATGACTCATAGAACTTTAGGATATTTATCTCGATACTCTAAAATTATTTTTTATAAGAAATTAATATTTATATCTGTCAAGTATATTATCCGTTTCCATATTAAATTTATTAAATTTACTCAAAGTAATTAAGAGTGTTGGACATCTATCAGCAGAGATTTCATCTTTGTTCGCAGATGCGTCAGTCACAGATCATCGTCGTGGGCGCACATCCCTACACACGGACCTGTTGTCGTCAAAAGCTAAACGCGAGCAGGCGCTACGCAACATTCTCACTGCAAGAAGGCGACAGATTCTGAGTCAACGCTTACATGATCCCCATCGGATTCTTTCGAGTCGTAGGCCACGACCTGGCAATATCATCTCGAAGGATCCTCCAGACATCCTCGAAACCCAAGAGACCAGGCACGACATTTACGTCACAAACGCGCGAACGGAAGAATCAGTGGAAAAGGAAACTCCGCAATCGTCGAGGAAATCAATCGAAAAAGTTGTTTCCATGATCAATCTCGATGCCATGAAAGTAGAGATAGAACCGCAAACCGCGAAGACATTTAAAGACGAAGCACTGTTGACGCCGACGACCGAGAAGTACGAGAATATTTCTTTAGCATCTTCTTCAGTCGCTCCAACGCCGACTATGATTACCAATCAAAAATTGGGAGACGTGGATACGCGCAAGAAGAACACCGTATCGATGCCAGAGTCATTATACAAGCACTTCCGACCAGTGGAGAGCAATATTCCGGTGGAAGATATGTCGCAGTTTCTTTATTTCGGCCAGAAACTTCAACCGGAAAACATCACCAATAGCAATAATAACTCCGTGGAGACGACATCGACGAATCCGACTTCTTCGCGCAGAAGATATTCCACAAAGAGATTCAGCCCGACAATAGCCACACCGGTAGAAGAGATTATGAATGAAGAGATGAATATTGCGTTAGAAACGTTAGAACGACGGACGGTCGAGAAGAATCAGGTATCGAGGATTAAGAACATGTTTAGAAGCTCGAGCAATGGACTGTATTACCGGAAACCGAGGCCCACAGCGGACGTCGTGTCCAACGTTATTCCAGGGAACGAGTCGAGCCCCGGTATCGTTAGCGGATCGGTAACGAGGAGCGAAATGAATGCGGTGGACGACAAATTCCACCACGGCGACCCGTCTACTCACGCGGACGGGACTCGCGATCGGGTTCCGCAAGAGAGAGGAAATGCAGCCCACGTCACCGAGGCGAGCACAACGACCCAGATATCGCGGCAACGTCAATCTGATGACGATACCGGAGCGAAGATCGTGGAGAGTGAAATCGACGCGAAATTCTCGAACGGGACAATCGTAGCTTCAAATGGAACCACCGAAAGTCTTCAGAGATCGACGAACGATTTTGGGAAGGACAGCGAAAAGAAGAAAGTCACCGAAATGAAGGCGGAAGCAGGGAATGCGGAGAAATCGGAGCACAAGTTAATGAATGTCGAGAGGGCAATGCCAACATTGCAGAGAGCGAGCGCGAGGCCTCGAGAGAGCGAAAACACCGAGACGATGTTACCGTCGTTACCATCGCGAACGGAATCGTCGACGCTGCGAATCGTGGTGCCGGATGACAGCTTCGGACTCTCGAGTTTCGCGATCGAGGGCGAGCGGACCCATCGCAATACCGTTAAACAGCAACCGGTCACGGATCCCGTCGCGGATCGACCGGTTCGTGTATCGACCGGCGGCGATATCGCTCCGAAATCATCGACGTCGTCATCGACGTCGCTCTTGACGACGGAGTCATCGGCACCTGCCCTCGTTGACTCGGATCAACAGCCTCAACAGCAGCAGCAGCAGCAGCAACAGCAACATCCGCAGCAACACGTGTACGCTTATACGATAACGAACGTGACGCGATTGTTGCGCAACTACACCGGACCCGGATTAAGCGGCGAGGAGGAAAGGCGAGGAGGAGGTGGTGCTGCTGGTCGTCGTGCTGGTAGCGGTGCCGAGATAACGAGCGGTGAACCGTCGCAGCAGCGGCCTCAGCAGCAACAGCAGCAGCAGCAACCACCGCCGCCGCCGCCGCCGCCGTCGTCGTCTCCTCTTCTGCTTCCTCGTGCCAGCGATGGCAGTATAGAACCGGCACGAACGCCGGCGGGACTCAGTGCCGGCGCGACCGTCGAGCCAGCCGCAGCTGCTGGAGCGTCACCAAGTGTTGTTGATGGTCCGGTGGGGGAACGATCGAGGAAAGCCGTTCCGCAGCAGCAACGAACAGTAGTGACCGGGTCCTCGTCGTATTCAGCCGCGAATGATAGCGTTATCTCGCCGACGAGATCCGTCAAATCGCCGGAGATCGGAAACAGAGGATCTGTCAGGTGGGACCACACCAAGTCGCGGACAGGAATTGTTGAGCAGGAAGGTGTTAATGATCGGAGGTTCCTAAGGAAGAGCGCCAGCGCGGTGTTAAATCAAAGATCGACTGTCAACGAAGAATCTTCGTCCCTAGCGCCGAGCAAGCGCCGCAGAGTGTTGGCTTCTCCGAACGGGGTGTCCTCTTCTTCGAATGGTACCAGGAGGGTGAAGTCCGGTGACGAGAAGATTGAGAGTGCTAATGATAAATTAGTGATAAACGATCGACCGTCGAACGGGACGCGGGTTGCGGATCGCGGGATAGTTTCGGACGATGAAGTGCCAGGTGTCGATTCTTTTCCGAAAGCTTCGCGTGCCAGCGGGGTGAACGAAGTGCCGAGTGACAGTAGTTCGCAAGAGACCACCGTCATGGGGATCTTGAGTCGAAATTCGAGTGAAACTGACGAGACGATTGACGCGACCGATCCGTCCGTTCTCGTCGACCCGATAACGACGACCGAGCTGGAAAAGTCTCACGTTCTTGAGGAGGATATCGTTACTGCGTCAAGTTTAAACGATGAAAGCGATAGCAATGGCACCGGGAGCAATGCTGAAGACGATCAAGGTGTCGCGATGCCGAACAAGACCGAGAGTGACGTAAACGCAACAACGGACGGCATTATCGAGACGACCGTGACAGTGACCGAGGAAGTCGATGAAATGGTCGCGATTACGACCACGACAACGACAACGTCGACGACGACGTCGACGACAACGACGACAATGCCAATGGCACCAATTTTCCCGGTCACGCCTAGAATATTGACGGAATTGGAAAAGACCACTGCCGATCCGGAGACTCATACCTTGAGGCCGACGGACATTGCGAAGGAGGCGAACAATCTGGATCCATCAGAGATCCAGAAGAGGTATCGAGCTAAAGACGCGACGACGACAACAACGACGACGACGACAACGGTTTCGCCGATTCAGAATGACACTCGTGTGGACGAGGCTCCGAGCAGAAAGTCGAAAGTCCTACCTACCTCATCGACGCCCACGGTAACGGAGGACGGGAAACGCGTGTCCGGTGAGAGATCGCCGGAAGTCAGAGCGCGTAATTTATCGGACAAGTCGAAAGACAAGGACGATGTGCTGCCGATCATGCATCTGTACAACACGTCGGATATCTTCAACGGCAGCAGGTCGATGGACGGACTTGCTCGCGACACGGAACGACCGCCGGTAGTGCTTCCGGTGGATTCTGAATCGAAGAACGAAGACAGTCCTGCGACGACGACGATAACGGTGACAACAACAACGACGACAACCACGGAGAAAACTCCCGAATTGATGGTGACTGTCAATAACACTGAAATCAGTAGAAATACGTCGACGACCGTTCCCGTTCCCAAGTTTAGGGAATCCACCGTGATCCCAACCAATTCCCGGAAGGATAAACTTGAGGAAAATCGCGAATCCCAGGATACTGTTGTCCCACCAGTGTCCAAAGGTACTTCTTTCACACCCACGACCAATAGAACGAGGTACAGGCCCGCCTATCATCACTCGATCCTGCCGGAGTACAACGGCACAATGTATCATCCCGGTGGGCTCAACAGGACGTTCTTCGAGACCGGCGAGCCGATCTCAGTGAGCCCGCGGGAATCGATGAACGTCAGTGAGGTGATACTGAAGCGGCACGACGGCGACGCGATCGCCACTCAGGAGACAGTCGCCGTGGTCGGCTATATCCTTGCCACTCTCGTCGTCTTTCCCATCGCCGTCGGCGTCGGGCTCATTCTCAGAAGACTGATACTTAGGAATCGTAAGGTGAGTGAGTTCGAGGTTTCGAGGTCGCTTAGCGCGATCGATTTAGCTTAGATCGGGATTAGAAAGTATGCGCGAATCGCCGCGCCACGCTCTAGATCGATTCGTGATATTTCGTCTTTCTCTTTTCCGAGATGAAGTCAGAATAGCGATCGGAGAACTGGTAGGCGCGATTTTAATCCGCTTAAATATATCGAAGACACGTGACTGTGGGATACTTGAAGGGAAAACATTATCAGAGATATAATGTTTTAATAGAAAGATATTGAGAACAGCAACATGTAATTTTTATCATTGCCAAATATGCACGAAGTATTGTAAAAATCTTGTGCTTAATTTAATTGACTAATTTTTACAAGCAAATTATGTTTCTGAAATATAATTAGGTATCTTAATATTTATTTAAACTCAAGTAAGCTTCATGCAATCTCAATTCTTTAATTCGTAGTTCTATTACGTTTAATATAACAGAAATTTAATATTGAATATCAACAGATGCCACATGGATAATTACTTTCAAAATTTTGAAAGAAAAATATTGAAAGAAGCAAAAATCCATGATAATTTTATTAATAAATTTAAATAAAAAAGAATTTAAATTTTTTATGAAGTGAGCAAGAGACAAGAAAGACATACCTATCGCTTAATGTCTTTAACAAACAACACAATATTCCATTTTGATATGACTTATGGAACACTATGATTTAATTGGAGATCAGATGTACTCTCGAGTGTGGTCGCGATCGAGATTATCATACCAGCGGAAGAGGCGGGGGGAGAGCGATGAAAAAGCGCCGCGTGTAACTCCGTTTTTAATTGATGCACGCTGGGATGCTGAGGTACAAATCGCCGTTCATGCAGCAGTGCCACTTACATACCGTTACGCGGCATGACCGGGATTATCATTGCACGTTAGCGTTTATCTCGTACGGCCATCGTAGGTATTAACAACAACGTTCGTTATCCCACGGAATTACACTAACATTTTGATAATTAGCGCGCATGTTGATGATGACTGAATCTCCGCTGTTATGGATCATTAGCTGATCCAGAATGTAGCCTTAGATCTATAATTATCCGAAAATACCGTCCCGTACAACCGCGCTGTTTTAATTAAAACTGGTTTTAATCCATAGACATTGCAGGATTGAGATCTGAGTAGTAATAAAAAGTAGTTGGTAATAGAAAATAGATATATTTCTATAGGATTAAATGTGTAATTATTTTTTTTTTTTTTACAAGTTGCAAATTTCATGCCACATTTTAGCACGGCCATGACTTCGTCGTGAATGAATATCAAACGCGGTCATCGAATAATTCCTTCGCGAAGGCTAACTTCGCGGTGATTCATGAAATGGTTAATAATCCCTTTCCTCTCTCCCCCGACAATTACTACAAGTTTATTGTATGCAGAATAATCTCGGGATGATTCGAGCGCAGGATTATCGGATGGAGCGTGGCACGTTATAGTAATGAGAAAATGAACGCGCCGTTGGATAATGCGAAAATTGTTCGGCTCATTATCTATGATGATTCTTTTTCCGCGGAATTTTCCTCAGATAGTTAAGAAGAACGTTGTATCGAAGGTTGAAAATCTTCTCGTACGAGCTTCATCGAGAGAATTATGTTAAAAAATAAGAATATTTGTGCCGCACATTACGTTATTTGCGTAATTATTAATCATTATATCGGTAACATATTTTTATCTAAGTATTTCATCATAAATTCATAGTTTGATATTTATTCTTTGTTATAATATTTCTTGATAAACTATATTTCTATATTCTATATATTATATATATAGTTTTTAATTGCGAAAATTCCATTTCTTGCAAATAACAAGCGTTAAAAATTGTTTGGCATCAGAAGTAATAGCGGAATTAATGATACAAGCCACAAAATTTCCGGAAATGACATAAGCGAAATGCTTTCACGCCCGCGAGACATTCATAAATAATAACGCGGACATAAATTTAAATTTAACTTGACAGTCATGGAAATAAATCTGAATGGCGGTATAAAGGTTTGCGTGGACGGTAAAAAAAAGAGCACGCAAATGGGAGAAGGGAGAAAGGACGAGTACACACAGGGACCAAATAAATAAGCGCGACCGTTTTGGGGCTCGCCCGGAGCCCGATGCTAAACTCGGGCATGCTGTGTTCTTCGAGATTGAAATTTCGCCGTCGACAGGCAAACCTATCCGCTTTCGTGATGATTCTCGCATAACATAAGCGACTCTTTGCTGTATGACGCTCTTCTTCAAAGTAATCTGTGCGTGAAAATACGTCGCGTAATGATTAAACATGATTTTTTATATTAATATCGGTTTTAAGGCAAATTCAAAATTCTTTGTACATTAAGATTTTTTTTATTAAGTGTAGAGTTTAGAGTAATTATATAAATGTCACGAGAAAGAGAGAGAAAAAGTTATAAACAAAAATAAATGCAAGATTAAATTTAAAAATTATTAATATGATTTTATTGCTTAATATAATTTTATTAATACAATACGATAGTTAATATCAAAAATATATATTTTATTACGAACGTAAATTATTTATAAATTTACATAAACTGTGTGTAAAAAATTTGGTGTAAGATAAAACTCGCCTTTATACATATAGGACTCCCTATCTTGCTATTCTCAATTGACAAAAATATTTTATCACAATTGTACTTAATTCGACTTTTTTGAAAGTCACGATAGGCATAATTGGTTATTATTTTTGTATTATTTGCGCACATCTTATCTCTATTGTAAGAAACATCGATGTTGTATTTTCATATAAAATTGCGGTATGTTCGTCTAACTTTATACCGGTAATATTACTCGCGGAAATACTCCAGGACGTCTCGATCTATCTTGCTGATCTTCATTGCCACGCGGCATTGCGGTTCCCAATTAAACGGGAGTGACGACCGATTCAAGCGGCTCCCCGACGCGCGTGCGAGCGGCATGTTGCATACACGTTGCGCTGACGTTGATTTGCTTATGCAGGTGCTCGAGGAGTCGGACACGTCATCGGAGATAAGCTGTAGGAAGGACGCTCTTAATCTCGAAAACGGCGACTTCAAGACGTCCATCGAGAAGGCGATCACAAAGCTACCGAGGATACAGCACTTGGTGAGAATTTAACGAACGTTCTGCATATTTAATGCGACAGCAGACACATAGTAATTATTTGCACAGCTTTTTCGACGCGTTCAACATGTACGTAATGCGAGTTTTTTTCCTTTGAACTGTATTTTATTCAATTTAGTGATCATGCAAAAAGATATTTGGAGTAAATAATTTACGCATTAATATTGAGATGTTAACTTTATTAATGCAATTTAATTAACAGCTGTCTCTTATCTGAAGTAATAATTTGCATAAATATTCAGAGTAGTTTGCCCGTAATACATAATATTATAGATTGATTTCATAACGTTTCGCATAGGAAAATTACATTATACGTATAGAGACACGTCAGTGGAAAATCCCGGAAGTTCGTTTCCCTAACGTAAAAAAGTTTCTACGTCAGTGATAGGTGTGAGACACATTAATTCCAGACGACACGTCGAACGTTCACTCTCGTGCATGTGAATTAGCGGCTATTTTTGTACAATTCTAAACTGCAGTTTAACTCTCCACTCTCCGCGCAGTGTCACGAAGCTGAGAAACCGCCGCCTCCGCCATCCCAAGAATCCAGATGGGAGTTTCCTAGAGATAAGCTTAGATTACAGACAGTCCTCGGGCAAGGAAACTTCGGCCAGGTGAGAAGATACTTTCTGCGGCATCCCTATAAAAAAGGAGCCTGTAATTTTGCGGCTGTCAGATGGATTTTATGAAATACCTGAAATTCATGCGGAAACGGAATCTTCGTAACAAATTTAGTGGTTCCTTCTTCCGACATTAATTTAACCTCAAGCGAATTTATTTACTTTTCTGCTTTTCCATTTTTCTGCAATTCTATCCGCATTGATTTAAATAGCAATAGGTAACAGCTTTCGATGTGTGCGATTTGACCGCCGTTATACCTATTTATGAAATATGATAATAGGCAGCTAGTGTAATATTGGTATAATCGAAAATTAATTAGGTATGCAAAATCGATTGTGGGAAAACTTAGGGAACATGTAATTTATCACGATAGATTTTTTCTAATAATGAAAAGACGGATCAGCGGTTCGTGTAATTGTTTCCCATCGTAAAGTTTATAAAATTTCCAAAGTAGCGGCAATAGATAACATCTCTAATAACTCTATAATAACATAAAACGAACCTGAGGAAATTGGAATCCACGAGCTTAAATTACCGTTTATCAAATTAATTAGCATTATATTTAGATCGAATATTATACATTTAAAAAAATGCGAAAGTTGATTAATTGCATATCTTAAAAAGGAACAAAGTATTTTTAAAGCTTAGCAGACATCTGAAATATGATTAAATTGAAATGTTAGGTGTGGAAGGCCGAAGCCGATGATTTGACAGGTCATCAAGGCACGACTCGATTAGTGGCAGTAAAAACTGTCAAAGAAGGTGCCTCCGATCGAGAAAAGGAAGACTTAGATCGAGAACTCGAAATCATGAAGCAATTAGGCAGTCATCCAAACGTTGTGACACTTTTAGGTTGCTGCACCGAAGAAGGTAAGTTGTATATAACATCAATCTGTTTATATCTTACGTAAATTTTCTTCGATGAAAGCGTAATACAGGACTTAAATTAGCCATACAATAAAAAAAAATTGATTTTTATGAATTAGTATTAAAAGATTAAAATACAAAATGTGAATAATTTTTTAGTTAACTTAATATATAGACATTTAATTATATCTTAATTAATGTTTACAATTTTAATAAAAAATTTAATTAAAAGTGGAATACTTTTAAAACTTCAAAAATAAGAAATATATAAGATTGGTAACATTAATTTAATAGCCAACATTTCTCAAACGTAATTGCATGGAACACCCAAGCGAACCTCGTATCATCTTTTTTCAATTAACGAAAAATTGCTTCCACCTTGATTCCTGCATACGTTGCGCATCGTACAGTATAATCAACAGAGAGGAGAAATATACCATATGGTATCGACACGTACTGACAGTGCGACACGCATCGCGCAATTTCCCGCGGAAACGTATCCTCGCACGCGGCCCCTATTTCGATTTACATCGGCGAGCAATCGGCGCTGCACCTGCAGCTGTACTCAGTGAATCTTCCTCATTACCGTCACTTATCTACGACCTTGCATGTCGCCGCTCGCGCACGAACCTTGGCAGCGTAAACTTTATAAAAATCGATGGTAGTGTTTTAAGTGGCGGCACTTCGACGCAGAATGCGCGGATCGCCGGTATATATAGTAATTAAGTAATCAAGTCTCGCCGAAGAGAGGTACACAGAGATAGAACCGTGTCTGGATTGCGACTCCTCCAATCGGGTCGCCGCCGCCGCCGCCGCCGATACGTTCGCGATGCTTCTTCCACTAGTCGTCCTTGTGGTTTAATCGAAATTCGCGGACGAGCAGCGAGTTAGCAACCTAGCTCATCATTTAAATTATTAAAATTTCCGCGAACAATACGTTCCATGTAATTAATAATAATTAAATATTAAAGAAAACGATAAATCTCTATTACATTCTCATCCAACTCACACATGACTCTATCCACTTGCAATCTGGGACGCGTCGAAATTATAAATGCCTCGAAAAATCTTTATCGCTCTTTTAAACCGCATATTTACATCGAGAACCGACAACTTCCAAGTGTAAAATGTGCAAAATGCATTTTGCGTGTTTTATTGTTGTTGAATGACTCGTTTATATGTTTTAAATGATTGCATAAGAAGACAGTTACACATCAGGAACGATTAAACGGTCAGCGTAAAAATGTTTGTTTTTACTGCGATTGTGTTCGTTCGGACGATAAATTAGACAGCCATTATGATAATTGCGTGAGAATCGCTTTGTTTTGTACTGCAGGAAGATTTATCCGTTTCGTTGTGTTGTTATCTATGCCATAATAGATGATTGCAGTTAACATCCACAAACTTGACAGCTGCAAATTAAATCGTCGTGTAAACAATTTATGTATTATGTATTTTTTTTGCAATGTTCTTATTTTGACGTTAAATCAAAAACGTCTGTTTCAAAATCTGGTTTCACGGACGCAAGTGGATCCACTTGCGTCCGTGAAACCAGATTTTGAGACAGACCTTTTTGATTTAACGTCAAAATAAATATTAATAACTCGAGTTATTAATATTTTACAATCAAATAATTTTTTTCACTTGATGTGACGCAGTTGTTTCATCATGCATAAGTTTGCATAAAAATATCAATGATTGCATCTATTTGCAAACAAAAGTATAATCAACGGATGATTCTCTGTTATTCCATCGTATCTTGATTGATTAAAAATCGCAGCATCCTGCATCCATAATATCGAATCAAGTAATCGCAGAAGCTTGATATGCTGAAGGTTTATTATCGAAAGCGTACGCGCAACGAATTGGCAAAATAATTTCCTTGCGGATAAGTGAATTCTCCTTTGAAGATTGGTCCTTATTACAAAAAATTGAGAGAGAAAATTAATCATGCCTTTTCAGAATATATTACAATATACATGACAATATCTTAAAATTTTAATTCACATAATATAATAACTATTATTTCTGAAATCTTACACACAGTATTGCGTGCGTATTATATATTTTATTTTTAAATTTGATAATTTGATGAACACAAAAGATATGTGTTATAGATTGTAAATTGATTTGTGGAATTTTGCATTTTTCTACGGGGGACAAATTTACAATAGAGACGTCAAAAAAGTTCGAGCAATTTTGAACGTGTCGAGATGAATCGCGGAGAGGCAGAGACTATTATAATATATCTTCCTCTTCTTCCACGCACTGTTCGGTATCGTCATTCTCATCGTTCGTATAAATTTCCATACGCATCCCCGCAAAGTGCTTCGTTTCGGTACAATACGTTTATTAAGTAGGTATCCTCGCGATACGGTCGTTCCATTCGCGAATCAAAGGAAACTAAATAAAAAAGCGGGCGACGATACGATCTGGGCGAATGATCGACTCATTTAACAATAAGTGCGACAATTCAATGGCGTTATTATTTATTTCAATTAATGAAATTACGTCTCTATTATTTTTATCAATTAAATTAAAACATATTATTTAAAAAATTAAGGTAGTTAGATATAGGTAATGATCACGTTTCAGCGGAATTTATATACGTGTAATTTCTTTTTTAATAAGTTTCTGATTTGTGGATTTCTACATTTTAAAGAAATATAATTCTTTTCTTAGTAAGAATAAAAATCGTAAAAACATAGTGACGTTAAGTTTTTGCTAAAGAAACATTAATCGTGAAGAATACCGATTGTTTTAGTATTTTTTACTCTCATGAATAGCGAAACGAATATAATGGAGCTAATGAACATTTAATCGCTGAAAAAGATCGTTCACGAGAGAAATAGGCGAAAAATAAACTCGACAAAGAAAGATATCCGTTCAGTGAGCTCGCAATCGTAACGATAAAATACTCATCGTGCAGAGCGCAGTAAAGGTCGAGATGATTGCTGTGGCAAATCGTGGACTTTAGAGGTGCGTCTGCATTTCGGGCGTCGCTGACGCATCTCAAGGTGTGGACCTTAAAGGGTTCTCTTTGCAGCTTTGCCCTCGCACAATGGTGAACGTGGAAAGTTCCTGGCGGTCCAAGAACGCGAGACGAGCCATATAAAATTTACGACATTTAAATTTCGGCTCCATCGCATTTATCGTTTGCGGCCACGTCCAAATTTCTTTCCGGCGACGTTCGTCAAAGGAAAGTCTTTTGACCGTTTTACGATCGCCGTTCAGACGAAAATAAACCTCATGTCGATCAGTCATTCTTTGACCGCCAAGAAAATTATTAACAATTAGAAGACTGTGAGATAAATGTTACAAGTTCGACAAATTCTTATATTTCTAATGTATTAGAAAAAAACTTTGTAATTTTATCGATCTTAGAAACCAAATTAAGCTATAATATTTTCAACATCAGGCATTATCGCGTGCGTTAAATTCTCGCGTTAATTCCTGATGAAGACATCGTCACGATTGCGTTGAATTTTTTTTATCGCGAAGCGATTTTCTCTCCGTGCAAAAAAATGCTTCGTGTCCGATAAAAATGATGAGCCTCTCTTATTCAGCTATAGTCCGTTTCTCTCTTTTTGCCCCTAATCAAGTTTCGGCTTATTTGCTTTCACGACGCATGAAATAGGAGCGGCATTAAGAAGCGGCATTCTTTAAAACCTACGAACTCGAGAACGCGGTGTCTTCTTTTTAGCACGAGTTTTTCATGCGGATAATATTCTGGAAGTTTAAGAGACTGATAGCACGGTTAGAGGTTTAGACATTTCGTTTTACGATGAAACCTCATTAAATGAGTTCCTCTGATATTTCATCTCAGAAACGAATTCTCCCCAAATTCGCAGAATTAATTGTACGTCATTATACTTCACGGTTTAAAAACCGTCAATTTGCGTCAAAATCTCCAATGCCACTGCGTTTATAATTTTGTTTACAGTCAATCTCCGCATGATTTGCATATGATGTAGGATTAAAAAGAGATTTTAGAGGAACTTGTTTCAACGCGTCGCGTCGGCCGAATATATTTTCTGGCCTGTATTGTCGCTTCGCCGTTTCGCGAATACGTTTTTAAATGCATGCGCAAAATATGATCTACGTGAAAACGAAACGCGAACGATACCACAGACCACGTATCGCCGTTTCGCATTTGTATTGCTTTGCATTCGTCACGGCTATTGTATCGTGCGCGTGCCATATCGATCGACATAGGCGCGGATCCACGATTTTTGCAATGGAAGAATTACAGCGTATAGTTAACACGAATTTAACGTGCATATTTGATAATGGATATGTTACGTGCAAAATATGAGAAAATAACAGGCATTGCTCTTAGAAAGAAATTACTTTCTTTATATGCAGCCGATTGCTTTAATTCCATATTTTTTATTGCAATTCTCTATAACATATATAAGTATCTAAAATCAGATTTTGGTTTTTAATTAGTTGGTCACACGAATAAAGGTAAAATTGCAGTAAGAAAATCTTCAGATTTTTTATCTTGTGATTTTGCATGTAAAATAATCTTATCTTTTTTTTTTTAATAAGTTACGTAATTGCAAGTTTAACAATGATCCTGTTATTTTTACTATTCCATTAATTGACTATTTTTAACAGGTTTAATTAAAATTTATTTACATTAACGTTCGTGTACAAACATGCATAGTATATATAACATGGTAATTCCGATATAACTTATTCAGTACAGTGTCACGATATTAAATTGCTAATACACGTTTAATAACGCACGACTTAATACGATCGAAACAAGCGTTGTATAAGCATTACGTTTAATTCACTTCGAAAAACATACTAACGCGATTAATTTGGAGCGAGGAGCGCATGCTAACATATGCTACTTGGCGAGCAAGAATTATTAGGGAGAATGGTAATATCGACCTAATATGAGAATTACGATTCGACGCGCCGACAAAAGTGGCTCCATAAGTTACAATCAAGCGGGTACTACCTAAGCGAGGACTCTTCCAAACGTGATCTCTTAAATTATTTCGAACGTAAAATATTTCTTCAACATCCTCACCATGTGTTCTTCTAATCGTCTGTATACCTTTTCATACAGTCGTCGTTACAATAAAAGCATTGCAATTAAATGTGATATATTTAATTATATTAGTCACATAAAATGTAACTTCATTAAAGCAATCATTAAATATTCAAAATGTTACTTCAATGAAATATGTCATTTGACGTCAATAATGACAAATAACTGTGCAGGTTGTAATTAACTTAGTTCATGGGATATTAGATATTCTGAAGTTTAAATGAATTATTTATATTCAATAAAATTATCTACACAGAAGTTCATTTATATGTTCGCAATTCAAGCGTGTTAATTAAACTCATCTCTTTCGACCATATTGCAACAAAAGGTCACGTCAATGCAGTCGGGAAAAATTCGACCAACCTTGGAAAGCGTAACTGATGCTCGAGAAAAATGTTGTTTTTCGCTACACACACGACGAAGTTTTCAATTTATTGGATCGCGGTATAGTGTGCCTTGAATGGTAAATCGCCATTAAAGCAAATCCATGCACACGGCGCACCTCGTGATGGATACGTTCGCTTCGTCCCGTAAAAATCGCATTACTCATTTGAATCATGAGCAAGAGTTGATGAATAAGAGTTATCCTTCGTTGATTGATATCCCCTTATTCGAAACGCAGGAGCGACACGCTCCAATGCGTTTTTCCATGAATGAACATAAACGATTTAATGATTTTTTTCTGATTGCAGAGCCTCATTATCTCATACTGGAGTACGTCATGTACGGCAAACTGCTCGCGTATCTGCGTGATCACCGCACCAGACAGTACTTTTACAACTTCAGCGAGGATTCGGCAGCCTTGACATCCAGGGATCTTACCGTTTTCGGGTATTGCGTGGCCAGAGGCATGGAGTATCTTGCATCAAAAAAGGTACGAATATTTTCAAGACAGTTCTCAGCATAAACATTGGCGTTTATCAAGATTTAACTCTAATGATACAATTAGACTGAGAGAACTCATAGTTAAATCTCAGCTGACTTTAATGTTTGTGGGAACGACTGACATGCTTTTAATGTTCGTATTTCATATTTACGGACAAAAGTAAAGACTTATTTTCCATACGATGTACCCGCATAGAATAGACCCTATTTCGCTTTCTTTTCCGGTTTTTCTTCGACACGCGCATCCTCACATCGAACTCCATTAAGAAAAATTCGACGAATACGAGAAAAAACGAGTCACAATTAATACATTTCATTACAATATTTTTAGATTCGATGAAATCAACGCGCACGACGTACATTTTTATCATCTCTTTTTATGCACCTTTCTTTGCCGTTCTACAATTTATGTAAATTTAAAAAACTTCTTTCTAATTTAATCACTAGACCATATTAATATTGTATTAATTTTTTAATGCACGATCAAGATGTTTACTTGTAAGTTAAAAATTCGCAAGGTCTCGATATTACAATGTAACTAATTGTCATCCGCTAAAGAGAAAAAAAATTCTCTTCCAGTATACAATAAAAGTAATAAAATCTCGCATTATCATGTCAATGTCTTGGCAGTTCTCAATGACATTACATCAACGACGTGAGATCGATGTGTAATAATGCGTGCTAATTAATTTTTCTTTATCGCGTTTTCATGAACCAAAGGTCCTCCAGATTTCTCTAGATAATTGTCGTTCCGTTGCAGAAAAAGTAGTTTCAATCGCTTAACAATTGCTTCGCGGTTTGTTCCTCGTAATTTTCTTTCTTTTTTTTTCTTTCTTTGCGTTACATACCGCCGGCAGGACAGGATAGTGAGACCGCTAAACAAGAGAGGAAAGGAATCGCAATAAATTTCGGTGCGACACCTCGACGATCGATACGCACCACAGCCGTTTAAAATGTTTAGATAGAGGTCCTCTCGTTAATCTCGCCACGATTTAACAAGCCCCCATGTCGTACGATTATTCATTCGGGATATCATCCCGAATACTTGTTGAAGGATATAAGTTTAGGTATGGATAATTTTTGATGCATATGAAAAAAACATTTGGATACATTCGAGAATAATGATGCATTTGATGATTTGCAGTTGAGTAAGAAAATTTTGAAATACTTTAATGATTAAAAAAATATAATATTTAATGTATACTTACATATAAAACTTAATATATCGTAATCATTTATTCTGGTTAAAATTTTTTAAGTTATTAATTTCGTTATAATTTATAATTATTTTTGTAAGTCAAGGTTTCTTGTAACAACGTGCATGGTTTTTCAAATCAACCAATATTTATTGCTTGCAAGATAGTTGAAATCACACATTTAAATTTTTACGACCAATTATATATTAACATCCTGTCACTTGTTAGAGATATGGTAAATAGTTTTTACACTGTGCAATTTAAAATACAGATAAAATTGCAGTTGTATGCAGCGAGATGCGAATATAAGAAATAATGCACGTAATAATGGAGAATTATATGTTGTAGCTGAGTTGCTTCGCGCGCGATTTTAATATTTCTTCTTTATTACCGAAAAAATAGTTTCGCGCGAAGTGCACTTATGGTTTCGAAGTAATACCTCGGTAATACCTAGCGTAAGTTTTTTATCGTGAAAGTTTTACTTGTTTAGATTCGATAAATTAAATCTCATCCCTGTCTATTTATAAAGATGGAATTAAAAAAGGATCTTGCATAATTTTTTTGTACTTTACTAAAAAAGATGAAAAGTGAGATGTCTTTCGAGGACATTTGACATCTACCTGTGGAAGGTCGCGAGGAGCATCGACTGCACGACAAATAATTCGTTAATGATGTTTAAACTCAAACATTTTCACAGAGTCGTAAAACTTACCACCATCGTATTCGTTGAAGGATCTCTTGCCCGGAGATCTGTGTCACTAGGCAAAGATTGAATTTTATATCTCATAAAGAGTTCGAAGATGCTTGTCCGGCCAGTATTTCTTCACTCGATTCGAGAGCGATAAACGGCCCCCAATAGTGTTTTTACAATCTACGACATCTGATTAGTTTTGTGACTAAGATGTTGCATTTTGTAGTAAAATATGGACAAAGATTTTATGTTATTCATATGTCATCGAGCAAACATTTATAACTCTTAAATTATAGAGATTTTTTGCTATGTCTCCACAAGAAAAATAATTTTATTTTTAATTTTTTACACGTGAATATTAATATCACACTAAATAATTTTGATTTTTAAACTTTTATATAGTCGCTATTAACAAAGATTTGACTGTTTATGTATAGATAATTTAGTTTTATTATGAAATGCTTAGGTAGGCGATCAACTGGCTTCGGATAATATATTCAGGATTGTAATACGCAGCCGCGATAAACAAAAATTAACATAAACGTCGACGGAATGTTGGCCATGTGATACAAGTATCGCGATGCGAACCGGTATCCCAAAAATTCTGCTAATGTTTTGTGCAAACAGCGGAGACGAAAATTTGCGTGCAATTTACTTCGCTCGATGCGCGTCATTGATTAAAACGAGAATGATGGAGTAAATATTTTTCATTCAGAAATTCTCATTTAGAACGGCTTGTATTACGCTTCGCGGAGAGGAAAAGGAAAATTTGCACTTGCCTGCGGAAGAGCACGTAGCGACTCTGAGGAGGATACACCTGACGATTAATAGGCAATTAGGGAAACAAAGAACCCGAAGCCTTTCCTGCGAGCACCCGATCGTTCCCGTCAAATATTGAATTACCAGTTTCCGTTCGTGTAATAGTTTCCAGGAAACGGCGCAGCAAAAATTATTCTCTCAAGTTAATAGACAATTACGTAGTCGCTAAATGATAGTGTACAACGCGTGCCGTATACCAGCTGCGAATGTGCGTGGATGCATTCTAGATGCGCCGTTGCATTCAAACAGAATTTTCAGCGCGGCAAGCGCAGCTGATGCGCTCGACGTTTCGTAACGTCGTATTTGCATCATCCTGTCTCATTGCGTATAATAATTATCATCTTGGTTTGTCATTGCGGCTTTCGGAGTCGTTTAGCGAAACTTCATTTGGCCGAATGCACGCTGAACGGTTAATTAAAATATAATTAATAGTAATGGCGAGGCTTCATGAAATCATGGCGCAACGCGAGTAAGTATCGTAATCTTCACGATCGGGTTACATATATACCTAAACAATTTTTTTTGCGTTTGAATTGTCTACGTTTGATGGCTAGACAACCATGCAGATGTTTCTTTTACTTGTCATTACAAGACCAGAACTCGCCGTTTAAAAAAAATTTAAATTTCCGTTTATTTATTCTCTTCAGATGTCCTTGCTTTCCAGTAGTTGAGCACATATCGGCGAATTAATATTGCTAAATTTATCGGGTCTACCGACGAGCACTCGTGTCGCTAAAACAATATTTGTCTTCGCACAGACTGGTCCTTTTCTCTACCGCGAATCCCGTTTTGTCGCGCGCGCGAGATCGCGCGGGACTCAAGGCTGAGTTTTTCTCGAGACGACTCGCTGCACCGAACTCGTAATAGCGTGTAATTTCCCCGTCATGCGAGCAGACCGTAAGCAATCGCACACGTAATGGAACATGCACCTCTCGAGCGCCTCGGTCGTTTATCGGTGTGACTTGGTTCTCTCTCTTTCTCTGCGCAGATCATCCACCGCGACCTCGCCGCCAGAAACGTCCTCGTGGATCACAACAAGCTGTGCAAAATCGCCGACTTCGGCATGTCGAGGTTCGCCAACGAGGACGGCGAGGTGATCGAGACTAGACACGGCAGAAATGCCTTGCCCATCCGATGGATGGCCCCCGAATCATTGATCTACTCCCTATTCACGACGAAGACCGACGTCTGGAGCTTCGGGATTCTGATGTGGGAGATCGTTACTTTAGGTAAGTGCCTTCATCGCCCGTTTCGAGGACTAACATAAGTGACTTGCTTAATTTCGGTAGCTTGTTATTGGAATAAATATTATTTTTTTATTGAAAGACCCTCTTATATATAAAGTAAAAATAAAAAGACTGAGAATCCGTTTGTTGTGTTGTTGTTTGATATAAAAATAAGGGTACGCTTGTGCAGACACGTTTACGCTAACAGTTTGGAAGTATCGTTAAAGTTATTTGTTAAATGTAAACTTATTTTATTAATTTTATTTAATTAACAAATTATACAAAGAAAAAGAAGAAATTAATCTATAAGATATATCGTTGAATATATCATCAAAATTTTATAGCGATTTCTTGAATCTTCCGTTTTTGTCTTTACCAATTAAAAGAATCCGATGTAGCTACACACGTACAACGATAATCTTCAATATCTACTGAAGAAAAAGAGAAAATATCCAATTTATATCTTGTTAAAGCATTGTACCTTAATCAATGGACGGTAGCTTCTTCCTATCGTGCTGACATCCCGTCGTAATAATCGCATCACTTCGTGCTCTCTGTTCAGGTTCAACACCGTACCCGGATATGACGGCGCGGGAAGTCATGCGGAACGTGCACAACGGTTATCGGCTGGAGAGGCCTTCGCACTGTCGAAGCGAGCTCTTCAGGGTGATATCCCGATGCTGGCACGCCGATCCCGACCGCAGGCCGGAGTTCCAGATCCTACGCAGGGATCTCGCTCAGCTGTTGGAGGACAACATGAACGGGCACTACGTGGACCTCGAGAGCTTCGCTTCCGAGTGCACCGATTGAGAGAGGTCGACGAATGAAACCTCAGGCTCATCCTCGATCGCATCGGGAAATCGATCCCGCGGAGAGATTCGTGCTGCTCAGCACACGCGTTGGTGCTACGTGAGCAGGGAGATTTTCTGACGTACCATTGATCTTCGAAGCGACTTTCCTTCACGAGTACAGAACGTAATTGAGATTATCCCAAGAGATCGAATTCTGCCAGGTCTGGGACGTCTTACGTTTTTACTGTTCTTGACCTCCAAAATTTGTAGGAATTTTGTACGAAGCGTATTCTATGTTTCGTGAAATACGCTTGAAAATAGAGTCGATAACTGGGGGCTACTTGAGATAATGGAGAAATATAAAAAAATGTGTTTTGTTGTACGAAATTCGTCGATTTGCACGTAAAAATCGCAATCCGTCCGCAAACTTAAATTCGTCCACTATTTGCACGGGTATTATTATCGCTGTGCAATAGCAGAGTATAATGACAAGATGCGATGTTAATTTATTATTACGTGAATACGACATATACTCGGCAACAACGTCGCACACATTCGTAATAATTACCAATGGATTTTTATCATTGGATGCTTCTACGATTCGTTGAAGTACATGTATAATTAATTACGCAATTTCCATCTTGTACGCAGAACGTAGAACACAGGAACGCTGTAACGCACGATGCTGTGATAAATTACGAAAAATAAAAAAAATTACATAAGCGCGAGACTGAAGCGCAATGAGAGTTTTTAAAGTCCGCAAAATATAAGTATTCCATCTAGAATAGAGTATAATTATTGGGTAAGTAGAATTTTTACAATTAGTTATACACGACGTATACAATTCGTTAATTCTTCGATCATTTCGTCTTAATAATTTTATTTATAAACGAGAATGTGTGTATGCATTGAGCAATGATTGTGCACAATTGACGATTTACGCATTTTGAAGGCTTGCTGTTGCATGTAATGTATTTTACATAAATAATTTTTTTATTAGAAAGGCATTCAGATATCAACTTATTAAAACAATAGCGGACATTACTTTTAGAGAGTTCTGCCTTAAGTTTTTGATATTCATTTATTACTTCGAGCGAAAGAGAAGGCAATTTACAGAAAGACTTAGTTCTCCACGTTAAACTTGGAAAACACAACGAGACTCAGCTCTGCGTCGCGACATTTGTACATATTTTGTCCCTTACGTAATATATACAATATACATATATATACACATATAGATATAACAATAAATATTATATTTGCCGGAAATCAAAAAGAGATGCCCCACTCTTCGAACCGCATTACTCGTAATACTGTAACAATAATTCTTGTTATTAATTGTCATTAGGTATGTGCATCCCGTGTTTCTAATCGCGCCCGACGCGTTTATTCTTAATCATTCTAGTCTTTCGCGACGCGTTTTGGGGCGACGATCGGTATCGATTATATCGCACACTATTTTTTTTATCATTCTCCGCTTTCATAAGTGTTACGAATTCGCTCGAAATTGCGATATCAGCGACATAATATAATATATCGCGGTCGTTTTAAAGAAGAGATTAATTAAAGCTGTCCGCTGTCAGTTGATTATTGCATTTTTTATCTTGCTATCTTTTTCCTGCGACATCGTTTCCACTCTTTGATACGGCTCGTCTCCGTTTGTAATGACATTATTCGAGACATCGTTCTCGGACATATCGTATTTTGCGCGTTACTATCGCGAAAAAAATAGTTGCGACCAATACTGTATGTAGGCTCGATTGTATTACGAACTTTTGTCAGTAAACGTTGTGAGAAAATTCAACCGTTTACGCATTTTATCGATTACATTGAAATCCCATAGGACTTGAGCGTATAACGGCGCTCATCTTTCCGGATTTGACAAAGGCACGATATAAATCATCATGTACGCATACGACAGTATCTTCCGACTGCCACTGTCTTCGTAAAATGTTTAAAATAGATAGCTTTGGAAGTGCGAAAAATGATGGCGTGAATTATGGCGAAATCGCTATCGCGCTGCGCACACGCACATTAATTATCTCAGTGCGAAAGATCCGCGATCGTTCTGTGGTATGTTGTAAAATGTAATCTTCTTCGTTAGCCCTTTACCCTTACCCCGGTGTAAAATTACCGAAGTCATTTATACGTATTTGTTTTTACAGGAACTGCGAATAATCTTTTTCGTCAAAAACGAGCTGGCTCTTTGCAAGCCAATATCTTAAAATATCTTAAAACACTTTGCAATAAGATGTATTATTGCAAATTGTTTCTGTCAGATTTATATAATTTTTATTTTTACTAATACATCAAATAAAGCGATGTGTTTTCTTCATGCAAAATTATTTTGAAATAAAAGTGCAACTGCAAATACGCTTTTTATCTACCGCATATGTTCAAAGAAAATTTTTTCTATTAAAGGCGTTACGATAGTTTTAAATCGTAGATATTGAATTGCCGAAAGTGTTGAAATAAAAGAAATTACAGTCCGAGATTTTCTCTCGGAGTTATCCTGGACCACGTCAGCCGGTCGAAGACGCTTCCTTCTCTTTCAATTAGAAGGAGGCGGGTTTTGCCTTCGGTCCACGTGATTTATGAAATCGCGCCCGCGACGGACGCTGCAGATTTACTGCAACGGGAATATGGATTTATGCGCGCGAACGCGCACCGGACGAGATAAAGGCGCGGTATGCAAATACGTCCGGCGCGTTTTGTCAAAGTCCGCGGGCTAAAAGGAGGTGGACAGCAGAGATTTACAGGTGCCATCGCGCTATACTTGGAAGGAGGAGGAGGCAAGGTCGAAGGAATCAAATTCCCGACCGGGATATCGATCTGGCGATCGCCGTTTCCAGACACGAAGGCGCGAAGGAGATGGCTTAATGAAATTAATTAAGACCTCCCCATCGCCGGGGCGATTTCGCGATCACGCGAACGATACGCTCTGTGTCAGCTTTAATTTATCGTAATTACAAAATTAAAAAGAAGCGTATGAGTAATAACGATATTTTAAGAGAAACGGACTTTTGAAACATTATATTTCTGCATTTAAAAAAATCTCAACAATTAATACGTAGGAAATAATAATGAGATCGTAAAATTAATATATTTTATATTTAAGAGACTGATGAAATTATTACAATAATTAAGATTGATATTATTAATGTCTGTGTTTTATTATTACGTAAAAGATATTTTAAACTTATATCAAAAGTTGGAGCATTTTTTATTTGAACGTGAGTAATCACACAATTAATTTTTATATTTAATTTCTACCATACAAGCCATACCATAATCAGGTTTTTATGTAATAGCGACCTTGGTTGTTGGATTCGTGCCTCGAAGTCGTAAGTATCGGCTTACTCTCATCAGTATCCATGATAGGGTATCCACAGAGTCGAGTGCACTTATCCGCCCCATGCAGTTGTCTTCGCTCTTCGAAGCTCGGGACAAGTACGACGTGTGTCCGACGCTGTGGATCGTTATCGTAAATTGGATCGCATTCTTGAAATCTCGAGAAATAACCATAAAATGTCCCGGACTCTTTTAAGGTAACAGATTCCCCTCCGTTCGATGACGAAGCGATGAATTCGATTATCTCGCGACACTAAGCTGTGATCAAATCGACATTTTACCAAACATAAAAAAATTAAAATAAGAATTGAAAAGTATGATAGAAGAGAAAACGATTGTCACTTTACTAACGAAAAGCTTATTTGTAATGTTTTAAAGGCTCAGTATTCCAATGCAGAAAAATTAGGCCAATCTAAAAGCATAACTTGCATATATTTCTAATTTTTTTAAAAGCAAGAAAAGCAAGAATTATAGTAATTGTGGTAAGACTAAAGTGGAAGAGAGTCAATGATTTTAGTTACACATTCGTGATATTGCACTTTTCTGCGTATCAAGGAAGTAAATTGAGAACTTCACTGATCTTTCCAAGATGATACGTCATATATTTCTATCAGTACATTGACTGATGATGATGTCTTTTAGATGGAGAAATTAATCATGCAAAGCGTATACTTTCGAAAGTTCAATTAGATGATACTTACATCGACATCGATCGACATGCAAAGCGAACGATCTTCTAGAAACACATTGATAGCCATAAATTGTAATTATGTATATGGAACTATTATATGGAAATCTCTTCTTGTACTTTAGATGGTTTAATGATGACCTTACAACAAGAGTCGAGAGAATTTCTACATTAATTAATTTTCTAGTATAACGGAAGTTTATTATAAAAGCAAACACTTGCGAGATATTTTTACTTAAATTAAATAATTATAGTATTTTGAAATATTTTATTTCTTAAATTTTTGCATACTTCTTTTTATTTTTTTCTATAAATAATTATATTAGCGTTTTATTTTTCTTCTACCTTTTATACTAAAATATTTTTATCTGTGACTATAGAGAGAGTTTATGCTAACTTTCTCTGTTTTCCAGTCGATCCCTGATCTTTAACGATCTTCACGATCATTTATCTATAATTATGACAAACCATTTCACAGGGTCACGCTCAATTTCATCGAGGTTACGATGTGCGTATACGACAGTGAGAAAAATGTCAACGTCCGGCTATCTTTAACGAAAGACTTTCGCCGCAGAATCTTTCGAGAGTCTCACAGTCATAATCTTCGTGCGCTCCTTTCTAATCCGTGGGAGTTAAGAATCGAAGCGCAATCAAAGGAAGAAGACCCGCGAACGATTCGCGCGTTCCACTTTCATTCATAACACCACCCAATATCCCAACTTACTTTTTTTATTGCTATTTTTCTCAAAGATGCCTATCATCGTAATTTTGTAGAAATCGAGCGTTAAGAAAGCCATATATAGCTTCACCATGCTGATTCATAGCTTCCTTATTTTCCCGCCACAGATCGTTAGAATATTTAGATATTCAGGGTACTAGAATACGAGATTAGACTCTATGAAGATGAGCTGTTCAGTCGTCTGTCCCACTTTAGTGCGTATAAACATAAACGTATTTCGTTTCAAGTTCCGTAATCATATAAGTATTTTAAAAGTGTGAAAAGCTAATAGAACAAGCGTAGTAAAAATATCACAATACAGAAAATAGATAATTAAAACGTGTGATATTTTTACAACCACAAAATATCTTAGTATCTTGTTCTCTTTATTCTATAACTAACGATTGCGTAATATTTTACAGGACAATTACTCTCATAATATATTTTCGGAACATAGAACCCATCGAGAATCTTCAGTGCGTTCTAATTGGCACAATTTTGCGAATGTAGAGATTCGTAAGACGCGACCCACATTTTCTGTGGCTCTTCTGGTCGGCGCGTTTCACCTGTCCGCGATTCGGACGCGAATCCGGAAAGGGAAGAATGATACAATCAGGCTTGAAGAAATCTCAAAGCAACAATTAAAAAATAAGAGTAAACCTGTTTCCAGAATGGGACCGACGCCACGCGAGAGAGAGAATTATTTGAGAGACTCATTTACCTACAAATTTAACAATGTCCCGTTTCGAGAAACACAAAAGAGTCGACGCATATACATTATCTTTAAGATATGTAGCATAGTTTCACATGCAAATATCTATGTGTGACACATCTTAATATATATATATTTTTTAAAAAATTATGACATATTTTTCGAAGAGAGATTTGCCATAGGATCTCACAGAGAATTTCTGTGAATAGGAAGGTTTCCGTTTCTTTTTCCGATTGTTGATTCTTCCCACGCTCACCTTAACATCCGAATTATTCTGCTCACTCTTAGATGGTAGGTAACATCGTCAGATCACGTAATGCCAATTTGCGGATCGGTAAAAGACGCAGCGAACTTGTGTATATCGATCACCTGTCTGTCGATCACCTTATAAAGTGACGAAAGAAACCGCAAAAGGTAAACAAGAAGTAAATTATCAGGGTCATATGTAACTCTTTAATTAACTTTAAATAGCACTATAATGACGTGCAAATTTTTTATTTTGATATTTCTATTATAGATAATATATATTCTGCAAATTTTAGTGCCTGATGTACACTTTTATTATATCAGCCATGTAACTGTAGGTCGCTCCTTTTTTTTAAGATCACGTTAGTATATTTTTATCCAATTAATTTAATTCCCTTGTGAAAATGTAACAGTTCGATTAAGAAGCATAGTAACGAATCTACATAGCTGATGATAAAACACTTTTAAAAGCCCCATTTTCCAGAATGAATGTCCTTTATTCCATAATACTCATCCTCTCACGAAAGTAGGCTGGTAATTCTTATTATCGGTAAATTAGCTGCACGTACGTTTTATTCACGACTTCTCTGAAACAATTTAACCGCAAGCTAGATAAACGACGGCATGCGTATCACACGCAGCCGTGGTAACGTTAGCACGTCGCTAACCGAAGACAGTAAGTACTGTCTATCGTACATTGAAATGCCATTTGAGCGTAGCGTAAAACCGCCGCTTTCACCCCTTCCGCCGTCATCAAGCAGCTGTTATTGGAAACGAAGTGCCGAGCTCGACGAGGAAACCGAGAGAATTTCGAGCGGAATAAAGCTGCGGCGAATTTCGGACACAGCGTTGTTTCCGCGAAGAAGAAAGTCATTGACGTAAAAGATTTTAAACTGTACCTACGTCAGTTCCCGTTATTTCACCGCAAATTGCTCTCACTACGAATGAAAACGGAAACGTCATGACTTCCAGAAATTCTGGTTTGGATATTGGGTACTGACCTTTTCTGCGGTTAATAACATGTGTGATACATTTGATTTATAAATTATAAAGTCATTTAGAAGGATATACATACGTACAAATTATTATACTTGTGGCAAAAATTAAATTTCTAAAGCAGAAATAAATCTTGATTGATCCCGACTCGATAAAGGAAAAAGACAACGTTTAAATAATTCTTAAACGACACACATGTTAATTAGATTTTGCACATGTAACATATATTTAAATACTATTTTAACGAAATTTAGATTCGCGAAAACGAGAGGGTCGAGAAACTCATCAAAAATGCACTAATGACAATCATAATGAATGCAAAATATAATTAATGTGAGAAAGTGTTCTTGTACAATTCGTGCTTATCTTAACGCGATCATATCGCGCTTGTAATGTGTCTCGTGTAGAAATTGACGCAAATATTGCCGTGTATTTCTGTGTAAAATAACACTTTCGCCGTTTACCATTTCACGGGTATTACATAGATTACTTGATATTACAGTGCTTGGTGCGCTTTCCAAGCAATTTCTTATGACTTTAAAGTGAGAAAGTTTGATTGCATGGTATGTTTCTAGTAGTAAATGTGATATTATACAATTCTTAATTTAAATCTTAATCTCCGAATTATTTAATTCTGCAAATGAGACGTGGTCAACGCAAAACCAGTCTTGAATTAAATGCTCGTCAATACAGTTTCTGAAATCATTTTTAGAAGTTATCACAATGAGTACGTCAAAAGAGTAATAAAGCATATGATCGATATCCTATTGCGTAGAAAAACTAAATTGGATAACTTTCTCTAAACAATCGTACACTGTTGTTAATCGCGCTGTAAAAAAAAGACAACAAGAGAAAATGACTACATTCGTTAATTCATTACGGCGCTTATACCGATTAATTTCTTTCGACGATATGCCATTTTCTAAACGAGATGAGTATCTAAGTAGCCAGCCAAGCGTGATATTTTATAATAAAAACATGTTTTCGAAAGCGCTGTACCTCGAGTTGAATCATGCGTGACAATTCAAATAGTCTTCGAGTAACAAGTAAAAGTGCCTATATCTTTCTTTGTCTAACGCAATTTTAACATTTCTCAAAATAATTTTAAGTGATCTTTTATTTATTACTTTACCAGAATACCAAGTCTAGGCTTAATTGATTAGAAAAATATTGAAAAATTATATTAAAATATTCTAATTTTAATAAAAAATTCATACATATTATGGAAAGATTATCCAAAATTAATGAGAAAAAACTCGGACTTTCTATCAGTATATAGGCTGCCGAAGACATTCTGTAGATTTATAGAGTCACCTGCTTCACGCACGCGACAAAAAGATTGCTATGATCGATCGAGAAGAAAAACTTTCTCGACACAATAGAGTGTCACATCGAAAGTACGAGACTACGAGATCCGGAACAGCAATCACAGAAAGAACAGCGTGTTGATCATCTGTTAACCCAATGCGTATAGCGATAGTATACGTGGTGTCCTATGTTCTTCTTATTTCCTTTAACTTAATTCTTTGACCAATTTAAAATCGATTTTTTAAGAGAAAATTGTGTCTTTTTCAAAACTTTAAATATCTATATACATTATAACAAATGTTTAAAAAAATCGATTACATTTTGTCGAAGAAGAAAGTTTGTTTTAAATTAAATGAAGTTTCATGAAATCTTCGAAAGTTCATTACCACAAAAGCTAGCGGGATCCCAGCATTTTTTAGGGAAGATACTTAAATTGATGGGAAAATAACTAGATAGAAGAAAGTGCGGTGAACCTTGAACACCTTGTATACCGTAATACAAGTGTGCGATGCTGTGTAATATCTATTGACCGAGAGAGTAAAGCCGCGCTCTCTCGCACGGACGGAGAGGAGGAGCTCGGCTGGCCGACTTCTTCCTTCTCTCCGGTACGACACGCTTATCCACCAACCCGACGACGGTCCGGTTTTCTCGGTCACGGCTGCTCGAGGGGGAGATCCCGCGTTCCTACATTATCCCCACGTGGATCATGCGGGGAGGCTCTTCATCTCGTACCACCACGAGAGAGCTGACGTTTTGCGCCAGTTCAAAGAGCAGATCGGCAGGTGGATTTGGCGAACGAACGTCGGTACCGAGAAATCTCTCTAGAACGAAGATCCTTCGTATTTCGTAGATTTGATCAGTCAATCGTCAAAAAGGTTCCGCGAGCGCAATCTGCGCGAATACAGTTGAGTGTTTAATGACATTGCTCCATGATAGTGCTGAGAGATTGATAAATAGTTGCAGTGGTAGTGACAGTGGAATCCGTGATAATTGTAAATTAGTTGATACTGAAATTGTTGATGAGTCTTAGTGGTTCGATAGGATGAGGATAGGACAGTCGTATTGGGTGCTGCTGGTAAGATTAATTTTTTTCGGTGATTTAAATTTTTGTGGCTGGTTGGAAATAGTAAAATTTCTTTGTTTCTATTCTGATCTTTTTTAACTGTTACTAATTCTTTTATTATTTTTAGCTTTAAGATATATTTAATGCTTATCTAATCGCACGACAACTATTAAAAACAAATGGACGAGAAACCTTTATAATATTTTTTATGTAAAAAGTAAATTTTTTTTCTTTTTTAAAAAGTAGCATATATAAGCCAATTACATATTAAAGAAATAATTACGGGGTCATTACTATTTCTTTATCAATAACTGAATTATATATAAAAAATAATTAATTTTATCTCAGCTGTTAATTCGCGAACCGCGCTTTCAAATAAAGTCTTACTTCCTGTTTTTGAAGCCGAATGAATGAAGTTCCTCATTCCTTCAGTTTATTGACCGCGTCATGCTCTCTGAGTCAGTTTACCTGATCCAAAATGAAACAGTCTTTGTCGCGACCTTGATCCAGCCGCTCGTTAGAGTGAAGAAAAGTAATAGATTCTTCGCACCTGCATCGGAATACCGAGTTTGCTCTCGCGCAAGAATTCACGAAAGGCTCTTTATTAACGCTATAAATATGGAAATTAACTCGAAATAGCCGTCATGAAACGGTCAAGCGCAGTAACGCGATTTTATTTATTGACGGAGAACCATTGAATCCAGTGAAATCATCTGTTTGGCTAGATTTTTAATCCTAATAGAATCGAGTAAAAGAAGCATGTAAGAATTGATAGCATAATAAAAAAAATTGTCAACTAAACATAATTAAATATCATTTTCTTTATATATACTTTTTTTTATTTTTAGATTTAGATTCTTTGTTCTAATAATGAGTGGAAGCTAGAAATAGCTCGACTCTTGATAAAAATTTAAAGATTAATTAATCTTTCTTTCTCTGGAGATTTTGAATTTCTAACTTTTATAAATTTGCACTTACAAGTGAGCACCGTTCGACGTATCTTCACACACATTTCACCAAAGTAAAAAGAAAAATACATTTTTAATAACTGACAATGAGTAACAATCAAGGCATTCATGTTCAAGCTGAGAAATGGATTCTCCTGGAGATGCAAGTACATGCTGCATCGCGTGATGTATCATAGTTAATGCGTTCTCACGTGAATGCGTAGCTGTATCCTGCATTTGTGCCCCGAGCTGGATCGTATTTTAGCGAAACTAACAATAAGTTGCCTTTATTAGAGTATCGAGAAGAGATATTCTTGCATGTATGAAGCGGTCTTGTTCCGTTAATTGTTAGAGCACAATAAGAAATTAATAAGCGTTAACTATATATAAGAATAATGATCCGATCTATTAACACTGATGAAACTTAAGCATCAATAAATATAATATTGGCCCCTATTCATTAATATGCCGGATATAAATCTACGTTCGTGGCTAATGGCTAGCTTTCGACATAATTATCTCTTATTCATGATAATTAACTCGTTTAGTTGAAAATAATTAAATTGGAGAATAAATTTATCAAGTCGTCCAATTACAGGTTGTCAAGAGTCAGCTTAATTAAAACTTACGGTCATTTACTTTCACTAAATCCAACTCTTGGGAAAAATTATATATATATACGTATAAATTACATATTGAAATTATCAGATGAAGTCTCATATTTACCGAGTCATTACACCTGCATAAGAAATACTTTCGCGACGGGATGTTAGGGAGCTCCTTTTTCGACGATTGCGTAAAATCGCACTGCGATCTCTTGCATCCTGCAAAAGCTCATTGCAGCCACTGCGCTTCCGGTGTAACGAATTAACGTAAACGCGCAGCCGACGTTTCTCCGGACAGACTTCCTCTTCGTAAAAAAAGAAAGAAGAAGAGGAAAGATCTCTTGCGCGATAATCGGTCCACGTTCTTGGCAAACAAGAGATACGTGTAATGTAATTTACGCTTCCGTGCAGTTCACTCGCGGCTATGTATAGCGGGCTTTGCACGCTCGTTACGATTGTTCTTTCCGGAAGTTGCATTTTATTGTCTCCCCGCTGAACCACACGCGCCGTTTTCACTCGCGATTCAATTAAATCGGCGTCTAGCGCGCGGCGCCCACTAATTAGCGTTATCAGAAGTTAATTAACATGCTATTTAATTTGCTTATGAAAATTTATATTTTTGATTCACATCAACCATCACAACTTCCTAGCTAACTGTTAATTATAATTTACCGTACTAATAAGATTCAGATAACATCCATTTACCATTTCTGACAATTAATTAGGCAGGTAGCGACGTAATAATGCATAATGTAATCCCAGATTTACTAATAGGTTGCATATAATGCTTTACACAAGATGTAATTACTAAATTATCTAATAATATTATCCACGGCATAAAAATTGTATATCGCAACATATGGCGTGCAACTTTTTGTTTCATTTTCTAGACAGTCGTGCTACTGTCTCCAATCCATGCCGAGAAGAAAAACAATGTCAGCAATGTCAACGACGATGGCGAGAAAGTTCAGGAGAAGATATCGACGTCCCTCAAACTCAGTGATGAGGACGTCAAAAACAGAACGAGTAAAGTACGAGAAATAGTGGCATCCGTGAGTGAGCACTTTTGCATATAAAACTTTCGAATGACATTTATTTAATATAGCTTCTTTATTTTTCATGAGATATGAATTGTGTAAAACATAAGATAGAAAATCTCTATAGAATTACACTATTGAAAACAATTTGCGGCACATGAAACCTGACAATGATTGCCGATTATAAATAAACGTTAGACATTATACTCGATTGAATATACAGCAATATACCTATGTATTTTGGTATATTATAAATTATTTTATTTAAATCTCCGCGCAAAATTAGTCCGTAAAATAAAATATAATTCGCAGAATACGTGTCTTCTAAATTAAACTAATTTTTCTATAGGCGATGAAGATGCCGGAGAAGCGGGAACAAAAGCCGACAATGGCAACGCTAATCTCATCTACGAGAATATCCAATAACGACACGACCTCACCGCCACTCGAGGAAGTTCAGTCCCTTCTCGGCGGCGGAAACAGAGAAAATGCGAGCAGGGAATTGACGCTACCAATCAGTATGGACATAGCGAGGATCATATCCAACGATTCCGATTCCGAAGAGAGCGAGGAGGAGGAGGATAGTGACGAGATGCCCGAAGCTTTACCCGAAGTGAGTTTTAAAACGTGTGCAGACAGAAAAATAATATTATCTTTATGTGATGCGCACGTGATCGCGCACAAATGATCTATCGCGTCGACTTTTTCCCATTATCGCAGAACGGTAGAAAGTCGAGTTTGACGTGTCCACTTGTCGTAAATTTCAACGAGATTTATCCCACCGGTTAATAAATATGTATATTTTCCCTAGCAGTCGAGTTTCTCACGATGCCTGTAAATATTGGTTTTTATATGTAATCACTAATAAATTCAAGCTCTACGGCGATTTCTAAACTATCAAGTTTATGTTTAAATTGGTATCTGCCACATAAATATGATATATAGATCGTTGGTTACTTTTATGCAGATTCCATAGATCGATGTATAATTTATTTTTACTTCCGACTGCGAGATTGAACCGTAATTGAAAATTCTTACATTATAGTCAGTATTTTATTATTTTAACACATTTTAAATATATTAAAAATAATTTTATATATTTTTATATATGTATAAATTATTTTTATATATTTTAAAAATTCTACATATTTTTTATAAATCATTTATATATATATTTTATAAATCCTATTATACGAAATCAACATACACATGTATGTTGGAAATTATTAATCTGGTAAGTGATTTTTCTCTCGTAAGCTTCGCCGGGTATTTGAATTTACCTCCGGTTTATGTCATATAGTAGTACATTAAAAATAGTAACATTCGTCGAATCTTCATTTAGCATGTGCTTAGATTGCGACATTCTCGAATTTAGAACGGGCGCATCGTATGGTTTCACTTGTAGCGGCGGCCTTTAAGCAACGCCTTTTATGCAAGTACTTTCACGTGTTCGACATATTTTATTACGACGACTCGTCGCAAGGACCATCTCTTGAATCTCGTGAGTGGTGGTGTCGCGGTTACTATACACCGTCAGATACATCGCGCGAAAGAACGACTTTCCATTCCGGACATTAATTAGCGAGCGACTTGAACGGATATAGGCGGATGTTGATTTATTCCGCGTGAGAATAGATAAGACGCGACGGTATTACAATGAGCTTCTCTAGAGAGTGATCGGAATAAGATAAAAATCCGATTTTAAGTAGAACCACTTCATTATTTTCTTTTCCTGACAATCGACAACACATTTATTTTAGTAGCATAGAATTCTGTATTATATGTATATTGTATAATTATTACGTTAATAAATCTAATGCATTTTCAATCTGTGGCAATTTTAAACGCGCGATACTTACATAGAGCATACTCGGTGCAAACGATGCTCCTCTTAAGTCTATTAAGTAAACGATCATTAAGGTCAGTGCACACGGACAATACTTGTAGGCGTTTATAATTACGATACAAAGAATATACTGTAAATTTAATGTTCGCACGCCAAGGTGCGATTATAAATTTATCGTACCTCGTTAGAATTAATAAGTGACAAATTAGGTAATGTTTATTATATATTGTTATTAATTAGTAAAAAAGAGAGATAAAGATCGATCTTTAAAAAGATCTCTTAAATCTGAAATGTAATGTAATAACGTGTGATAATATGATAATAAGAATTTTTATAAACAAATGTTCCGAATTACAGGCTCAAGAGCTGCGGCTAGTGAGGCCCCAAGAGCGACGGCGACCCGTGTTTGTCAAACCGTTGCGGCCCGTGAGACCGTCTCTTCCGAACAGGAGGAACGTTTACACAGGTCAGTTTTTCCGCGGTAAAATCGACAATCGTGAATCGCGCCGGATAAAAGTGGCACGTGCCGAGACAGATCGTTGATGATTTCCGCAGGTTTATCGAGGCCGCCCGTCATACGGCCGTCTAAACGACCGAGCGAGCCGAAGAGGAGACCCACGGAAAACGAATGCACTTTCTTCACAAAGACGGTGTGTCTCGAGGCCAACGATTATCCGCAGTGAGTCTGCCCTGAACTTTCGTTTCGGCATTGAATTAATGACGAACATTGTTACGCGGCAATTTGCATACGGCCGAGATTAAAATCTCCCGGTCCGTCTTAATTGGCATGCCGACGGTTTTCACTTTCCGCATTTCTCCCCGCCCCTCGAGAGTATTATTAAAATAACGACGACCGAATTGTGAAGATTAATAAAGCATCGATCGTATACGACAACACTTAATTAGTAGAGTTAAGAGACAAATGTATTATTACAGAATTCTTAAAAGTGGTTTTTAAATTTGTTAAATTATCTCTTTGCAAATAAATATATTTGCACTAACTGACTTATTACAGAACTATTGCATTGAGCAATTGCAATATCATTTTGTTAGTATTTCTTGCTAAGTTCCTCTAAAATTTTTATTATTTGACTTCACATTATTCTTAGTCTTTCGAATAAGTAGCGAAATGCGCATAAAAGAAATTTTCCACGTTGGAGAAAATATCGGTATTATTCGCTTTCGTGAAAAAGCATTAATAACGGTTTTAACTTTCTAGCGAGGCGATAATAAGAAGTTTAAGGTCCAATAAGGAAATGGTATCCGCATTGTTGACCGATTACAAGGCGCAAGACGGAAGCGCGGAAGAAAAATTGCCGAGCGCCCTACCATTGGATAATAAATATGAGAACAGATACGAGAGCAATGAGATTAAGAGGTAAATAAAATATCGGTGTTTCTTCTCATCTCTTGAAAACTACCAAGTTTTATATTAACATATTTTAATTTTAAATTCCTATTAACTTTAAATAAGTAAAAAATAATGCGCGTGAATAATTTAAAACATCTAAAAAATTATTTTCTTGTACGTTTTATATTTTAACAAATTTGGTTAAGACAAATTGTAAATAAAAGAAAGATTAAGTTAAAAAATTAAATAATTAAGGAATTAGAATTGTTTATAATTTAATGATAATTATTTTTACTACATATTGCATGTTGCACATATTTTTGCTTCCAGACGATCTGACAATCCCTTCGACAACGTGGAGGAGGGTTTCACTTGTCCGTCAACTGTCAAATATGCTCGCCCGCAATTAGCGAGAGCTGCTTCCGGAGTATGGAAGTATATAATAAATACAGGTGAACACACCCAGACGATACGACTGGAGAAATGCTCGTAAGTATGACAACCAATATTTATTTTATTCAAAGAAGGGAGAGCAATTTATTTGGGCATTAATTATCAATTTACGTAATATCCCATTTGAAGCGGCTAAATAAAGGCTATCTGATCAGAGTCATAAGAATATATTATTTTGCCTGTTATAAATCATTATCTTATAATAATATAGCTTGAGGGTAAAGAATTATTAAACATTAATTACACGAATTAAAGTTAATACATATATACACTGATTTCTTTTTATGACGATATACTGAAAAAAAAGATATTTTATAATAATAAATTATTTTATTTTTAATGTATATATTTTTATTTTTTAACAATGTTAAATAACATTTTAATGTTTTTTTCGTAGCAATCCACAGTCAAGTTGCTCGTTTATCTCCGAAAACTACCGTTCCTCCTGCGTGCAAGTCTACAACTATCACAGACTGCTGACTTGGGACCAGAAACTGGGACTACACATGGACATATTCAAAGTTCCGACCTGCTGCAGCTGCCACGTGCACGGCTACTCCGAGATTTTCCCGCCGCATCAGAAGGATCCCCCGATGAAGCCTAAGGAGATATTTCCGGGTGCAGATTTTGCGACGATCAACGATCAGAAGGATGATTTTCAGGATCTCAACAAGCCCGTCGTCCTCAATCACATTACCAAGTACACTCCCACCCTGAGCTACGATTCCATCCACGGTACTTTACTTCAGAATTATTCGCCGTCATCCACAACATTATACGACCTCAGTGAACCAGTCTCGTTTCCTACAGTGTCCAGCAACAAGAAGCCAGTGCTGGAGATCAGTCCAACGAGTAGGCCCAGCTTTAATCTGTCTAATAGAAATAGACCGAAGAAGCCGTCGCCGATCCCGCGGCCATTCGACAAATTACCGCAGCAGCATGCGCCCAACACGCGAGCACCGGGTTACAAAGGTCCATTGACCAAGAGCAGCAGACCCAACCGACTCAACAGGCCACCTTTCAGACGAGAGTCCACCGCCCACGAGGATTACACGGAGACTTCTCGTAACAACACGGCTAACCGGTGAGTAACTTGCAACGTTTTTTTATATTTAATTAATCAGTTCTGCACTTTTTAATATATCTCTTTATGAAATATTTTTTTAGAGAATTAATCGCTGTGTTAAATTATAATATATAGATTTAAGAAACGTAAAGTTTTGTTCTAGGATTTAAGACTAATTTTAAAAGCTGAATTTAATCTTTAAAGAATTAAAATAAAAAAATTGTAAAGTTTAAATTAACCTTACGATTAAAATTTATTAGAATTGTCTGGAGCTATGAGAAATAATTTTTTAGATACAGTCAGTCGTACGACCAGGACGTGGACGCCACGTCGAGATTGCAGAACGGAGGCTTCGACGACGAATACCAGGAGCCGCAGAGGAGAATCAATTATAACTATCACCCAATCATAGACTTTTTCAAGCCGGAGGCTTCCATGTTGCAATCCGCGGAACCGCAACTTGCTACCCAGCCGGCACTTGTTCAAAACGACAATAACGCGTGGAAGCCGATGATATCTTAGATCGTAGTGTTCTTTCTTCGGAGTACCTGACATCCTATTTTAATGAAGATTCCAAATCATATATTTCGCGAGATTCGCGTTTCTTACATTAATATTTACGATCGTGAGAAAGTATTATTTCCTAGAAGAATACATCCGTGTTCCGTGCGGTAACATGTTTATTGTTTACGTACCTTTTTTTAAGGCTTTTTTAAGTCGAGTTCAAGTAAAAGAGAAAAAGAAAGATCCGAAATTTAATTAAAATTATAAGTAAAGACTAGCCTACATTTGACATTTAGACATTTTACAAGGCATTTTGGATTGTCATAAGAATTTAAATAATTAGTTAAAATAATTAGTTTCTCTTTGTCGCCCAAGTACGTGACGCGAAGATATAGGTAATGATAAATTTTTATTCGGATATTACTTAAAAAGTTTTTTGTATAGTAATAACGAGAAGACATATCCAGAATAGATATTAGAATATTGTGGCCAAAATGGGCAGATGCAATGATCGTTTCATTTTCTTTTTGGACTTTTGAACATATTCGTTTTGATCTAATATTTATTAATCGTTACCTCTCCCTATGAATTATTTATAAATTATACTTAAGGAGTTTACGATATATGATTATGTTTTGTATCACCAATAAAGTATTCTTAGATTGTTCTATTTTAGTCTTAACACCTATTTGTTTGATGTAGGCTGATCCAATTGTGTGTTTCATAGCCGGAAAGAGAAAGTATTCGAAATTTTATTCGTGATACAAGCAATGCCAATCGCTATTAGCATGAAATGTACACGATCACAGTTTATTTGCCGTAACTTCGACCAGTGATCTGTGAATGCAATTTCACATTTCATGTATTGGAAGTCCAAAACTTTTTCCTTTTTCCTGTACAGCACGCTGTCGTGCCAGGGTGACTGAACATTCGATTTTTCACAGTGAATTGAGATTTTTATTTTGCGCAAAATCTAAAGGAGATTTTAATGTGGTCCAACCGCATCTTCGTACAAATGGAGAAAGCTAAATTTCTCGTAGCAGTGTTTTGTAAAAACTTCTCTACAAGGTGCGTACTAACAGAGTAGAAACAGGAAAGAATGAAGTCTGTTTTATTGTTGTCGTGGTTTGATTTCTATTAATCCATTCTAAAATTCAAGGAAACTTGTTTGTCCAAGGTTATATAAGTCTTTTATATTATATGTTTTATAAAAATTTTTATCTTAAATATTTAAATTGAATTTTTAGCAACAATCTTAAAATTAAATCAAGCGCAGTTATTTCTATTGTGATCGACAAAGGAACAACATTAGACTAAACATCAATTTTAAATGCTGCGATTTGATAATAAAGTTTCACACTATAAGGATTGAAAATGATTGATTTTTATTTCTCACTTTTTAATTTAAATTGTTATTTACTTGAAATCGAAACCGCTTAGATTTATTACTCTAACATTAAAAATAAAAAACGTGCTATCTATTAAAAAAATCTTCAACAAAAGAGACGATATATGGCATATCATAGAACATATATTATACTGTAAATGTCGGGACAGTGTTTTAGGAGTACTAAAATAGTTAAATGTATACACTATACACACTTGTTACGTACACCTTGTTCTTATGATAGAGCAACGTGCGAAAATAACATTCTCGTTTTCGTAAAAAGCATTATAATTGCGCCATCGAGATTAAGATTGATGATGAAATAGTATCGGTTACCACAGTCTACTCGGTTTGCGCAATCGTAAAATTATTCGACCTGATAATCACAATTATAAATTTAAAAATTAGCTTTCAACACTAACGTTTTAACGCTAAGACATCTAAATATACGATTATAGAAAATTTCACTTTTTTAATATTATATCTATATATAAAATAATAGTTGCATTTTAATAATTCGAATATAATTTAATTATATATTCGGAGATATAATATTATAGAAACGATTTTTTTTATTAAGCTATATTCCAAATATAAAATAATTACAGATTAAATTAATTGTCAAAAGTTATGAGAAAGGATTTATATTTTAGTGTTAAACAAAGTTCGATCTGGTAATTCAATCCGTCTGTATTAAGCACAGGTTTGTAATGCGTTTTCATACAGGCGAAGATCGTATCGGAATTACAAATACTGCACATAAGAAAATTCACTTATCTATTTAACAATAAGCGCGCTCGTAGCTGCTCTGGAAATGGAAATTACATTCTATGATAATCCTCTCGCGGGCTCGTCGAAGCGAAGAAAGTCCCGTAGCTCGAGCGACACGCTTCGCGGCCCAACGCGGAAAGACGCGCGGCACAATCGCCGTGCCGAGACGAGTGGAGCGCAGCCGGCGAAACGAACCGTTCACAGCTGACTGAATGAAATAAATCGCGCAATGTTGTATGCTCGTCCTGCTGGATATTCTAATGGTACATCTTTGTGTAATCGTGCTTTCCATACGCCTCGTCCGTCCACTTGGCGTTAATAGCGACACACTTTGCTCGATTAACGACGCGCTCCTCTTCTCGCGCATCTTTTTACGAGGCGTTCGTAATCGCGCTGTAAAATTAAGGGTACGAGCGCATAGTTAATTAGGATACTGTAAAGCTATACGTCGGAGTTTCTAATACACGAACCGGAGAAGAGAGGCGTCTGGGTGAAATGGCCTGGCGAACGAATCCAATCGAGAGTGACAGAATCGTTGAACGATCGGATCTGCACGCTTCGCGGAGCAGGGTTCTCTAGTTCCAACGTTTTTCACCCTACCTCGCCTTTCAGATGGCTGGAAAATATAAATTAGGCCATGCGGCCCGTAGCGCCGGCCAGTTTGATGAAAGACCTCGATCGAAGATGATTAGAAATCACGTCGACGCGACGGCTCGTACGTAAAACGCGCTTTTCTCTCTTTTGCCGCGACGAACGCAAATTGATAAGCGTCACCTGCTGTCCATAGAATCCGCGTTCTCCGAAAGCCGAGTAACGTAACAGTGTGTTTTCTTCCTCCGCTTGTGAAGAGTCTGAACTGCAATTCGTTGTCGCATTCGAGAAACGAATCTGATATTCAGTGTCGTTCTATATATTCAATCTTAAACTGATACAATTCGTGATTAATATAATATCTCTTTTCTTTTTACAAATATTAGAATAAATTTGTAATATATATTTCTAATATTTCTAATATTTGAACTTTAATGTTAAATATTTCAATACAATTGTAGTATTTAATATAATAATTGTGATAAGATGTGTGTACTAAAAAGTGTACTTTAATTACATATCAAACAATATTTTCTCACCTTGATAGTGCTATGAAGCGAAGAACAATCCAGAGAAATGGAGCAACAACGAGAAGCCTATAATTTAATTTTAATTTTTCTTCTGACAATCGCCAACATCCATGATGTATCATCGAGTCAGAATCTCTACACAATCACCACTACGATCAACGTCGGCTCCACCGATGTTGATAAAGTTACAGATCACTCCTGGTTGCAGCCCTTGAACACCACGACATCGATCTATCAAGATTCCACAACCTATTTACCAACTTCAACGAGTATACAAGCGGAAGAAATACTCGATTCTTCGGAAACGAATGCTCTAAATCGATTCGCGCGGCCATCTTATCAATATAACGAGCACAGCAAAGACAGCAATTCAGAAGAGATTCAAGACCATGTGATACCGTATTCGGAACATGAGGAGGCTAGAGACGTGCCTACACAACCAAAATACGTAGCTCCTGGAATCTGGGCGAAACCGCCACCTGAAAAAGACATCCCCCTCGACTTCGTGCCGACGAAGCTGCATGCTCAAGTTCGGGGGAGCCACGTCGTGAAGAGATTGCCGCAGCAACAGGCGATCGAAAGCGCGGAGACGGACGAAGACAGGCGTAACGCGCCTAGATTGAGGGAGGTCGTCACCAATTCGAAGGTTAATACGGTCTACACCGAAGAGGGATACGAGGATTCGGCGTACGACCACGCGGGACACATCAGGGACGCCGATTTTCACGAAGGATTCGCGCGCAAGCTTCACGATCAAAAGAAAAGCGGACAAAATTCTTCAAGCGATAAAAAGAAAGCAGGGAAAAACTTAGTGCCCGATGAATTCAAGGAGTATGAAGAAGACTATCAAGATCATTTGCACGAAAATAGAAAGTTTGAGGAGGCAGATGACGAAGATAATCTAATAGGGCACGACAGGAACAGCTTGGAAGGATCTGAAATAGATCCTAAATTCGTTGCTGAAAATAATATCCAGAAACTGGAACAGGACGTAGAGAAAGATGCTGAAGAGGCCGAGAGAAGTTCAAAAGTATATCAAAATGCACAAGAATCGAAACTTCGCAATGATATCAAGGTTGGCAGCTCGGAATTGGAGGAGTCTCATGTTGAAGATAATTCAAAACACAAAAATAAGCCTATCAAGACAAAGAAAAAGAAATCCAAATTGCGAAATGGAAAAAATAATAATAATGAAGGTAAAAGAACAAAGCAGTCAAAACGCAAATTGAAACAAAAGAAGAAGCTCCATCCTGAGAATTACGAGACAACCGTGCTTCCATTCGAAAGAGCAAGTTTAATTGATGCTGAAACGCCAGCAAGTCCCCACGGTTTTGTAACAAATTCTCCGAACTCGCAGATATATTCCATTGATGAGACGACTCTACGCTACGTCGCTCCGATTACGACGGCTTCGTTCCAACAAGACGAGCCGACGACAGCTAGTTACAGTCAGCTCTTCTGGGATTACTTCAAGGCGAGGCAAGGTCCATCGATCACCGAGTCGTCCACGCTCGTATCGAACTCGACAACCATGAATCCGCAACAGGAAGCGCGAACGCCGATCGCAGTTGCGACCATTGACGGTCACGGTCCGTATCTTTTAGTGACGAAGGAGGAGGAGACCGTGACGTCGCCCACGACATTCCTCGATCCGCGCAGCTTCCGTCCGCGAAATTTGTTCTCCGATCACGTGGAATTCGGTCCGACCTCCGCTCAAACGCACAGTCGTCATCTACTTGGACAAAGCGATGGTGTCGACTACGTCAACAACGTGATAACTACGTCCACAGTTGCAACGTTCACCAGCGTGCCATCGTCAAGTCCAAAAGGCGTAGAATACTCATCTTCAACTACTCTTGACACTACTGTGTCCAGTAGCACTCCAGCTGTTATGACAGTCAATTTCACTCAGGAAGCTTACGCGCGAATAGCCGATTACCATGTAAACCCTTTCCTCGGCCCTGTTCTCGACAACAGCAACATTGCCGTTACCAGAAATAAGCTCAAGTATAAGGTCCTGGCGAGAGCAAAACCGTCTCATGATAAAAAACCCGTTAAATCCGTCACTCATTCACCTCATCAACAAGTTCCGTCATTATCTTCCAAAGAAGAAAATGAAAACAAGAAGATTCGCGATGAGCTACACGCGAAGTACAATAAGATGCTGAGTTACCTTAAGAATAAGCACGAAATCCAGTCTTTCCCGAAGGAGAAAAAGATCGTCTTTCCAGAAGATCCTACCCCGAGAAGGCTGCCGGTTCAACGAGCCGCTTATTCGATCGTCTTAACGGATCATCCTTCGGCGATAAATCGCTCGAGCATGTCCACCGGAAGTGCACCGTCTCGGGAAGCTAACTGGAAAAACGAACTGCAAAATCAACATCGTTCTCAACCGATTAAATTACCGTTCCGTTTCGATCCCTTCGCCCACGTTCAGCCGGCGCATCCAATCTATCGTAAAAATTCATTTCCGACCACAAAACTATCGCCACCGCCGCTACCATTGGTGAGTAATTACGCCAATTACCGTGGCAATAAGCAGAACGACAATCATCATTCTCACCTCGGTGACAAACAGCATCAGCGGCGAGATAACCCGTTTAAATATTTGCCTTTAAATCCCGAAGCGAGCTGGAGAACGCGATCCCGGAGAAAGAGATCCGACGAAGGTGAATTTCGCGATGGCGGTAGTAACGCCACGGATGTTGATGTGAAAGCAGCGGCAAACAACGGTGTGACTAATGACAATAAATCGAAGCAGCAAGATAAAACTTCGTTTGATAGGGTAATTGATAGATCGGAAGGAAAGTTGTCGAGTCGGAGAGTAATCGATGCACCGATCGATATTCCAGATGCTATAAAACTAGTATTCCCCGCGAGATCGAGAGGAGACGAGAGCGGAACATCCAGTAACAAAAATGGCACTGTCGCTAACGGTGAAAGGAAGAATGTCGAAGACGCGAGAGAAACGATAATCGGCACTTCAAACATAGATAAGAAAGAACTAATATTGATCCAATCGGCAAGGCAAAATGAGCGAATAAATGATACGGATGCTGCAGAATTGGCAAAAAAGAAAAGAGACGTCAAAAGTGAAACGCATTTGATAAAAAACTTAAAGGACAAAGTAAACGAAAAAAATCACGAAGAACTATTAAGCGAGTCTCCGAAAATCAGCGGTAATATTATCGATGAAGAGATTGCCGCGCGTTTTAACGAAAAAGATAACGAGACTGCATCGAAGAAAAATGGAAAAGTTGAAGTTGAAGTTCCCAGCTTTGATTATGTCGAAGAACTTACTGAAGATGATCGTGTAAAATCTTCGACGACGACGGAAGCCGCTATAGATTTGAAAAAGTATCCTTTTTATAACAATGAGGAATTACCCAGCGCATCCGCGTTGAAATATGTCGTCGATCCCAGGTTAATACCACGGAAGACCTCACGCGGAATGGAATTCTACGATTCCCGAAACACTTACAAGCAGTGCGACGAGGTGGAGCCCAATGTGGACGAAGCGTTACCCGAGAAAGAAGAGCCGGATCCCGAACGAGGTCCACCAGAGGATCTGCCGCGTCTACGTGGTCTCGGAGACAAACTAAACTGCTTCAAGGCCAAGTACTTCGACGAGAATCCCCTCGACAATCCATTGTTCGCCGAGAAACTGGTCGAGGAACCGACCCCGCCGACAGAATTAAATCCCACGAAGTTCGCCTCGAAGATTATGGTACTTCCTGAAGAGAACGATGAGTATGTCGTGCCTCAAGTTTCGAAGAAGCCGGAACGCAACAGTCGCCAGCATTGGCGAAACAGAAGTCGTCCTCGAGAGTACGAGACTCTTGAATCGATACGCGTCAACTACAAACACGATCCGCAAACCGGAAGAGGCAGGGACGCGTATTTCCACACTGTGCGCGGCACGAGGCTGTCCAACATCGTGCGCAGAATGAAAAATCGAAAACCTAGACCGAAAATCTCCACCACTACGCCATCATCGAAGTTGCATCAAACAGATTCTTATCAGAACCAGGTGTACGAAGACGTGATGGGTAACATTAGAAACATGAAGAACGCTTACCAGGTCTACGAGATGACGACCTTGCCGCCGTCCACGCAGATTCTAGTGACTGCAGGCAGCGAAAACACGTTAAAAATTGCGGAGGATACATCGAAGGAAAAAAGTACGTCAAAGCCGGACGTTATTGACATTACTGACGTGAATAATACGAAATCGTCGGAGATCAAAGGATTGGTACCCCCTCCGAAGTATTTTATTCATCGACAGAATTACAGGAAGTACAGACCATTGGCTAAGAACAGAGTATCTTTTATAAGATCTCCGACCTATCCTCGAATCATCGCTCATCATCATACTGTCAAGATAAACAAGCGCAGCATAAATGATACCGCAAAGAATTCTTCTGAAAGTACGATTGATGAGAATAAAAATACTACAGTTAGATCTACAGAAGTCGATGCTGTTAAAAATGATACGTTGATAGTAAAATTAATAGAAGAAGCAACGAACAAAACAGATGTAACGTCCGAACCGTTGGATTTGGAGATCGAAGAGAGTAGACCAATTAGCGTGCAAGATCGCAGTTTATCCACGACCCTGAAAATTAATGATAAGAAGAAACGAAGAAATTCCACGAGCAGCGATCTGAAGAGTGAACCTCAGAAAATCGTCTACACGATCAGAGATCGTATTAGGTACTCGAAGCCCAAGTGGGACACGAGAGGATTCGGAAAATTTGTCACGAGTTCGAAGACAGTGGATGAAGATAGCAGGCGAAAGGAGCCCCGGTATAATCGCATCGAAAGAAAGAAGAAACCAGTCAATGATCGGCGGAACAATTCTACGATAATTAATTCAACTGAGAGCACTTCAGGAATCGAAAGTGCAACGTCATTAATAGAAGATAGAGAAAGTAGCACAACTGAGTTTTATCACGCAGAAGAATCCGTTGTACAACAAATGATTTTTCATAAGAAGGACGAATATCCGGAAGTAGAAAAGGCCGAGAACAGCGATACGGAATCTGAAGAAAAATTCTTTGAGGAGGACGAGGAGGAAAGTACGACCAACACATATCAGGTTCACGAGAATGTCGACGAGAACGTTTCCACGACCACGACGGGATCGACGAATCCTCAGAGCTCGAAGGAAGTCCAGAATTTGCGAGATTACTTGCAGTCTGATCCACCAGGATACGCGGAGACGTTTTCCGAGGAAGCAACAACGCCATCGAGTAAGTATCGTGCAAACATGAATCACGAATCTGAAGACAGCGAAGAGAAGCAGGAGGAAGAAACTGATTATCCCGGAAATGTGGCGAATCCATGGGATAATGATTCTTCCGAGAAAATTGAAGAACAGGTTGAAACGCCGATAAAGACAAATTTATTCTTACAAGACGACGATTCCGAGGAATTTTCATCGAAGGAAGAGGAAAGTTCGAACAAGGACCAGACGTTTTTTACATATACGAGGCGACCGTCGTTGATTGAAAACGACAAGGACGACGAAAACTCCGAGAAGGCGACATTCTATAAACCTTTTCCATTTTCAAAATATAAATCGAAGCTTCAAAAAGAAAGCGAGGAGAACAGTTCCGAGGAGGAGAGAGAGGAAACGAGCGAAGATTACGTATTTCCTTGGCATGCGGACAAAGAAAATAAAGAAGAAAAATACAAATGGCTGCACGAAGTTGACAGATACGAATATCCTTGGGAAAGGAGAGACAGATTGGCCAAAGAACGAAAGAAACGAAAGCAAGCCAGGGCGCGGTTTTTCGACGATGAGAACGAGGAAGAATCCACGAGATATGAAAAATCCATTTATCCTTGGAAACCCACTTATCCTTGGGAGAAGTATAATGTTCCTTCCAAAACTCACAGGATGAATACCAGACGCGATATTTCGCGCAGGAATATAGATGACAGCCAAGAATCTAGTACCGAGCACGTGCCGTTTACGAAATACAGCAGCAGATACAGTTCCAGCGGCGCAAAGCCGTCGAAATTTTCTAGCGCGGGCGAAATCAGCAGATCCATCACAAAGTTTCTGGAGAAAGACGATGAACCCGAAGGAAAAACTTCAAGAGAGATCGAAAATCACTCTCCATCGTTCGTGCGGAAATCATCACCTTCCTCCGATAGAGGAATCTCCAGAGGAATGCTCGTGCCCGAAGACATCACGCAGCCGCCGAGAAGAAAGAAAATAAGAAGAAAAATCTCTCGAGTTGACAAGAACGTGACAAATAATTCGCGCTTTGATTCGAAAAAACTCGGGAGCGATGATATTATTAATGAAGAAAAGGCAGAAGAGCCTGTGGAATATTTGAAATTAAACAAAAGTGATTTAGACGATGCAGAATTGCCGACAGAAGTAACAAGTAGCCAGCCGAGTCAGTTGTCTGATGGAACGAAAGAAGTTCCTTCCGCAACTGAACGTAAGAAACGTCGACGAAGAATATCGAAGAACAACCTGACGATTTCCCTCGATAATGCATCTGCCGAGTCTGTTACTAAGCCCACTAAAAAGCGACGTAGAAAACCTGAAGCTTTGACAACAACGTCAGCAACGCCTTCGGCGAGCGTCGATTTTAGCCCGAGAGAATCAACTTTTATGCCCATTCGGAAAAAATATTTAAAGAAAGACGAGAACGTAAATAGATCGGATTTTTCTGATAAGACTGCAGCAGCTAAATCAACCAAAGCTGATAATTTTCAGGTAGAAACCTCGACTCCGAAAACACGAACGGTCGAGAATCGATCGAGAGTCTCGAAGGAGAAGATTATTACGAAGACTACTTATCCAAATGCAACAGAAAACTTCGATTCTATGAAGACGAGTCAGGCATCTGTCCAAAGAGAACCGGTAAAGTTGAGAATCAAATTGAAACGCAGAAAGAATAATAATAACCGTAATAAGAATGAAGATTCAGATAATAAAAGAGAATTGATAAAGCAAGAGGATAAGGAAAGAAATTATGAAATTAACAATAAGTTTGTTAATGGGGATGAAATTAAAAAATCAGTGACATTAGATAAGCCTCAAGATAAAAGTAGGAGTAACGCTTTCGGAGGTTTTGGGATGAAAAAGGAAGAGGTTAAGAAGATAAATGATTTTGGCACTTACGACGGGATTGTTAACGATGAGAATGATAATGACAACAGCGGCTTTGGGACACCGTCAGAAGTAAGTTTGTCACCGCACGACAGGACGGTTCAGCTGACTGAATATGGCTCCAAACATATGATGTCCTCTATGTCTTGGATTTCAAAAAATTACGATTACTAAGGCACGAATTTCTTTTTCTTATGTTTTTTTTTCGAACAATATATTTTTGTAATAATAATTTTAAAATTAAGAATAAACAAGAACCAAGAATAGCATTACAACATAAAATTAGAATTTTAGAAACTCGAGATCAAGTTATTTATCTATGATCTGTAAAATATATAATATAAAAATGTATAATGTAAAAAAATGTCTAATATGAATATCACTCATGGTTTTAAGCGCGAAGTAATATCATAAATTATAATGTTGCCATAAATTAGGTATGTAATGACTTGAATTAAAATTAACTATATGAATACATGAATAAATATGCGTCCAATAAACTCATTCATAGTTCATTCATGAAAGTTTGTGGTTTCAGATCTACGCAGTACGCGACTTAATGCAGAATATTCCACCGAATCGAGAAAGAAATCGAGCCAACGAAAGAACTGAGAGTGAATCGAATAGGGTAACCAAAGACTGGACGGAGCGAAATAACAACAAAGAGGCAAACAAAAAAGAAAAGAAGGAAGATGTGGAACAAAAGCGGAAGCCGTTATTACAGGCCAAGTTTATAAAAGATCCGGAGCATAGGCTGTACTATTACGTAGAGCGTAAATAATTAGAGCCGACGTATTTTTCGTTTAATTACAACAAGACATTTCTATCATAAAACCGTAAATTGATATGCGAAGTTAATTTAAAAACTTTTAGATAACTATACAAACTTATTTTGGCTCTTTATTTTATATTTCCTTTTAATAAATTTGGTCATAAACGTATCACACAAAAAATTGATTATATATACTAAAAAAGGCATTTTTATAAATTTTAAAATGACTATAAAAGAAAACTTACGCAAAGAGAGAGATAACATCGTACACTTGCACTCGAGTTTATTTCAATATGCACAATATTCTTAATGTTTGCAGTAGTTGCCGTAGCATATTTTAGTTAATTAATCTTTGTTTTTAGAGAAAGCGCATTTTAGACGCGGATGATTAAGCGCGATCCAATCGAGGGTGTTGTAATAGTTTCTTCCGACCTCTAATTACGTTGTTGTATATAGCCTAGAATACTTTTGTTAAATAAACGTTACAGAGGGATTGCATAATGCCTCACTCAAAAGCGTCACCGTATCCGTTTTTTTCGACAGCGCAACTGTTGCACGGCCCACGCGGGCGCGAAGAAATCGTGCGAAACACTGGAGAAATTATATCTCCTGTCGCTTGGCACAACAAAAAGAAACCTCGTTAAGAGTTGAAATTTTCTGCTTGCTCATTCACAATGCGCCGGCAATAATCGCTATCTTTTTTGACCTAACTAACCGGTAACATGATTCGTCCACTTTCGCGAACTTTGAGCTGATTTCAACATTAAAACCTTTCCCACGGAAGGTTTATAATTAATTATACAATGATACAAACGTGGACATTCGTGTGATGTTAATTATAATACACAATATTTTACACAGAACAGAAGAGAAAGCAAATAACTTTATGGAATCTTCTTTTCCGTGATAATTTTCATCTTTTTCGTAACAATTATTTTATCTCTATATGTGATATATTGATCTTAATTATAGCAATACAATAATTTATGTTTAGATATTTTATTGCATCTTTTAACCTTTTAGTGTTTTAAGAACTTATTTAATAAAACTGTTTTCTCTCATTAAAAACTCTTCTAATCGAACATTGTATCAATTATTTCTATACATAATTATTATGGTTATTGGATGATTAAGCGCGATTTTTATTAAATTAATATATTTTGTTGCTTTCTCTTCTATAATTGCAATACTTTGTCAGCAATATTTATCATCACAACAATCGCTGCGATTCGTGAGTCTGCTGGATTATTAACCTTGTTACGTAATCGCAAACCGTCTTTGAAGAGCGGATACCCTTGATCTATTTTTCGTCGCATGAGCGCGATAATCTTTTCGTGCAGCTTAATAAGCGATATATTGATAATTACGCTGTTATCTGCCTGCAGCGATTAACGAGGGAAACTCAGTACAATTATGTGTAATGCAGTAAAGTTACAAGCATTTGAATAACCATTGTGCTCTATGGTTTACCGTTGTGTTTTATTGTACAATCGTACATTATAAGTATACATAGAAAATTTAAAGAAAAAATGAGATAAATATTATTTTTGATTATTATTATCTATCTCTTTTTATAAAAAATCAAACATAGAAGAAATTTAATCTTTTAAATGCTCATGTATATTCTTTTCAATTAATACAGATTTTTGGCTATTTAACGAAGGCAAATATTATTTTTGAAGAAAAAGGATGTCAAAGAAAGATTTTGTTTAAAGAATTCTTTTTCATTTAAGTTTCAATTATTTTTTACGTACAATGTTTTTAAAACATTTATGTTTTTGCAGGTATAAAGCTACATCTATCATAAAATTATACGAGACGCGTAGTTCACTCATTTTTACTTTTGTTAGGTCACGTATATGACTGGCTAATATAGCAGAGAGAAAGAGAACTCCATCTCACCTTACAATAATGGAATTCTGTACCGGAAAGGAAAGGTACGTGAGTCTCACTGGTGACCGCGACTAGGAAAGAAGTATCGGTCGTTCAAGCATGCGTGACGAATTTATATATTTATCATGAGTAATCTGTCATTGTCCAATTTCACACGTGCAAATATAGTTCAAGATTTCTAGTTCGAAATTCTCCCGTTCGCGATACACGTCCAGAGACAACGACATTAATTCGATACGAAATAAATATAAGAATCCTTGTGAGAAGTCACTTGATTATTTCACTTCAAGTCTAATGACAGCCCACGAATAAAAGACAGCGAAGTCACTCGCATTAAAACATTGTTCCTTGGCATTTAAAGTGACAAAGCAATTTGCTTAAGAAATCGCGTTTGATGCTGCTCATAATTATTTCATGTAATGCGCATTTTTTTCGAGCTGTTTCTACACGATCATAGGTAATAATAAAAATATTAAATCGACATAAATTACAAATTATTTGACGCATTCTCTCGTTTCTAATAAGATACTTTCCAGGCATTTTCTCTTGTTGAGTAGGCGGCGCTAATGTTCATTATAAAAGCACATTATGCGACAATAATAATCGTATTAGCTAATTGCGAGATGCTTTCTCGATGAGCATCCTCACGTGGGAAAAATAATCAACGGATGATGCGCAGGTAATTCGTAATTAATTAAATATAGAAAATTAATTTGACATTGGTATTATTTAAATAATATACCTACGGTATATTTACATTTATCATATATATATGAAAACTATTTTAACAAATGTGCTATAAATCTTTTAAACTTTATTTAATTTATTTATATATCTCTGTGATCTCAAAATGAGACAATAATTCTATTCGTAAACGTTTATACCGCGCCTTCCAGCATCGATCTTCCACGAACGATTTAGATGACAATTCCTACGAGTAAAACTTGAGCGCGTTATTATACCTATAATTTTTGTGTCCTTCCTATTTATTAACTTAACCGCAATCTCTAATCTAAAAGGACATCTTTGACATTTGTTGCCGTTCGGCGAGGACGCGTGTCATCAGCATCGTTAAAACCGCTAGCGGGGTAAAGAGAAAACAATGCCGAGGAAGTCGGTCCTTGGTGTGTAAAATAAGAGTCAGCGCACCAATGTGAGAGGTGGTTGCGGTGTTCCAAGGTTAAGGTGCCACAAGGTAGGCCCCACAATATCCTCGCGTTCCGATAAAATCCTAGACGGAGGAATAAAACGCGCGCGATCGAAAGGGAACGCTGATTGTACGATTGGCCAACGTTAAAACGCGCGTCACGCCGCGCTACGCAACGTGTATATAATTCGATCCTTGCCTTTGTACTCTAGTTTTACCTACGTGTTTCGTACGTGTCGTGTTCCACTGGAAACGGCAACATGCTGCCCGCCAAGGTACGTGAACACCAAGGTGCTTTGTGGTCGGAAGTAAATTATAGTAATCTCGGGGATGGTCGCATCGACAGGGATACTGCGCGCAGGATGTGAGATTTCTCGTAATTTTATGCGAAAATAATACCTAAGATTTAATAACGCTCTTGATAACAAATTAAACGCATCATTCAATATTCTTTAAAAACAGATTGGATGTGTCATCGTGTATCGATCGTGTAAGAAATACGGAATTAAACAATTGTTTAATAAGATGTTAATTACATTGAAGTTAATTTGATATATGTGACAAGCGTTTTTTAATCATTTTACTTGAAATTTTAATATATATATATAAGAAAAATGTTTATTTTATTATACATCGAGTCGGCTTGTTAAGGCAATATCTGACAATAAAAATGCATAAAATTATATTTGTTTATTGCAGAAAAGTACGTATTATACTAAAAATAATGTTAGTAGATAGTAATAAAAAAAGAAAAATTATATTTAATAAGAAGAGAGTTTATTTGATATGTATTTATATTTAATGATTATTTAACAATTGGTAAAATAAAAAGAGAAAATTACATCATTGTCGTTGCTGATAATTTTGTTGAAAATAATACAAATAAGTTTTGTAATAATTACAAACATATTTGTGGTGTAAAGCCTGCTTGACGTCGTTTGCTTTAAGAACATTAAAAATAAATACATAATATTTAGTAATATCTAAAGATTGCAGATTTGTGCAACAAGTATAGATTGTCAACAAAATCTAAAACGTGTGAAAAACTGATATGCAAAACGCGACACACTTTCTATAAACGATTGTCGTTTCACTGCGATTGCCTAAATTTGTTTTAATGCAACTAGTTTCGAGGCCATACACCTACGCGATACGAATCTTATTTATTAATGAATAGTGATGAAACAATCGTGACAAATTATACGTTTAATTCATGAGTAATCACTTAAATAGCGCTTTTACTGTATAAATTGCTGTACTGTTACATAACTAAAGAAATTTGCACGTACGGCGAACTCTCATTAAGTAATTCACTTTATGAGGAAATATGCAGATTGTAAGATAACATTTTACTAATAACGTATTATCAATAATACTTTTAGCCATAGAATGACATATTAAATGCATTAGTTAATTTAATTTTATCTAATAACAGATTTTTTTAATTATTACGTAAAAGTTGATAATAAAAATGATAGAAAATTCTGTATTATACACATTTTTGCCAACAGAGAAACATCATTATACACAACATATTGAATAAGTTATATTGTATCATTTTCCTGACATAGTTACATAAAGATATTTTCAAACACGCATTGAAGTCTCCGGATCATGGTTTCTCATATGTGATTTTCCACAGGTCACCCTGCTATTTGGACTCGTGACACTATTAAAATTATCGACAGCAGCACCCGACAGCGCAGGGATAGTGGAAATGGTGAATGGATTGGCGTACGGTAAGTAAGACTCCTATTTCTCAACTCTCTCTCTTTCTTTCTTTCAAATTCAAGAAAAATCCCAAAATTTGAGGATACAGTTATAATTTTATATTTTTATAAAATAATTATTGAAATCTAATTAGTTCTATAATTCTATTTATAGATATTAAATTTATTTTAAAATAGATAGTGTCTCTTTAAAGACAACAAATAATTTATAGAGAAATATTTACAATTCGTGTTTTAATAATTTTCATACTAGACTAGATACTTATATATTATATAATTGTTAGATAAATAAGTTAAGTAAAGTATTTTTATTCTTTGTCTTTGAGTATGATAAGACTCCAGCAGAAAGCAGCACTAGTGATCATTGATGACTAAATCTTTCTTCCTTTCACTCGACGAGAACAGCAACATATTGGATGAGACAACCACACATAGCTTAAATTAATTTATTTAACTTTTTATTAATAAATATGCACTAATTTAATATACACAATTTATCGAAAATATAAATCAGAGTTGCTTTCTACAAAGTAATTGCTTTATAAATTATATAGAAAATTCGTATAAAATTATTTATTTAAATCATATCAGAGTTGCTTCAGACAGTTAATTAAATCACTCTCCAGACAGAGATTAAAAAAACTGCTTTACATATCTCCAAGATTCTTTTAAATCACAATATAACGTTGCGTAAAACTATTTCGCAGGATATAGTTATTTATAGAAAACATTAAAGGATTTGTTTTGTCTTGTTCGTAAAAAATAAATGTTTACAGTTTACAACTAAAGTCTGATGAATTCTATAAAAGTATAGTTAATTTATGCTACCATGAACGTTAAATTATAATTCCAAAATTACAATTTTCGTGAAATTAATTTACACTTGTTATAAATATCAATTCATCGTTCGAATCAGAAATCTTAAATGTAGACAAGACAGTGTGACATCATAGTTAACATATCAAAGTTATTTACACAAAAAAATTGCGAAAAGCTTTTAATTTATGTATTATTTGTTTTATTGTATTATTCTCAATTGCGACTGTTGTAAACACTAATGTATCTAATGGCTTTACCAATGTATCAATTGCTTCATTCAACAGGTGGGATTCCCTACGGAAGCGTGAGCGGCATGGTGGCCAAATATCCGGGATACACGCAGGTTAATGCTCAGCCTCAAGCCAGACAATTCAATATTTTAAGCAACACTCAACGGCCAGTAATAATCACACCGAATTTTCGAGCGCGGACTCGGCTGATGGGAATTTCGCCTCAACCCGTGCAAATTTACAATCTTCCCGGTGTCATCGCCCCCGGTATCGTCGGCACGATCAGTCAGATCGGTTATTAGTTTGCCGGATTGTTAGAGCAACCGCGCTATCAATCATTAGATGCATACATCAGTCAGTCGAACTTCTCTCTTCTCACGATGAAGCTCTTCAACGAAGAACGCATGTCAAACCACCCGCATCGCAAAGCATCTTGCAACATGCTATTATCCATTATGATATAAAGTAGAAACGATAGAATGAAGTACTATTAATTCGTGGTTTTCGCTGAGTTAATTTATGCCAAAATTGAAGTTGCACGACGGTCCTCGCGTAAATTATCCGTAATTGTGAATAATAATATTCGTTATTTAAGAATATATTCTCGTAAGTTTTAGGTGAAGAGACTAAAACTGCGCGGCACGATATTTTACACATTATTTTTTATTTGTATGCTCTATTTGTACTGTATTTATTGCCATATTATTTATAATATCAAGTACGTAACAATGCTTGACTATATGCACTATATGACATATAATACTAAATGTTACGTTAGTATTATTTTAATTATTTATAAATGTCAAATATAAAATACTGTTGAAGTAATATTTTATAGATACCAAAATCTGCAAGCATATATATATATATATTCTATTACTTATAAATTTGATAAAGCTTATTATGTAATAAAAAAAATGTGAGGGTTATAATTTTGTGATCCACCCTTACACCCTAGCACTCAGCACCGAGGGTAAAAGGCGTTTAAGGAGAGAAAGTATAAATGACATCGGATACGATGTCTGTCCCTTAGTCGTCACGAGTCGCACACACGATGCATTACGCGTCGCACGTGAGTATTCTTGCATGTAAAAACCGTTAGTCGTATAGGGAAAAACAACAGAATTGCAACTTTGTAACGATCCGTGATAGCGCAATAAATCATCGCAAATAATAAAAATTTATCACGTGCCAAGATTTGTGTTAAAGTGTCAAACTGCGGAATGTCTGTCGAAATACTTACGATTTGCATTTCTTTTTTATAATCGTGTAGACAGGAATAATTCGTCCAGTTATTCTCAGCGTGATCAACTGATTACATGTAATAACCGAGTAGATCATTTGTGAATTTATTAACAAAGATATTATTGGTACTTTATTTTCTTGATATAATCGCCTTTTTGTATTGTAACACAATTTAAATACCTTGAGAATTTGTATCTAAATTGTTATAAATTTTAGATATCATTTTTAAGTATCATCGTTAAGTATCATGTTTTATAAGAAAAAATATTCTGCTTTTAAAACAGAGCTAATAAAGAAATACATTCTATTTAATTTTTAAACTTTATTAGTGAGGAGTACGTTATATGTATTATATGTATGTCCATATTAACTATAATGTCAAAAATAATTTTCTTGCATATAAATATACGCAGGTTTATTTAGTGTCAAAAGTATTTAAAAAAGTATACCGATTGCCTGTGTTTAAAATGGTAAAAAATAGCAATTTTATGATTTATTTCATTCACGTTAACTTCAATAGATCGTGTGAGTACGTTTCGCAATTTGAAGATATTCCCGTTTTGATTCAAAAAATAAATATTATATGAAAATCTAACAATTGTAAACGCATTATCGAGATGTGTAATTTCACACGGAAAATTTAGAGATGTCAATCTAATTCCAAATCGTAATAGTGATGATTCACTAACGCGAAGAAATGCAAGCAAGCACGTGTAGAACGAGTGACTCGCGAAAATCAATCTCATGAATGAATACGCATGAATGGAGATTCAATTTCCTTTTAACACGCGTTGAATAGACGGTACATTATTATTTCTCATGCAGCAACGTTTTTAACATTTTAATTTTTGCTTATCTTACATATGTACAATTACTTTGTAACAGAAACGTGTCTTCGCATTTTTCTTTAATAAATTATATTTTCAGAGTTTTGCGATGGATTAAATTCCATAGGAATAGATAAAAAAGTAATAATCGAATAACGTATATTTAATACACGTTAACTGTGATGTTTTCGCATTTTTATATTAATGTCACAATATACAGCGGAAGTCATATTATCCACCTATGTCGATATCTCCATTAAAGAATATCTTCAAATTATTCCTTTATAACTACGTATTTTATATAAAATAATAGGTAAGTAATAACTGGCGAAACATCCATGCACAACGCAAACGTAACAATGCCTTCTCTTATACGAGTCTTACATAAATCAGAAGAAAATTTCCAATTACAAGTTCTGTTACTAAATTTCTCTTTTCTAGAGATTTCTTTGGAGATATTAAAATTAATATAGATATTTATTAATTACTTTCTCAGAGACTAGCGCCTGTCCCGAAAGAAATTTTTACTTATTTTGCAAAGGTTACCATTACAACCGGAAAGTAACTTTACCGAAAATTCCATATGCTCGGACAGCGTTTCCGTAATATATGCCTCAGAAAAATGCAGATCGGCGTGACCGCACACAGGCCGGTTCGATTCTATTATTATAAGAATCGAGTTTCACATGACGAGACGCGGTAATAAGCATATCCAAGACTGATATTTGCGTACGTGTGCGTGTGTGTGTTAGTGTGCCGGCGCTTCTTTTCGCCGAGATTTTGCAAAACCCTGCTGGAACGATGCGTTGATCGTCGGATTTACGTCCATACGCGTCTCTTCTTACGCAATAGCAAATAAAACATAATTCTATATGGGGAGTATCGCGCCGGTCACGCTACTCGTGTCGTCGTGCGTTACGTAGTTCGTAGCTTATTTGTGGAAAATCGCGAATACATCGCTATAATTAAATTATATCATGCATATCAAATATCGGACACCGAACATAGCATATCAAAAATTATTTAATTATATTTTATATGTTAATAATTTTGATAAAAAGTATGCTAATAATAAAGTTATTTCTTATTATTGCAGATGAATATTTATTATATTTAATATCTTTTGGAAAAAATGTATTTTAACAGCTAAATTATAAAATTATAAAAATTATCCATAAAATAATTTTTTATATTAAAAATACAATTTCTGTGAATATGCATTGTAGATAAAGTAAAAATCCTTTAACACTTATTAAAGTTTCAGTATTTATTAATTTATTATCGTTATAGTTTGTTATTATTTCGTGCACGTATAGCATCTATGCATTGAATCTAATAATGAATTTTTTTCTTACAGATATTGCTGTACTGCATCGCACTCTGGTGCACAATAAATGATGGAAAGGCAGCAAGAAGCGCAGTCAGTAAGCATGTTCCCTCCGAAAATTTATTAATTATAAACTTTATTGTTCACTTTTGGACAATTGATAGTAAAAAAGACAGTTGATAGTTGGATTTATCAATATACAATATATTCTTATAATTATAATTATTATACAAATTAAAATCCGGACAAAAAGATACATAAAAGATGCAATTATGTAAATCATTGATTAATAAATAAAACAGCTTACAATTGGAAAGTTTCTTATAAAGCTGTTTGTGAAGATTATTAATATAAGACTTAAGGAAGGAAATTAAAATTCCAATACTTTAAATTCAGAACTTTCTTAATTTTTACTAAACAAATAATACGTTCTTTTCAACACAGGTCCGGATATCCTAGCAAACTTCGCTAAGAATGTAGCTTCAGTGCTCTCGCCGGCTATCTTAGGTGAGGTGCAATCCCGCACTAATCGTTCGTCCTTCCAATCCAACCTGAATAACGACGACTTGAATTCACATTCAATTTTGGATAACATAGTCGATAAAACGTCAAACGCAGCCACCTATTACGAACAACGCTCTTATCCTTACAATGAGCTCTACGAGGATTCTCCCGAAGAACTCGAAAGGTCCGAATCGAACGAACGACTCGATGGATCTCTACGAGATGGTTCCTACTTACGCCAGGAACAGCCGAACTTTTACAAACCTTACGACTTTTCAGCAAACAATGACAATTTCGATGCGACTCCAAAACCCAGCGTTAATATCGATTCGTCGATCGGTAATATCCAAGAGTCATCCACCAATTTATATTCTTCTTATCACGGCGCTGGCTTTCCTAAGGCAGCTTTTCCCCACGGACCCTTCTTAGATAAACCTTATGGAGGCTTCCATGGTTTTGGACCGTACGGACACTACGGACACCATCATCATCATCATCATTCAGATGGAGGTGGATCTTCGGAAGAGGCGAGCTCGGAGGAGAACAACGGGACCAACTACCGAGGTTACGGTTCGCCCTATTTCGGCCATCATCCCTATTCTCCATTTCCTTATGGAGGATACGGACACGACCCCTTCTACGGACGCTATCAGAGAAACGGAAATAACTCGCATGGAAATGGACGCAACGGATATCATGGTCACGGGCCTTACCACGGGCCTTACGGCGGACCTGATTTTTACGGACCTCCCGGTTATGGTTACAATCACGGCTATGGTTACAACCATGGCAATAATAATGGCAACAATAACGGCAACAATAATGGCAACAATAATGGCAATACTAATAGCAGACAAACCGAAGAACCGGCTGACAATGGCGATCAGAATAACTCGACAAAAAACGAATACTCGCCTCCTTATGGGCCCCCTTGGGTCAAGCCACTACTGGGGACTTTTCCCCTCCCCGGTTTCCCCCCTTTCAATCTTCACCCTTACGACCATTTCCATGGGGTGTTAAAGGGCGGCCCTGTGGTCGGGGTTGGCCACGTTGGCTATCCCATATATGCCGATCCTTATCTAGTTGGATTCCCATTCCATCATCCTTATGGACCTTTCTTTCACGGTAAAAAATATCCACCACCGAAAGGCAAACCCGCCGATTCGGGTGAATCGGGCGAGTCAACGGAAGCACCAGCTGAACTCACGGAGAATGAGAATCCCGAACGAATTACTGCGCTCAACGACGAAGAGGTAGCGCCAGCTTCAAGTTTGAATCGATATAAAACATTGGAACAAAAAGAGCTGAAGCGGATCAACCTTGTTAATTTCGAGAGTCGAAGAGTCTGACTCTCCTGAAATATTAACATTAAACTTGGCAGAAGAAAGTAAAGTTAAAATTATAATGTATTGTAGTAAAAGATATGAAGAAAGTATGACGTAATATAAAAATTGTTTAAGGTATTATCTTCTTTTAAGAGAAATAATTCTTTCAGGAAACACTGTGCTTGTAAATCAAATAATTTAAGAAATAATAAATTAAAATAAATATCAAAATATATAATTTTAAGTGTAAACGAAAACTTCAAGACTCGGCTTAAAATTTACAAGAAACTGTTAAAATTGATAATATCTATATTTATATGTTTTAAAAATAGCTTAGGTAGAAATTTTGTCTTTTAAGTTAAAAAAAAATACGTTATTTAATATTATTTAAATGCTGATTGTTATTAACTATGTATCCCATTAAAAATAAATTATAAAACTGATAACATATGCAGGAAGATGTTATAAATTCTACGTTGCAGATGCGGTATCCTTTGACCGTAGGAAAGATAAGTCGATAATTATAACATGCGCACTATAAATTACGGGCGCTGCGCGACACGCGCGTACATTCGTATTTATTATCAGTCTCCATTACAACGTTCTCAGGATTATGATATAGAATATGTTCTCATGATTATTGCCGTTGGCCATTATCTACACAATTATTCTTTGTCTCTAACAATAATGCATGAAGCGTGCATGGTCCAGTAATTTTCGTGGCCTCTATACGATTTTGCATATACGTCGCGTCTGCTGCGTCAATGACGATATGAAACGCGATTATGCAAGGCACGCAAAGTTAGAGACATTTAATTTTCATGCAATTAGTTGTATCCGTTTTCTTGGGTGAAAAAAGAACTGTTAACAAGACGTAGACACATTTGATTTACATGAAAAAATGACAGGATCTTTCATTAATCCATATTGGAACACAATAAGTCTTAATCAAAATATATATGGTGATTAAATTTAATTTATTACAGCGTATTCAATATTTTTAGTTTAATATATTAACTGTTTATTATAATAATTTTTACATTAAAAAGTTATCTTGGATTAAAAAAAATATTTCTTATAATCACCATAAGATTGTAAACAGTTCATAAAAATAGATTATTATGACACATAATTCAAGGTAAATGCGTAACAATTTACGTAACACGCAGAAAATCCTTCGTAGTTCTGAATATCGATTGTAGATCCGATCTCGTTTGCTATGAGAACGGAAAATATATCAACACTGTGGAAAATGTAGATAATCAACCGTGAAGGTAAATGTAACAAAGAAAATTATATTCCGATAAAAACGAAGACAATCATGAAATATTCATATCGATGATGTTTCGATTGGCGGAAGTGCGAACTATTGTAGCTATTAATATCGTTCTTGTAAATTCTGAAGGGATTGAAGTAGCAAAATTGTGGTACGTTACCAATTGAAAAAGTTGAAAAGTAAGAGTATAAAAATTGTTTAAAATTCTTAACAATTTACCAGTCGTTACTTGTTATTTCACTTATAAAATATTAATGTGTGCAATACTTAGAATATTTATATTTAGGTAACTTTCTACAAAAGAATGAGACTTAGAATTAGCCAATATAATACATCAACATCTTCTGTTAACTACGTGAATATTATGCAAAACTGTGATTATGCAAACTATGTATGTATTACATGTGTTCTGCTGAGACATGATTGATAAGGCGGGTCAGAAGGTACCCGTCGCATTTGATAAAAATAGATTGGAATACCTGGTTGAGAGAAAGATAAGGTTCTCGATGAATCAAGACTCTAGAGAATTAATTAATTCTGTTACATGTTGGATTGGCAAACTCATATATCTTGTATCCCGTAAGGAGCAATATATCATTATAATTAGGCGTTATTTTATTAATGTGATCGTTCTACATTAATACTCAACGCATATTTAATCTCCAAAACTCAGGAGTGTCAGGTGACTAATGATCGCTTCTTATAGTTCCTGCATCTCTACTTAACCAGTGCATATAGGTAATAAATTTCTCTCTATCTCGACCCTCTTCAATTTTAATATCTAAATTATCCCTTCTTTCTCGCGGATCGAGGAGGGACGGACGTCACTAAGAATGTCGCCACACAATTGACAAATCGGGCACGCATATATCAAGCGCGTGGGCGCAGTCTATCAACATAATTTCACATTTTGTAACAGAATCCCGGTTTACGTAATCATCGGCCGGCGTAAGCGCCGTCTGTCACTTCTTTCTGTTTCGGTTACGATACTCGGAGAAGAGCGTTTCCTCCTCCGGAGCCGGCCTGCTGCTGGGATTCACCGGCGCGGCGGGCCCGGGAATTACTGCCGGCGATAAGCGATTAGCGATTACAGCAGCGGCATTAAGTATCGCAACCGGTGGTTGCGACGTATGATTCTCTGCCGCCGTAATATAGGGTTTACGGCGCCGCGGACACACGCGAGCAGTCGCGTCGAAGAAAGAAGAAATTTGGATGTCAAGGCGCCTATCGGGCGTGGACTAATGTGACCCCGTCACACGTGCGTTACTGCATATCGCCATGTCGCGTTTCTTTCATAATGCAAAATCGCAATTCACATAATCCCAGGGTAACAATGAAGTTTCCTATTAGCACAACAGGCGGAGGCCAGTACCAGGCCCGGAAAAGCGTACCACTTCGTGGGGGGTCCACCGCCTCACGAAGGGACCCCGCCTTTCTTATAAAAGCACCAGTGTCGCAGAAACGATGGACAGTGGTGTTCGACGACGACAGATGAGAAAAAATCGGTGCGATTGTTAACAAGACGTCAGTCGGACCACAAACAACAATTGCAAATACGAGAAAGAATGGCGTGCCTAAAGATTGTAAGTGCGACAAAAACAATGAATCCAAATTGTTCTATAGAAATTATGTTTCGTCGTAATTTAACTTATTGCGGCATTATTCTCTCATCGACGGTGAAATATTACAAGATAAAGCAATAGAATGTACTTCTTATAATTAAATTAACATTTTTATAAATTTTGTAAATTTAATACTATATGTTAATTTACATTACATTATTGTGAAATTTTGATATTGTGAAATGTCAGTCATTAAAGTAATATTTACTTTATTTTATTTTATTACAACACGCGTAAAATTTAAAAGGATACATGTGAAATGATAATCTCATTGCGTGATTACTGTACCATTAATGCGGATAAACTTCTAACTGCAATTATCTATTATATAATATTCCTAATCATTACAAATTTTTTTATTATAAAAAATATTTAGTTAATGGAATGCAGCATTAAATGTAAAATTAACACTTGACCCTTTCAATATCTTAATTCCTTATTTTAATCCGTAGATAAATCATTAAAAGATTATTTTAAAGTTTATTTGTATTATATCGCGTCAATGAATTTGTAGGGAAGAAAAATAAAGATTTCGCTCATGTTTCATTTTCCTCGATTTTAATTTTCTTCAAGGTACATTTAAGCTGCACTAGTTTCTTGGAATTTTTTAAATGAGTAATCTTCTGCTTGCTTTGTTGTTGCAGTACCTTGTTCTGCTCTTGGCCGTTGCAATCGGTGTGGCAGTTGCAAAACCGGGTTACTTAGGCTATGGATATGGTGGTGGTTACTATCCGTATTCCTATGGATATAGGTTCCCATTCTACGGCTACGGCCACGGATATGGACATGGATATGGACATGGATATGGACATGGATTCGGCTATGGCGGATATGGTAGGATTTATAATAAAACATGTTTAATTTATTTTAGAAGTTAAGGGAAACCGGGACACTATGAGCCACGGGGCACTGTGGGACATTTTTTAGTTTGTTTATTTTAAAAGGTCTTACAATCATTGTGAATGTGAAAAACAAACGCGCACGAGCCTTTCAATTGTTTTCGAGAAGACAGCGCTGCTCCGTTTCGTTCCCGTCATATTGCAAGCCCAGAAAGTTTGGAGCTATTAAAAAATTAGGTAAACTTTTTTCTGAGTGTGATATTTTTGTCGTCTAATTAGTTGTCTTCTTAAGTGTTAAATATTTTGTATGTTGGAGCAAACTTCTATTGTTGATTTCATGTGAATTTGATAATTGTTCAAAATGAGATTAGATCACAAAAACCCGACATACCAAACATATACTCTGGGGCACTGTGGGACATTTTTTACCGGGGCACTGTGGGACATATGATTCAGACTGTCCCACGATGCTCCGATGGTAGTTGGTCATAAACTTTTAGTAAATATTACTCATTTTTACTCACTTCACTTATTTTTTCTCATTTTTTAATTTTTACTTATTTATGTTTCTCATGTTGATTTATTATTCCTGTTTTGTATAGGTAAAAACTAATTCTATTTCAGTGAACTGTTATATTATCACACTGTCTTGTAATGTTTCTTACCCAAGAAGCGCAAAAAATTAGATTATTCTTAGTTGTCGACTATTTGCACTAGTCAATCGATTTTTTTGTCGCACGAGTGTGCAATGTTGTTTTGTTTTCCATATTTTATAACGTGCACAAGATGTATCATAAAATTTGATATTAAAAGTCTTGAATGAAGCACTCGAAAACGAAAAGAAACCTGTGTCCCACTGTGCCCCATCTACAGACCCACAGTGCCCCAAGGATGGGGTACAGTGAATCAATCACGTACATAAAATGATTGTAAACAAGTAAAAAGAGTTGGCTTAAAAAATATGCTCATTGCTACTGATTCTATAAGGCTTTCTTAATAATATTACAGCATTCTAATGTTTCAATATCTTAAAAACCTTAATTTCATGGGGTTTCAAAAAATGTGTCCCACTGTACCTCGGTTTCCCTTACATGGTCGCAGTCTTTATTATAGAATTGCCATTTTCTTATATTATATTTGTATATCTTTCCTTTAATTTTATATGGCAATTAATTCTTATATATTTTAGTATTTGATTTTTATAATTATTTAATGTACATTTCAGTATAAACAATTTATTGTTTTTTATAATAAAATATTATAAAATTAAAAAACCAATCCAATTTTAAACAATTTATGGTGACAAATTAATTATATTTCTTTGCAAAAGTATATATATAGTTTATCAAATTGGTGAAAGTAGAATAAATAAGTTACTTGGCGAAATAATACACAGCTTTTGAATATGAATGTCTAGAATAATTTTTTATCACACAAAGTTTATATCATGCAAACTATGCAAACAGCTTACATATGCATGCTAATTTGTCTTCATACAAAGAAATAGTCCACGTTCAGATATACACACGCACATTCGCGTTTCCTGGACAAAGAGATCGTTCATACAAAAATATTAAAGTATTTTTTTATTGTAGGATATCCGTTCTACGGTGGCTATGGTCATTACGGTTACCATTAAGGGGGACACAAAACAGAGGCCTTCTTCTGGATTTTCTATAAAATACCATCTGAAGAGTGCGTTTAGTTCAAAGATGATTTACGTCGTTTTTTCTCTATTGTATCTTTTCATCGCCAAGATTGATCCAACGTCGCGAAGAACATATTTATTTATGTAACACTTGTGTCAAATTGTGCACGCAATATGTCTACGACGAAATTGTAAAAAAAATAATGACAAAGTTTCTTAAAGAAATTATAAAACCACAGTGTTGCAAAATATATTTATATGTTATAAATATAATACTATCAGGCATGAATATATACATATTTAAAAAAATAAATTGTGCATTATTAAAAAGATTAAAACTTACCATTGTCAATTTCAGAAATTGGTAAGAAAATGGTAATGGGCTTTATCAAGAATTAGTATTGTCATAACAACTTTAATATTACTAATAAGATAAATAAATAAATTAATAACAATGTGGTAACTCAAGAGAATTTAATTCAATGATCTGTTTCTTTGTTTTTAAAAATGTGAAAGGCAACGTCTTCGTCAGCCGAGCAGATCATCCTTGCAAATGTTTATGCAAAATACAACAGGTGCGACCAATGCGATCATGAAATTTCGAGTACTCTCGAAGAGGAAGAACGCATATCCGCCTACGCATAGAGGCGAGATGCTCACGGTACAAAGCTCTTTGTCTTCTTATTACAGGCTACGGTGGTCACACCTGTCTTCTTTTCTTTCATCTTCTTCTTCTTACATCACGCTTACGACAGCCGAGGACTGACCGTGTAACATTGCACGCCTGCGGCTGCTCTTTCAGTACCTTTGATATTTCATACGAAACGTAAATTCGCGTCGAATTATGTTCACGTTTTTAGTTCAACGATTCATATTTTTACGTATGAGAACGATATTACGAAATGTTATAAAATATTTGCGGTCTAATGCAAATTTGCATTATGATTCTCTCAACGATTTATAACTCTTGCTATTTAATATTAATTAAATGTATTAATTTATCTAATAATTAAATTATGGGACTATTACCAATATACTAGAGATAAGTAAAATCGATAATTTATAATTAGAATAAAATAGTAGGTAGATTATTTGAGAATGTTGCAGAATCAATTATTTCTCATACGATATAAAAAGGCCGACCAAGATTGTTCTATAAAAAATAACCAATAATAAATAATTAAATAGTAATTATTTTTAATTGCAGTCAACACGGAATTGTTGTTTGCACATTAAAAATAACAGTTTTATTAATAACGTAGCAGTTTGACTAATAATTTATGCAACTAGCTTCTGAGAACAACTGATAAATTCAGGATTCAGATAATAAATGCATGTAATGGCTGATACTATTCCGGGAATTAAAAGCCAAGCATTCGTCGAGCGATATTCTAATCGTGGGAAGTGACTTATAACATTCTCCATTCTACATCAAGGCCGTAGCGAAGGTTACCGAATTTCAACTATAAAAAGCGGAACTCTCGTCTTGAACGAACGAGTTTATTCGATCGCAATGCTGCATAAACATTTTCAATCGTGTAACTTAAACGTTTATTAGTTGAAAAGAAAAATAGACTATATATACTCTCTTTGATTTTGGTAATTATAATAATTTTACGTAATCTTAGGTGAATAATTTATCGAGTTTCACTTTTTGCAGTAAACTAATATTGCAATGTGTTGTCAATATTTTCTTTGGAGTAATCTGCAATAAAAGCTCAATCGATGAGGCATACGCAGAATTCATAAAGTGACCTTGATGGATAATTTATGGAGATATGAAGATAAGTAAAACATATGTGATACACGGCACGTCGCGTCGATGGTGGTTATTACAGCGGTTAACGAGTCGCCTGCTACAAACAGCTCCGGCGCCCTCGTGACATTTAAATGGCGAAAATTTTGTCCACGAAGCCATGAGTGCATTATCGCTATCATTTTGTTCCTCGCAATACCGAATATTACCAACAAAGTTAAAACGTTCGCAGTTAAGGATTTGTTTAGAAATTTCTAATAATACGAGTATAGAGAGATTGCGATAAATTTGGCGGAAAGTTAATTGCTTATATTTAAGCTGTAAATTTCTCGGGAAATCCGGCAGCTAAGTGAATGATCGAGCATAATTAACAGGCGAAAGAATGCCAGCAAACTTCCGCTCATGTTATCTTGCGTGTTTGCCGAAGAATGCACTGAATGATTCTGGTGCATTACTCAAAAGAAATGGGAGCTACAATCTCGGCCATGAGTATAAAGCGTCTTCATTCTTCAATCTTCATCTTCATCTTTAAAGCATTAAATCGTCATTAACGGTATTTTATCGAATAAATTAGACTGAAATTATCACATTTGTAAATTAAAAAATACAACAAATTTTTAGACAGAATTTTAATAACAGACTAAAATATGTCTGATAATAATATAACAAATTTTTTATTTGCTTATCTTATTATAATTTGCTACAGTACCATACTTTTGGCTAAGATTATAATTTATTTTTACACTCTCATTATGCACAATCAACCTAATATGCGATATTAATTATAAAAACCACGTTTCAGATCGCATTCTCATGCAACATGTTTACATCGCTTCTCGAAGCGCAACAGAATTAATAAGTTTTCAAGAAATAATAACGCGCAGGTCTCTCGACTGAGAATCTTCAACAAGAGATTCTGAAGAAAATCTGAAATTCAACAACAACGAAATTCTACTGCCGCGAGCATTCTTAATAAATTGGGAAATATTATGCAAACATTCTGCAACGCAGTTAATACATTAAATAGAGAGGCGCTGAATGTAGCAAAAATTTATTACTTTATAATGCTTATTATCTCATAAGTAATAGGTAATAGCGGCTAACGATGAGGGTAGTGCCGTTAAAGTTTCTTTCTCGAATATAAGTTCCTATTCCTTTCGTCATTATAAGATCTTAATCATTTAACGTCATAATTATTATTATTATTATATAACAACAATGTTCTACGTGGAATGCGTATTAATAAAGATCAAGAAAATAAAATTTTGCAGACGTTTTAGGCAGAGACTAGAAAACATACTTAATGCTATCCTGTGGTTGTAAGGTTTAATTAATTTATAACACTGCTATATTTGGTTAAAGACTTATATATTTTTTAGAAGTCTGAAAAATATGCATTAGTAACGAACTGGCCACGTCCTTCGGGATTTCCGAATTCCAATGACTTCAAGAATGTGGAAGGTAATATACGAACAATTTATATGCAAATGCATGGTAATGCTTCAATATTCGTTGCATATTCGTTATATCTGAAACTCTATTTTTACTTCTATTTTTGTCCTTTTCAATATTCTTTAATTAAATAATCTTTTGAATATACATATATTTATACATACTTTTTCTTGTTCTTATTTTTTTGTTATACATATAATCTGATTTACTAGAGAAAGAATTTATGCATCCGAAAATTAATTATTAGGCATCCTCAAACTTTTACGCTCCTCAGGGACACAAGTATCGCTTTTGATCAAGATACGCGTTGCCAAACATTCATCGCGGATGTGTTAATGGGAATCAAATCTGTATTCAAATTCTTAGAAATTCGTGAAATCTACGTTTCTGAAATACAATCTCGCCACAGAATTATGAAATTTATAGTTCACGGACGAGACGAAAAGCTACTTATTCTAATCTCCAAGGCTGCCAGTTAATACGCAGGTGTAGATACGTTGCAATAAACCTTGTTAATAAAATTTTTCCAAGAGATGGTAATGCTTTATGTTAGATTTTTTTTGCAGACCAAGCAGGCAGATAAATTTATATCAGTGCTGAAAATTCTTTTTAGGAAATGTTTGCCTTTTCAAGCGTAGTGTAAACCGATCAGCTAATAAAGTTGAAGTTATAAGAGACAGCCAACGTAACACTTATTGTTAACATCACGTATATACAAACCCACAAATGTGTCGAAATTCTGAATAACTCATATGACCAATTCGTACATAGCGTTTCACGAAGCATAAGCTATTTGCATATTCGTCGATAAGCCGATAAAATAATCGCAGTCTTGCCATAGTCATGTTAATGGAGTCGATAGTTTCGAAGCTGAACGAAAGTAACTGGTGGTAATAAAGCGTTTACAGCATTGGATCGATTTTTATCATAAATCTTCAATACATTTATACGACGAAAGAGGCGCATTCCGATTGCAAAAAAGAGCCGTGTCGCCTAAAGATTAATCAAAATTAATATAAAAGTTTAATAAATTTGCGAAAGTGCTTTAATTTACGACAAAACTATTTTCTTTTTAATAGGTAGTTACTTTATCGTTTAAAAATCGATTTTCCTATTCTGTCGAGAGTATCCCTTTAACGGCTTATCTGACAGTAACGACGAGACAAGCGAAGGTCGCGCGGGCAGCGATCACGACCTTTTCTGTGGTTGTGTCGAGCCCCTTCATTCAAGAACTAAATACTAAGCGAAAGGTTAGCCTCACGAGAAGCGAATTTCATTCATGGATAATTACAAAGTCGCGGGACTTATTTGCGATTCGCGGTCAGATCGAGATGCATACAAAAGTGCGGATGTAAGAGTGTCAGGAAGAACATTTTAATTAATATTAACAAAAAACAACAGCGGCGATCTAAGATACCATACTGAATATGATTTTGACCTTTGTGTGATTACATAGATACTAAAACGTCGAATGTAGGCAGAACGGATGAGAAAATTGCACGTTCTATGAAATCTAGATGGAAATATCAAAATAACTTATATAAATTTATTTATTTATTTAATTATAACTAACAATTTTCCTAACAGTTTCAATTCGGAATAAGTAATTTACAGGTGGAAATCATGAATTTTTTTCCCATGCGCGATTGACACCCACGCCTTTAAAAATACCGCGAGTTAACTCGTCGCGATCGGAGAAATTTCTCACGCGACGAGTGGAGGATGCAATCCTTTTTATTTACGATTATATTTAGCCCGTCTGCATTAAAAATTCATTAAGCTCTATAATCACTCATTCGTATCTGACGTAATTTCAAGTGTAGTAAAATTAATCTTTTAAATAATAATGATAAGGATATAAACATGATTGCTGCGAACGAGGAAAAATGTAGAATGTATTTATAGTTAGAAGTAGATTTATAAAATAATAAAAAATAATAAAAATGAGAAAATTCACAAAAATCAAAATTTTGAACCATTATAACTTCTTTTTTTTCATAATATTTTACTTGATAATTACACTTAATAGTTGTCCAATGAGCAACTGTTATTTAACGCAAAGTTTGTGAAACTTGTCAAAAGTCTAAGATCTTTCGTATTCGGAGATGTTTTTCTTTTTCAGGATGAATATCACGATAATAAATCTGGCGACGTGATGTTTATCTGTTTTTTATTAAAGTGGTGATTTGCCGATGTTGCAAATATTATAAGCTATAGAGAAAAAAAGAACCGACAGTTGGAAGACATACCAACTCCGTCGTCAAGATGATTGCATCTCTACGTAATTAGGAATATAGCATTCCGCGAAGACCAAACACCTTCAAAGACTTTTTGTTGACTTCTTGTCAACATACATGTACAGCACATAAGTACATCATAATTATTATTAATCGTAGACTAGTAATAATAAAAATAAGAAATAATTAATTTATAATAATTTAATATTGCGTACAAATAATGAAGATAAATTATCGAAATTTTATTGCAATTAAAATCAGTTTTAAACATATATTAAGTAGAGAAGTCCAAGTGCATGTTCTAAAAAATTATTTAGTATATTATGAGTTGATTCTTATTCGCAAAATTTATTATATGCTGAACAATCAAATCATTTATAATTTTTAGACGCCGCAATTGACTGCCACCTTGAAACAAACGGGAAGAACGCACAGACTAAAGATTTCTCTAGATAAGTACTATTCCCGTTAGTAAATAACTTAGGCACTTATTCTAAGTACCTACTTGCGCCACTGGCACTAAACTTTTATTGGACTCCACGATAGCTGGTGCATCGCCACGCGCAATGCAAGCTCACATAATGTTTGCAATAACCTGTTGACGATCGTTGGAACATCATTGTATCTACCTTGCGCAATAAAAATCTGTCGGCTTTTTTCACCACTTTTTCTCGCATAAGTAAAAAGTCGCCTTCGTGTGAAACGCACATCTTGCATTCAGATTAGAGACCCTATTATAGGGTCGCTAATTCAGATGCTCGCCACCCATGATTTAACATCCCTGTGGGATCAACTAACATTAAGATTAATTAAAGAAATTATATTAACGACTAGAAATAAAATGTTTTACATAAAAATTTTTACATTAATAAAATTTTATTATAGTAAAATATTTGGGCAGAGAGTAATTTAAACTTTAATATATCAAATAATTACATATTTATTCGTTTTATTTTTGTGATTTTATCTTATTGCAGGAACTGAGAAAAGATATAAAATAAAAATAGAAAAAAAGAAAAAAAGGATTAATTTAAAACTAACAATAAGCTAATGTATCAAATAACTTTTAGTCCATAATTACAAGCAGTTACAGTTTTAATGTCTTTACGATGAGAGAAATTAGAAGATAAATATCAAAATTCTGTCAACAGCTTTCGTTGTGCCGGCAGTCGTAAATTGATTAGTCTTACATCACGCGCAGTCTATAATACTCTTGCGCAAATTCAAATGTCAACAATATCAAAATCCACAAGCTGTAAATACAGTCCGCGAAATTCGCGCAAGGCGGCCGTCGTCACCCTCTCTTTACGACGGCAATTAAATTCTATCGGGTGTGCCGGCTCCTGCGTTACGTTATACCTATCGGCAGAATCGATAGAGGCGTCTTTGACAGACATACGCACGGTAGACATTTACGATAGCAAAGTATGTTACAGTCTCTTCCCAGACCGTCCAATCGCTTACCGTCACGGCGATATTTATCGCCACTTTGAATTACACCCTTAGATCTTAAAATGAAAAAAAGTTGCATAACGGAAACCGTGAAATTTATCGTCGCGTTATGGCATAGTAATTATCGGCTGTACCCTTTCGTTGTTTAATTATGTAGCAAGGCAGAAATATTAAAAAAACAAGTCTTGGTCCCGTTTATTTAAATATGCGTAGGCCAACCTATTTTGGTGGATTACAGTGCGGAAATTTAGTGTCCTTGTCTTCCCGTACAGAAGAATTCAGAAAAAGGCGTGGGGCGATGTAATGGATTATGCAGTTCGATAACATTCGATCAAGCACAGCTTGATTTATTACGATCCGTTATTTCTATCAATTTGATAGCGACAATCGTATAATTTATATTAAATTTTAAATAACGTTCTAGACAATAAATTCTAGTGGCTCCTTCACTTAAGCTAATCATAAAAAGATAACTTAAGTGCGTATTACACTGTTGCAACGATTGTCAGATTTTAAAATTAATTATTAACATGAAACTTGCATGTATACCTTTTAACATAACGGTCAATTTGCGTTCTCTATCAGAATAAGGACATCGAGAAGCTTGTTTCAGAGAAACATCGTTCATCTTGCTGCCACCGAATCCGCGTGTTTCTTTTTTTTTCAACGTCCACGAGAAATGCATGCGTGCACCAGCCGGATGCGATATCATAGCATTCCTCTTTTTTGATCGCTCAAATGTCCTTGAGTCTCTCGAAAATCATCTCCGAACGTTCGTCGGCGCGCTCTGGGATCATGGACGAATACGGAGTCCTTCGGCTATCGCCATTCAGCATCCATCGTTCGTTCGGTCGGACCTTTGGAATACCGTGGATGGCTCCGTCCTTCTCACGAGATGCTCACTCTCACTTTCTCTTTCTCTTTCTTCCCCTCATCTGTTCTTCTCCGTCTTTCTCCGGCTCTTTCTCTCCCTCTACTTTTCCAGTTCAACCCCCACCTGTGCATGTGCGTGAAGTAGAAGAATTACAGCATCCTCCGCGGACGTCTCATGCTTGGCAATAATCTTCATGGACCGAACGTTCTGTCCTCCCCACCAGCCAATCAGGTAAATCCTATAAATGCTCTTGGTCGTCCGCAAACGAAGAAGTCACCTCCCGGGACGCTTGCGCTCTCCCGAGTGAGGTATGTGTTCGTTTTGAAGTGCCCGTTTGTTTTGGTCATCTTCATCGGTGTGATCAGCGCAGCGATCTAGCCATGGTAAGTAGCAGTGCATCACAAATCGTGGACTTAAAGTGACGTGAAAATAGGCACGGACGGGGGTGGGTGGTGGACTCAGCGCGCGAAGAGGTTGCGCAAGTCCTTTTCCCATCGAGGAGTGTTCTTGAGAAGTAAGATACAGTGAACCAAACTGGTGGAAAATTGCTGCTATTCGAGAACCGAGATCGAGAAATTGAACTTTGCATGATATACCTTCACCGTTCATCGCTCTTTCATGCCAATGTCCTGAAGTTCTTAAGAATCCTTCTCGTGCAAAACATATCGCAGTAATGTTGCATCTTGTGACAGATGGATGGAAATGTAAAAAACAGAAGTGATGATAATCTTGTTGCTATATTTAAAAAAGTGATAAAAATTAACATTTATAAAAAAAAGAAAGCATCGTAAAAGTTTAACGAGAAAATTTATGTAACGGTAAGGTGACATTTTCGATTTTCGCTTGGCGAGCGAAATCTTTTATTTGGCGCATCTTTTGTATAAAATTCTGAAATTTTTTATTATTATTTAATATTAATATTAATATTAAATTTATTTAATATTAAACTCTTTCAATTTTTGCAGGAAAAAATTCTATAAGAAAGATTTAGGATACTATCGAATCCGCTGTGTCGTTACATAAGTTTTTTATGAGATATATTTTACATATATTTCAGCTTTAGAGTTTCAATTTGCTTTCATTTTGCCGTGCTGCGATAAAGTAAAAAATTCACGGTAGAAAGTATCGAGCTCAGCGAATGCAACGGAGCAAAGATGCAGCGGCGATAATTTATTCTGCATGCATTTTCGTGACAATGCAATGGCGAGAACACTCGGTCGCGCCTTTGATTTTCGACTCTTACGAGTATTAACACCCGTCATGTGCACTTTCCTTTCTGTGAAGTAGCGCTTTCGTCGGCGAGCTTGTCGTTTGGTATTTACACATAAACCCAATATCTTTTCACGGAAATTAATAGCGAGACAGCCATAGCGGTTGCAAATGTCAAAGGTTATTATTGTTTCTTAACTTGAAATCCTTGCCATATACTTTTTTAAAATTCTCTTATCACAATAAAAAATACTTTTTTTTATCAGAAAAGATATAAGCTACCAAAGTCATCGTGTACAAGTGAAAAAGAATACAGTAGTCAGATTGGAAATTATATCTAATAAAATAGATTATAATAATATCTGAGAATTTAAAAGAAGAAGAAAAAGATTTATATTAATTTATATATTACAAATAATAATAAAAATGTTAAAGTTAAACCCCGAAACATTACCCGATTTTTTTTGTTAATTAAAATCTGCTAAATTTTTATTTCTAAAGTATATTTTAAAGTAGGTTTTTGACTAATGACTATATAAGTATTTTGAAATATATTAACATATTCGACTAGCAAGTTTTATTTAGGAGTTTTACTTTCATTAAATGCGAAGCTTACATTCTCTTTGCTTAGAACAATTTTAATACATAAAATTTCTATAGAACACCATTCACTGCATGACTAATCCGCCAACTTGTTCACATTTATTTCTACAAAAATTATTTTAGACTATCATCTTCTCCGTCTGCTTCGTGACTTCTAAAAAAGCATTCTAAAATAAAACGCTATTATTAATCTCTTCTCTTGTAAGATATATTAGTCACGAGCTGGTAAATTCAGTTAGCTGGTGAATTAATTTTATAGCAATCCTGCATCAATGATGCAGATACGAGATCACAATCGGAGACCGAGAGATAATCTATTAGCGATTTATGTAATATCTATATTTTAAATTCTATCGATCGAGCTAGAAATGCCTAATTCTTGCTTAATGCGTGGATTTAAATGGGAACGATCACGTAACGAAGTAAATTTTCGTCCGATAAAGGTCAATCGCGCAGTTCTGCGCATAAAAAGTTACACGCCATCAAACTGTTCGGTTCGCGTGCCATTAGGTCTCGAGAATCTCATGGCGTAATACAACCGCGTCTTCTGATGTTCGACATCAGAGGACTTTGAGCATCAAATAAGGCACAGTTACGATACTTACACAAGTCTTTCACCGGTTCACGGCCTCTCTAGCACGCCCTATGCAAATTAGGCGAACTGAATACGGAAGACACTCGGATCGACAGTAGTCTTTTGGCGATATTAATCGCTTTCATTTGTCGACTCTCACTTTCCATTCATCTCTCTGCTTCATCAGAACGCAATGCTCGAACATCGAGCTCTTTATTTATATTACTTAAAAAATAATAATTAAATAACTGAGTTAAATTTAAAATCTATTTTAATTGAGATTTTCGTTACAGAGTACTTTAGCTTTATTAATTCTTTGAAAAATTCCTGTCATTAACATTACAGTTTCAAATTCTACAACTTCGTACATATTATATACGATGTTGATAAATTTCTATTACTTATAACATGTGTAGCAATCTTCCTACAAGATTCCCTCGTTAGCTAATCAAATGCTTTCACGGGATAGTTCCTTGATTAAATATAGTCTAGACGTTAACGAGTAACTATCGACGCAAGTATAGGATTAGCGACATTGTCGTGCAATAGTTTTGCATCGTGCATTTTTCATGATGCATAATTGAAATTCTTTCTCAAGTTAACCGAGGGTTAAAGATCGACGTACGATTAGAACTTGCATAATTCTTTATGTATCTACATATAATTATGTAATTAGTGCCGTTGTTTAGCCTGTAAACAAATTTTTTTGTCATAAAAATTGATATGATTGATTCGGTGACGTAATTCTACAGTTATGTTTATATTTGCATATAGAAATTATGAATGAATTATGAACGTAAATATGTAATGACGATCTATACGTCATTGGCACAATTCTATATACATGCAGTGCAAGAACGTCACACTTTGACGCAACACTCAGCAGCGTTTAATACGCGACTTTTAATAGAAACGCATATTAAATCGTTAACTGCAAAACCGCGCCAGTCTCACGCGAAAGGTTTTCGCATTATGAGAAATATTAGGATCGATACTTTTCGATTAATATAATACCACAATAACTACGCAAACATTACAGCTACGCAACATTTTACAATTAAATAAATATATTTTTTAGCTTTTAAGCATATTAATTAAATGTAGAAATATAAAGAATATATATCAAAAGGCAAATTATAAAAATTACAATTATGATATGGGTACGTTATAATTAATATTGATTGGCATAACGTAATTTAATGAAACGAAATTCAATATGTACAATATATGTAATTAAAGAATCGTAAGGAATAAATAATAATTATTTACAAAATGTACATTACAAATGGTAATCTACGATTAATCGGTTACTAATTGCTCATTTTACAACGCAATTGTAACTTTCACTGATCTTTTCGCTGCTTGGCATCCATTCGGGCTGAATGTCAATGACTGTGCATCGTTAGCGATCCGCAAAAATGTCGTAATTACTGCCGAAGTATGTGCTTCGGCGTGTTACGCAAACAGATCTTTCACTGCGAGAAGAATTCTTTTCCTAAATCCCCATGCAGATTATCGCCCGCGTTGACAGAATGATGAATCGTCGTGTCGAAGATTCGTCACATCAATCCGAGAATCGCGTCGAAAAAATTCAATTTGGTGTCTTTGTATTTTACTTTGTTTGGTTTATTTTGTGATCGTCATGATTGCCATCGCGAAACTACTTATTCGATCGCTGAACCATCAAAACTGATATATGTTACACATAACGCGAAAATATGGTAACAAAAGTAAGGTATCGAATAATATTTTCATAATTTAATTTTAATTTAAGATTATAGTCGCTTTTTATGTCATAAAATTGATCCCATTTTGATTTTGCACTTATTTCTCGGAAAATAAAAACTATCTTTAGCTATTAATTTTCTTGAAAATTAATTACCGTATAGTATTAAGCAAAAACATTATAACAAGATTTGCAATCAGTGTAATTTAATAAAAATTTATTTATTATATAATTAAATTTTTGCATTTATAATCGATAGTGTTACAAACTGAATTAATATCAGTTTGTATAGATTGTAAAAGCAATCATTTCAGTGAACAAATTGACGACTCATAATCGTCAATACGAATTAATTATATCGTTGAAACTCCGACGGATTATGATAATTTCGAAATTAATTCAATGCAGTCATATTTTTGGCTTATCGTCACATCATATCTCGACAGCGTTAAATAACGTGTTAACATAGAAATGCCGGCATTATTTTGATAGTTCACCAAGTAAAAATGAGAGAACTCTTGACGTCACTCAGCCGTTTCGGTGATGACTTCCTAAAAATAAACATGCCTCTACAATATTTTACTATTCGCTTAGCATAAATGCGTGCATTCATTCAAGTACATTTCGTAAGCGTCCTCGGAAGTCTTTCGATTGTGTATCGATCGAACAAAAAACTCGACTTCGTCATTCAACGGTTATAAAAAAAATTAATTGATGAAATTTACGATAACCACTAAGAAATTACTATAACCAATAAGAGAGAATCATTGGAATTTATTAAATTGACCTAGGTCTTCGAGGCTGTCACAATTTTAAAAAATTTATGTTTCCAAAATTATAAGAAATTTGAGTTATAAGTTGCGCAAGGCAAATTTTTGATATTATAAGAACATATTTAAAATTTCGAAAAAGTTTTAACATCTAGGGATTAAGGATATTTTGAGATTATCGTATTTATAATATAAGAGAATGCATTTACAGGAGAAATATTATTAACGGTTTCGCAATTACATATTTTAAGACTCGGTATTTCAGATTTGCATTGCCCAAGAACGTTTTTCAAGACTACGAAATTTAAACTGCATTCGTTTTAACATAATTCTTTCAGTGCTACGTATTTTCACGCAAAATATTTTTATTGTTTATAGAGTGCTTTTTTAAAGTTTAACCACGTGATGGAAAAATGACCGAAAAAAGCAAGTGAAAGTCGATGACAGCTTTTACACGTCATTTAACATCACAGCAAATAACTTTCAATTTCTCAGTACATTTTTTATTTTTTGCTGTAATTGATTTAATCCGCGACACCATAGATTTATTAATTTAACTTGTAGGTATATCTATCGTAGAGCAGAATACAGAAACTCGTCCACAAAAATAATTTCGATATCTATCTCTAAGGTCTTTAAATATTATAATATTTTGTATAATAACAAAATTTAAAAATTATAGGAATATAATACAGTACAGCTCAAGTTACAGATGACATAACTTTTAATCGTACCTTGATTTTAATTAAAGAAAACTTTTAAGACCTAGAACTATCAACGCGTGATATAATGTCCTCGTTTGAAATACAATCCTTTGTTACGAAAGAAATGCAAAGCAGCGTTACGCGATATAGAAAGCCATTCGCAGCACCTCAGATTCTATCATTACAGCGGCTCAATCGCTATCTATCAATATCAAACAGTCACTCGTCAACGAGACTCTAATAGAATTTCGCGGTAGGACGTCCGTTTCACACGTGACTCAGACCGTTCGCGTTCGTACGTAACGCTGACATAAATACGGAGCGCCGACGTTTATTTGCATTTATCGGGCACCGTCCTCATCTCCCGTATTCGCATCGATCAGCCGAACTGCAGCCAGGCAACCAGTCGACACCAGCGATGCCGTTTATTGTGGTATTTTGATTACGCAATAACGGGTCCCTGCGGGACAAAATTGGTCAGTAAATTTCAAGATGAGCCCACGAGTCCTTTCGTAATAACGATAAATACCCGCCTGTCCTTTTTCTTCTCCTACTTGTGCTCCCCCTCGTTTTTCTCCTCACGAGCCGGACAGGACCGATCTTGCGAGGTCAACCGCCAGTCCGCTTGCGTAATGCAATTATAATGCGGCCCATCATCAACGCGGCAAGCGCGCGAGCTCCTGATGCCTTTTGGCAGCAGCGAGAAATTCGTCGCGACACGAGATTGGAATCTTTTTAATTATATGCCAAGACATCCCACCACGCTATAGTTCATGAAATATGAACTCGTCATTATATATTCTCTTCAGATCATTACTCAAAAGAACACTTCAAGAAATGAATAGCCCACTAGCGTTGCTCCGACGAATTCGAATGATTGAGATAAAAATACATTTCTCTAATTGTAAGTGCTATACAAAATGTTGTATCACGTCTCAAGTATGCTATTAATTTCAGTTTCATTTTTATTTAATTAAAATTTTTACGGCGCAATCTTATTGTAGTTTCTACAATTTAAGTCTTTAACTTACAATTAGATACATCTTGAAGTTTTTACTACAATGCCATCGCAGCATGAAGCAGTGTAATTGCTTACATACCGTTACGCCTAATACGAGGAGAAAAGTGGTACTTTTTATGATATGTCCGCGGCGAATGGATGAGTTACTGCAAGTTTCTTACTATGTAACACGCGATCGGTTGAACGCACGTGGAAATGTCATGGGGTTGAAAAGCAAAGGCACGAGTTTTCCGTTTGCACGTACCGATGCGAAAGAACGGTTCTGTCATGTTAAGCAGTGAAAACACCGTACTACACGACCGGGACTTTTGTCGGCGTTCGACAATAGCGATCGTCAGTCTTTCCGAGCCGCGTTGTTCTTCGATGACAGAGACGTGACACCGTATGTAGAAAGCAATTACGAGTCGCAGGTGCGATAAAACGTTGGTAATTACAGAAGTTTTTATACTTTTCGTAGATAATTAATTGTACCGTGATGCATAATTAATATTGACTTTATTGATATAAACAAATAATTAATAATGACTGGTGCAAGATATTATCTTTACTTATTTGTTACTTTTGTATGATAAGCATATGCAATTTAGAATACTTGAAGAATTGTAAGCTACTAGCCAATTGATGAAGTACTCATTATCTTAATTAGCGTCGCAATTTTTGAGAAAGGAATTAATAAAATTTGTTGCAAAGTAAAGCTGAATTAGGTAAATAAATGAGAATCGTAACGTTTTCATGTGTTTGTTAAATTCGAAAGATAAAGAAGATACAAAATTTTATAATTCACATATTGTATAATATATTTTTAGATAATTTTTTCTTCTGTTCGTCATTTCGCTGCTATGCATAACATATATACTATATATAGTATACTCAGCGTCGTGACTTTTACTTCATTTCAAGATATGACACAATCAGTGAAGATTACGCTAATCGATACGAGCATTTATCATCGTTGAGCGAGATAATTGGAAAGCACCTGTCCCGAAGGCTTTAATCGTATTTTGTTAGTGCTAGTAAGACGTAACTCGCTGGCGACTCGCACGAATTATGCAAGAAACTATATTTGCACCTTATAAGGTTGACCCGGCTGTGCACGTTCACCAATTGAACACACACGCACCCCACGCTGATTAAGCCTGTTTTGCTAAGAGCGTTCTGCCGCGTTAAGCCGAACCTGACAAATTGCTTTCTCCACGGTTAGCGTACACTGACTAAGGCACGATTCGCAGTCTGGGTGTCGCTCGCGAATTATGGCACCTGCTTTTTTTCTGTCGAGAATGCGTGTTACGCGCGCGGAGAATCACGTCTTGCGAAAGAAAGTTCTCCTCGAATGTCTGTCGTATGAAATATATTTATATGTAAATTATATATATTTTGCTTACGTTTTGTCTGATTTCTGCATTTCTGCATAAACGACTATAAAATAGGATATTATCTCGGATATTATTTTCCCAGAGATTTTTATCATACGCTATACGTTTGTTACATTGCCTGATTTCGTAATGTATGCTGTAGAATTGTAGACGAATACTAATGATACAGCTTCATGAACCACCTGTTACCAAAGGCCACATAATCACGAGATGACAACCATTAACTTTGTTAAGTCTCTTTACCCCGAACGTTTTTCATAATTAATATTCAATCAATGAGTAATATTGATGCGTAATATTGATTCGGTAATCAGCTCTTACAAAACACGTAATATGACTACCAGTTAGACGTTACTAGAACTTTTTATTGCCATACACATTCTTCACATGAACATCATTCAGAATATTGATTCGACAATATCCCAATGCTACTTCTTTAGCTATTAACAACTTTTTAATCCTTGACATTTATTTGAGGAAAGGTTACATGATTTGCATAAATCCGGTACAATCACTCGAAAACACTACTGATACTACCACTTGTTCGCGTAAAAAACATTATTAAATAAACTTTCTTCGATAAGATTTGATTAAAGTCTCGTGAAGATTTTCCACTTTAAATCATTTTCGACATTTACAAAAATTAATATAAATCTTTTTTAAGTGGTTATTATATCAATTGAAATTTTAAAATTTTAAGATTACATAGAAAGTTTTTAATTGCATCTTGCTGTGTGTGTGTGAGTGTGTGTGTTTCTAATTATTATAATAAAATCTACTTTTTTTATAAACGGCGCTTGCAACGCTTCCTGGAGGGCCTCTTCATTTATTCGTGCAATTATCTCGGAAAGGCCTGCACAAAAGAAATTCTATACCTTCGGCGATCATCTCGCGATTTGATCGACTCTCTTCCGTATGTCCATTAGTTGCATGATTAGAAATTTCAACGCTCGATTGCGTTGCGCAAGACATTTTGCACCTTACACGAGCCATACGTCGACCCAATGAGAAAAAGGCCATCGAGGTCCATGTCGTTTATCGGCCAGCATCTCGCGGACTCTCGCTTTCTTCAAATGTAAATGAAGTCTGAGAATACCTTGTAAGAGTGATCGATTGTTTACTTAATCGGCATGGACCTTCGCACAGCGCTGAACAAACAGGATAGCACACTGCCGGGTGTCCGCACAGTTAATATGCTCTAATAATTGTCCTACTTATCGCATGCAGCGAGATAATCGTTTGCGATAAAGTAACGCGTGCGTGTACTCGCATAATAAAGTTTCGAAATTAACTCCTTTACGTTCTATTGCGTTGCATTTTAAATTTAAATAATCTCTCGAGACTTGAGAAAGCGCAACCTCCTCTTTCTTAAAATCTTTTGAGCATCCTACAGTTGCAAGAATAGAATGATTACTCATGTCACTGGTAAATGGTTTGCAAATAAATCCTGTCATAAATTCCATCAAAGACTACTTCTGGCACTCGGCAGGGGAACGTTTTACACCGTGCAAATCATGGTCCTGTCTTTTTCACGAAATAATATGCCGTTTCGCAGTTGCAAGGCGCTTTGCAAGAATGTTGTTTGCGAGTCCCTTTTATACATTTACATAACTACGACCTGCGTAATTTGCCGAGAGTCTTGAGCGAACTTACGCCGTCCCCAATAAAACTAGTATTGTTATTACCAAACACTTCCTACACAGAAAAATTTTATTTTATAATAATGATATTGATGTCTCCTAGATTAATCTTAATGAATGCCTTGAAGTCTTTGTCATGATACGAGTTCATGGTTAGTCATTTTAAAGTAAATCAATTTTTGAATAAGGAATTAAATAAAAATATAAATAAAATAAATTTAAAATTACATTAAAAATTAGTAAATATATATAAAACAAATTTTACAAATTGCGGACTAGTTTCACAAGATTGTTTTAAGTATAATATAAAATATAATAAAAGAATCTCTCTCTCTCTCTCTCTTAGTTAAAACAAAAAATCAATCTTATAAGTGGAATCTTATGTTAGTTCAATAATATCTTGAAACTTTTAAATAATTAGTTTGCGTGAACAATGAAAATCTGTTCGAGATCATAAGTTGCCATTGACTCATCCGACATGACTGGTTAGGTTCTTGTGATTATTGTGTCGCCTCAAGCAAAAGAGAACTCTCTGTTGTTAGCACAATAGGGTTCCTGCAATGACACGTTACCTGTCTAAAGCAAATATGGAAAAGGCCAAAGGTGGAACAGATATAGTGACGAGTTAATGGATCGTAATCGATTGACTTACAATTAGATGATGCCAGATATATCATCAGGGAAGTGCAGAAATTATCTGATAGGTACATTGTTTCTTGTAATACCAATCTTCAATATAACAATGTATTATAATAAGCTTCCTTGTAAACTGTAAAAATTTAGCTCACATTATATATATTTCCAAATTATTTGTGATAAGCTCTAATTTAAATTAATTATTTCTTCAGGTTTTTGGTCATTTTTTTGTTTTCAAATAAGTGTTGTAAAAAGTACTTAACATTCTTATCATTGCTCTATTTTGTATACCTACTTGTTGTTGTTATATCATTATATATTTAAAAAATTTAAGAATATTTACATACTTATTAGTTATAATTCCTGCACTTCTCTTATAATAATTTTATTACACGTATTGTGTCATAAATATATGATGTGCACGATATCACTATTACATGTTTAACGCTAATAAACGTTACCATTCGGCATTCCATTATAGATCTTTCCATTAGAACAATTCTAATTACACAGCAATTAGAAAGGGACTTTACAATCGGTACATGAAAGTCAATGTTAAATTCAAGCTCCGCTATATATAGCTCAACTTTTTATTATTAAAATATTTAAACGTTAATTTTAAAACTTAGACAATTTGTCTTACAGCTCAGTAGTAAAATTATTAATTTGGAGTTATCTTCCTTTTAATGAAAAAATTAGAATATTAAAAATTTTTTTTTAAATTATAATTTAATAGTTTGAAAATTAATGTTTCTGATAGAAAAAATATAAACTCTAATTTAGAAATCTTACTGCATTGCTAATTTTGGGACATATAGTGTTTGCGATCTTATGATCTGTATCGCTTCTTTGACCGATTCCAGCACTTCTACAACAAAAATCTTTTACACACTAGCAAGATACAAGTCGAGAAAGGCTATCTTTTCCACGCGCACGCGCTACCATCCTTCTATATAAATTATAAAGCTAAAGGTCACTAGACGCGCATCTTCGAGACAGAATCATCATTCGTCGAACACAGATGCCGTCGCACAAACGTTACGGTGATTTAATTCGCAAGTCAGAAGTGCTATATTAAGAAGACTATATGGCAATATTTAATTTTGCTTAAAATAGAGCACGTGCTCTACCGTATAAAAATTTTTATATTAACGGGAAGCATTTAGCATAATAGCACTATTTGCATCGTCGAGCGTTAATCAATGAAAAGATGATACACCATATTCTACGCTCGCGAACCTTTCACGATCATCATAGTCATAATACATAGCGCCTCGTGGCCGAGATGCGTTATGTAAGATCACCGTGGGCGAAGCGTGAGATTATCCCACGGAGATGATCTCCAATCCATTACGATTGCATATGTGAACGCTCGACTAATTATCGCGAGAAAGAGTAAATAAAATAATTTTTATTTACTCTTTCAATCGGCGATCTTTGACGCAATAATTATCATGGAAGCTTTAATGCAAAAAAATATTTGTAATAATAATTACCATTAATCTAATATACATATACAAACATAATCAAGTTAGTTTTATATACTATTTAAAATTGTGAAAATTTAACGAAAGCTATGTTGCAGTGGAAGCTGCTGTGGGCGGCCGTAGTGGTGGCCGTGCTCTCCACGTGTCATGCAGATGCAAACCGTGAGAGAAGCAAACGTGCTATAGAGAACAGCCCACAGTTCCAGGGTTACATCTATGAGCCACCATCTAAGCCTTTCACTTTACCCCCTGAGTAAGTAATTAAGAATCTTAAAATCTCAATGCTTCTATAATACTATCGGCTTGAGATTAAATTGTCTTCAAAAATGGCATTTGTAATCAAACAGTACTTACGTAATAATAAATAATAATTTCTTATCAAGCACATATTATAAACTATGATTACGTTGACAGAGGGTCTCGGACAAGCATAGTGACGTTGAGGCCAACAACAGTTACATTGCCACCGTATACTTATACAACTCCAGGAGTAAAACCGACGATAAGAACACCGCCTACGCCACCAAGAACGCCACCGCCGCCGCCAAGAACACCACCTCCACCGCCAAGAACACCACCTCCACCGCCAAGAACATTACCCCCTTCAGTAACAGATGGATATACATACACTACCCCGAAGATTCCATTCCCAACACCGCCTAGAACACCGCCAACGCCGCCGAGAACGCCACCACCCCCACCAAGAACAACAACACGCGTGGTGACAGATGGATATACATATACAACCCCAAGAACTCCATTCCCGACACCGCCCAGAACACCGCCAACGCCACCAAGAACGCCGCCACCACCACCAAGAACAACAACACGCGTGGTCACAGATGGATATACATATACAACCCCAAGAACTCCATTCCCGACACCGCCCAGAACACCACCAACGCCACCAAGAACGCCGCCACCACCACCAAGAACAACAACACGCGTGGTCACAGATGGATATACATATACAACCCCAAGAACTCCATTCCCGACACCGCCCAGAACACCACCAACGCCACCAAGAACGCCGCCACCACCACCAAGAACAACAACACGCGTGGTCACAGATGGATATACATATACAACCCCAAGAACTCCATTCCCGACACCGCCTAGAACACCGCCAACGCCACCAAGAACGCCGCCACCACCACCAAGAACAACAACACGCGTGGTTACAGATGGATATACATATACAACCCCAAGAACTCCATTCCCGACACCGCCTAGAACACCGCCAACGCCACCAAGAACGCCGCCACCACCACCAAGAACAACAACACGCGTAGTCACAGATAGATATACATATACTACCCCGAGGACTCCATTCCCGACGCCGCCCAGAACACCGCCGCCGCCGCCTAAAACACCATTTCCAGTAACCACTGGAGGATACGTTTATTCAACTCCAGCTACAGAGTTTACGTTGCCACCGAGAACATCGCCGCCAAGAACATCGCCGTCACAAACTCCTCCACCATATATACCACCTGCCAAGACTCCTCCTCCGAGAACGCCGCCACCATATGTGCCACCTTCACAAACTCCCCCTCCTAGAACACTGCCACCATATGTACCACCCTCACAAACTCCCCCACCGAGAACTCCGCCGCCATACACACGTCCACCATATATACCACCTGCCAAGACTCCTCCTCCGAGAACGCCGCCACCATATGTACCACCTTCACAAACTCCCCCTCCGAGAACGCCGCCACCATATGTACCACCATCACAAACTCCCCCACCAAGAACTCCGCCGCCATACACACCTCCACCATATGTACCACCCTCACAAACTCCCCCACCGAGAACTCCGCCGCCATACACACCTCCACCATATATACCACCTGCCAAGACTCCTCCTCCGAGAACGCCGCCACCATATGTACCACCATCACAAACTCCCCCACCGAGAACTCCGCCGCCATACACACCTCCACCATATGTACCACCCTCACAAACTCCCCCACCGAGAACTCCGCCGCCATACACACCTCCACCATATGTACCACCCTCACGAACTCCCCCACCGAGAACTCCGCCGCCATACACACCTCCACCATATATACCACCTGCCAAGACTCCTCCTCCGAGAACGCCGCCACCATATGTACCACCCTCACAAACTCCCCCTCCGAGAACGCTACCACCATATGTACCACCCTCACAAACTCCCCCACCGAGAACACTGCCACCATACACACCGCCTCCTCAAACTCCCCCTCCGCGAACTCTACCACCTAAAACTGCACCTCCTTACCTGCCACCATCTTCAGCTAGACCTCCCTACGTACCACCAAGGACAACAACAGAAATATATACAGATTATGGAGCTGGATCATTCGAGACTGGAATTGGAACATATTCTACGAGACAACCGTCTACCGCGAGAGCTACGACAAGAATTACAACACAATATACAACGCGACCTACCACTCGATTCAGTACGCGAGTTACTGCTCAACCATCTACCTACCTTCCGCCTTATTCTACGCCATCCACCAGATATACCCCAACTATACGCACAACAACTCCTTCCACGACCAGATACACTCCACCCACTAGATATACTCCATCCACGACTAGATATACTCCATCCACGACCAGATATACGCCTACCACAACTAGATATACGCCTACCATTACAAGGTATACTCCAACTATAAGCACAACAACGCCATCGACTACCAGATATACCCAAACTATAAGAACCACATTTCCGACTATACCGTCCTCACCAGGCACTACTTATTTGCCACCCAGGACCACTCCATCGACCCCTAAGTTCACGCAAACGACCTATGTGCCTCCCCCAGAAACGCCGAAAACCCGACCACCACCGTATCTTCCGCCGTCAACTCCGAGGCCGGTATATCCAACCGTGACGGCTCCGCCGCCACCCTCGCCCATTTACAGCATCACACCCAGCACACCGACCTTGCCGCCACCAACCGGACGTCCGGCACCACCTCCAACTTTGCCGCCCACGACAGCCAGGCCCGTAGGATACAATTACCCAATCCCCGACATCCCGTTTGAAACTCGCAAACGATGAGAGCCGCTGACGCGGGAGGCTTGCAATGCGTTACAATCAACAAAATCTTGAATATTAGTATGCGTAATATTAATATTAGCAAAGATTATTATTTAATAGCCGATGGTAGCGCTGAATCGTTCACCGGACATTTAGAAAGTATCACCTTTTTTGTATATCAATCATTTTCGCCACACTGTTTCTTCTAGATAAGGATTTAGGGCCAGTTTTTCAATAGTCGTTTAACTTTAAATCTAAGCTCAACTCACTCTTCGTCTCTTTCTAACTATCCCTTTTTGAAAAAGACGAAGAGTGAGTTTAGCTAAACTTCAGTTTAAACGACTATTGAAAAACTGACCCTTAGTCGACCAAGCAGTGTCTTTTTACATGTGTAATGAGTGTAGAGAAGGAATAAAAGTTTTTTAAAAAATGCTATACCTACATACCTTTCCGCCTTAATGTAAAATGTCTTTGACTCGTGCAACCATTGAAATCAGAAATATTTTCTAGATATTACGTATATTACATTGTTATAAAATTCAGCAATGTATTTAACGTGTGAAAATGAGACTTATAAAGGATTGCATTAATTGCGCTAATCAGTGGGAAGCTTGTTCGTACACTTGAAAGCGCAATTATAACAATATATATGCAGGGTGTTCTAAAACTAAGTACCATGAATTTGTGTAATGAAAGAAGAAATCAATACAAGCATTTTAAGTGTAGGAACCGGGTCGAAGACGCTTCGTTACGTGATGGGCGTTTAATTGAAGCGTCACAACGCCTGCAATGCAATGATTTTATTCAATTTGACATGTTTACAGTACCTAAATGTTCAAAATTACGACCGCCAACATTACGACAAAAGTCACAGCGACAAAGCAATGACTGCCGCGTTCTTTGGAATATTTCAGCATGTGTCGGATAGTTTCAAATGCCTCAACGATGTGACCAAACCCTTCTCGGATTCGACTTGTTCGGAATAAATTATACTTTTTATTGCACCCCAGAAGATAACTTTGAACATTTATTGTAAACATGTCAAATTGACGGAATAAAATCATTGCATCGCAGACGTTGTGACGATTCAATTAAACGCCCATTACGCCGTAACAAAGCGTCGTCGACCCATGGTTCCTATACTTAAATGCTTGTATTGATCCCCTTTCATTACACAAATTTATGGTACTTAGTTTTAGAAAACCCTGTATATACCCTCTATAAACTATAACTACAGTTTTATTTCGTTCCTTAATTAAATTAACAAATTATACGACCTATGGATTAAAACACATTTAATTATAAAAATACTTTTGTTATAGATATATTTTTGAAAAAACTTTTGACGTATATAAAAAATTATTAGTAGATATATAAGAATGTAATATATCAGTCGATGTTTATTTACCGGTCCCCTCACCCTCATGATAGTCACAAATACTTTTCTTAAAGGAATAATATTTTAATAAGTCAGTTTTTTCAATGGGGATATTAATTTTTATTTATAGTTTGCGGCGACTACAGTAGATTTCTATAAATACCTACTCCTCTGTGTATGTAACTCAACATGTTAAAATCTGAAGGTCCTTGCTAACGTCTTACCGCTTTCTATTATTCTTGATATTAGCATGTAGACAAAAGTGACACTTGTGACAAAAGTGCACATCACGAGCAAGAAATTGCGGTGTCGCTTTGGCGAACAAGCTGACGAAAATGGAGCGTTAGAAGCGTATTTAGCAGGTCAAGCACCGGAACGGTGAGAGATTTTCCTCGCATGTCGTGCGCGCTCAGTGGCACTAGAGTCTGGCATCAAAATAAGTAGCCCATAACCACCTGCCTTCTACTTACCATAACGAGCCTCCCCCACGAACAAAGGAAATCTCTACGGCGCTGATAGAATCGCCAGTGAAAACTGCGTGCCGAGAAATGTGCGATCGTTAGTTGCGTGGGAAGCGGCGAAAGAGCAACGTCGCGTGCTCTATATAGACCGAAATAGCGGCTAAACCATCGAGCTAAAACAGTCTTTTTTTTTTGTTTGTCAAAATAATCGTTGCCGAAGAACACCTGTTGTCGATCGTTCGCGATTACTTACACCTGATGACAATGGCAAGGTGAAACAAATCGACAAATCGAGGCATGTCAACGGTAAGCTGATTAATTAAGGATGCTCAGTATCGTCAATGTGTAATCGTAAAGGACACCAGTCGCCAGACCTCTCGGAAGGCGATGCTTGAAACCGGCAGGAGATCCGCCATAAGTACATCCGAGCTAGGGCTTTATTCTGACCGCGGTGATCGATATAACAGGAGTCGCTACGGTTTAATTGTGAGAAAACTTGCGATCGGAGTTATGGTGGTGGTAACGGTGATACTGGTGAGTATAATAGTGAGCAGAATTGTAGACATTATTAATTATTTTTTACACTCATCGTTAGGAAATATTTCAAGACACAACTGAAGCTTATAATTGAAATTCATAATTGAAGTTTATTGTCAAAGCGCAAAAGCAGAAAAGTTAAAAGAGCATAATAACTAATTCTAATCAAGTGTGCCGTAATTACACGACAAATAGTTTGAATTGTAGTATTTAATTAAGTATTTTCTTACATATTCTAACAATCATACTTGAACATAGATGCCTCTTGATTGCATCCGACGTGGCATAGCAAAGGTCCTATTCAATGAAAAAGCATTATTGCCGTACTATAAATAGCTTGTTAAAGTCGTTAAATCAGGATTAGGAATATAAAAAAATGCGTTACATTAAAGCGATGCTTATGACTTGAGAGTTGAGACTATATTCACCTTCGTGTGCGTCTTACAATAATGATTTCGTTATAATGTTCTGTCGTACAATTTCTATCGGACAATGACCTTGCACGACAAAACGTCTGCACAGTGATTTGCGACGCATCCTGTTTCGTACGATTTTGTTGCACGCGCCTCCGAGATATGATAATTAAACGGTACGGAGTTTTTCGCGAGTTTCTTCCACGCGCGAGGAACAATAGACGTAATTACAATTCTTGCGTTTTCTCCGGTGATTAATGTTGGAGACGCGTGTGGAATTGTAATTTCACCGGCGAATCTTCGGCTATCCCTTCCATGCATGGGGAGCCAAGCGAGCAAAGATTTCTGCACGCTTCACATATAGGGCGTTAACTGTGTTTCGGTACGAATTAACCGTCGTTCGCCAGTTGGGAACGTGGGTTAATTGCATCTTTGTTGTTTCAAAAGCTGGATAAACATCGTTCGCGGTATTATAAACTGTTGATTGTACAATTTCGCGTTGCGATCGCTCATTGTCTTTCTGCAGTCAAATTAGATATTAACGTTTTATTAAGAACTAACATTGTGCCAGTCTCGTTAAAAAGTAACGCAATATTTAGTTTATTGAAATCTTATAGAAAGTACTAAATTTTATTTCTCCTCGCAGATATTAAATAATTTTATTAATATTTTCGTATTATTATAATCATCAAGCTCCGCTTGAGAACTTTTTATTTGTTCATTATCAAATGCTATATAAATACTATATTTAAATATTCGCATTTTAATAGTTTAATATCATTGTAGGTGGCGATATTTATGTATGATTTTACATCCGCCACATCGGGGAATAGTAAAATCAATCAGGAAACAAAACACATATATATACTACAGAATGCTCTCAAGAAATCACCGAATCTTTCGAAAAAACCTACGAACACCACGATCCTGTACGAAACTATGAGTAATCGTACAGACGATCTTTCCATGGAAGATCGTTCGGACGATGAGAACTACGAAAGTTTCACGCAAAGAAATACAACGAGCGTTATAATGCCGATCGAGACACGCATCGCGATAGCGAACGAGCCCGAGATGAGAGCGCAGAATCTGCACAATTTCAAGCAGCGGAAGAGAGTACTGAAATCCGTAGAAGATGCAAATGAAAATGAGGAGCCCGACAACACCAAGCCATTGTCCGACAATCATTCGATCATTTATCGTGTGAGACAGAGGTAAACGACACGTCATCGCGTGATTAATCTCCACAATTAACTTAATAGCGTATCTGATTTCTCCGATCATCATTCATCAAAATAAACGAAAATATTAAGAACCGAAAAACTTTTTACTTGAACAGCGGGCAACGATTTGTAAATATCGATTTGACGTGACATTACAACCTTCGTGCGATGCAACGTGAAGAATTGGCACAGCTCCTGCAAATTGCGATACTAAATCGACGATTCAATTCTCCAATTAATAATCCCGCGAAAATATCGTGAATGTCATTGACATCTTTTTTATGATGTCAATGATACAAGGAATACTTTCTATGTTAGGTAACATTGTGCCATTGCGCGCGCTAAATCGATTCTACTACTAATTGCACATTGCATAGATCTCGCCGACGTCGTTCATCATACGCTCACATTTTATCGCGATGCGCAGAGAGAGCCGATATTAATGACATCGCAAAAATTTACATAACGCGTCAGATAATTTTTACGCACCTGCCAACTTGACCCGATGGTTCTTCATCAATTTGGCAGGCATCAATATCCGGATATGGACGAGGACGTGAGCACGGAGGATACACGACCTACGCCGTTTCACTGGGAATTCAAGACGCCGCATCCAACGTCGTTTAAACGGCCAAGATATCCACAGCTGTCGCAATATCGATACCCACACTCGTCTAGAAGCATTCAGGACATCATCAAGTATCTGACGAACAGCGCTGAGATGCCGAATCGCGGCATCAAGTTCACCGGCGTCTACGTGAATCCAAAGAAGTACGACCTAATCCCCGACATGGGAGAGATGATGTCTAGTAGCGATAAATCCGAAGAAAATGAGACGCCCCCCTATCCGATCAAATCGGGGACGTACAGTAACGATCCCTTTTATCAGTACAAACCGAAACACCCGGCGGACGTCAATCTCTTAGCCACGTCTAACGTGAGGTTTGTAACCAAAAAAGTTATTCTTATTATAATTTTTAAATTTAAAAGAATATTAGATATTAATGAATCGCGAGTTGTAGACGAGATAAAAATTTATATATATTATTATACAAAATTATCTTTTATTTCATAATAAAATATACAACTTTCTATTTGATGAATAAGTCATTATATTGTTGTGTGTCACAAATTGATTAATAATAAGTACTAATCAAATCGTCTTTTTAAAGATTCTCTCCGAGCGGGATACATCGATACAGCCCTTATTACGATCCCATATATTCCCGACCTTTAGTCAATTACAACAAACCGATCATAACGGAACCGCAGTACGAAAGCGTCGGCTCCTACTCGATGAACACTGTAACGAAGAGCCGGAAACCAAAGCCGTTCAGCGTAATGCTCGACATTTATCCTATTACCGATATCATGGAGCAGAATAAGAAGACAACGTGGTCTAGGCCGCAAGGATCTACGAATGATTACGATGTCAGAAGGCCCGTCCAATATCGTGGACCAAAATATTATGGGCCATCCTCGCAACCAATACCCCTTATGGCTTCTGTACCTAGTCCTACGACTACATCGGAAGAAGAAGAAAAAAAACAAATGATACTTCATCTAAACTTATACCCTCGGAAGAAGAATAAGTTCAACAGGTGATATTCTTAATAACTTATCTATTATTTACCTTTGATTCTTATTATTTCTATTAAATCCGCTTTGAAAAATTAAATTTGAAGTTTGTTTTGTTACTGTAAATTGTAGCTTAATAATTGTTTCGCTTTTATATTTATCGAAAAAACACTCGATGTCTTTGTTATCAAAAATTTAATATAATTTTTAATTTAAAAATTTTAATTTTATTTCTAGAAATGATATCATACATAAATCGGAATCGATGCAACCCGAAGAGCAACAGGAATTTGCAAAGAAGATAATGACTCCTTTGGAATCGATCACCAAACAATTGACTGATCATTCCGCGATCGAGGAGTCGAAGTTCGAGGAGAACCAAAACTCAGAGACAACCAGTCTTCCGATCACGCGATATCATGAGATGAATTTGAACGATAAGAACGAGAAAGAGGGAGATCTTCTGTTAGATAATTATTCAGAAACCTATTCGGATCTGGTTAACAGCGATGGTACCGTTAGAGATGCTATCGTGCCTTCCAATCATAAATTAAGCGTCGACGAGGATTATGCCAGCACGGAAAAGTATGATATTAATGCGCAAAAAATGATCGTGACTACTGAGAAAGATTGCGCGATGTGCGACAACACAACAATTGACACAATGATTGACAGCCTGGAAACCAATGCGAACAAAAGTATCGATCTTTCGAAGGATATCGATATCTTCGAAGGATCTCAACGTTTCAGCCTCTTGCGCTGAGATTGAATTAAAAATATAATTATTAGAGACGTGATTCGTGATTTGTGAGGAAAGATTATCCACACAAAAAATATCTCTTGATAATTTAATGCTCGAGAGACTAATGTTACATAAAAGATTTCACGTCACTATTACTTAAATCAATTTTTATGTGCATGCAATTGTTATCGTATTATTTTAACGAAATATATTTTTGTAGTTCTGCCATTGTGTTTTAATCAAAACTTCTTGGCTAGGATTTATTTTAGAATTTTGGAACGTTGTGCTATTATTAATTTAGAGAGAATACTGCTGAGAAGGCAAAAAGTCATTAACTTGTAACAAGCTACAGCATATATCTATAAGGATATCTACAAGGTAATATGGAGATTTCAACTGGGTTCAATAATCGCGCAACAAACTTTCATTAATCACCGGCGCAGAAAGTGATTCGTTTCTGTTATATGTTAATTAAGCAATTTTGGAGAAAAGAATGACGTCAATGTGCTTTTCACGTAACCAGACAAATATTTCAATACCGTGTTTATAGTCTGCTCGAATCCAGCCCGGCTTGCTTCTTCGCCTTGACATTTTCGACGAAGGCATTCGGAAATCTCTCGTGATCTCCAGCGAGAATGGACGGTAGATATTCGTCGCTTAATAGAGGATTGCTTCATAGGCCACTACGACGTTGAAAATAATGCACGTTTACAAGATAAGATTCAAAATAACAAGAAAGCTTTAATTCTTAATGTACAATAATTGAAATTACTTTCTATATAAGTTCTACTGCATTATAGCAAATTTTGAAAAAGTTTAAACCGATTAAAAATAATAAAACCTAAATATAAATTTATTTGTTTCATTTTTAATTTAATTTATAATGTCTCGATTTTTACAAGCAAAGAAAAATTTTGACAATGTAAATTTTTATTGTTTCTAGCAATTCTTTTGATTGACATATATTTACCTGACATGTAGTATATTCATTACATATATAAAAACGAATTCCATGTATTACGTTACTATTAACTAAAAAAAGGTGTAACACATTTATAAATTATATGATGTAATTGCAGATATAGTAGGTAGGTGTCATCACATTCTTCTATTTAAACACAGAAATAAAAATCAAAACTAGTTTATACAAATTTGAAAATTTATGTATATTGTCGGCTATAAAATGTACAACTTTATTTTGTCTTACATTATATTACAACAGAGAACGCACTTAACAATATCACAAGCATAGTATAAGTAAAATATACAACTCTAAACTCGTCTAGAGTTTACAGTTGTACATTTTATTTATACTATGTTTGTATAATTATATACTAGTCTAATTTTAAAGTTACTTAAAGATAACACATCGTAAAATTTTACAAATCAATATGCTTCATTACATACCTGTGTCTTAAATCGTACTTTTTACATTGCGAGTATAGCACCATCGATTTTTTTTCTTCCAATCGCTTCTCTACGTTCTCGAACCCAGCGTACTCGGATGATAAAGCGTCGTGTCGGCGCCCCATTCATACGGGCCCTCATGTGGGCCTAGCGTGACCATCGTGCCAGGACCCAAAGTTGTATGAGACCCAGAACTGACCATGGCTGGCCCGGAAGACACGTAACTGAGAGGTGGTCGCGGTTGATCGCGCAAACGCGCATGTTTCACTTTCCGTTTATATCTGAAATTTAGCTTGTAATATTTTCGATCCAACATTCCCTTTATTAATGAAGTAATGAGAAAATAAAAACAAATTATTGCTTATAATAAAACAAGATTAATGATATATATTATGTAACTACAAAAAATATGATAAAGATTGTAGTGCTATTAAAATTTAAGTATTAAAATATTATGGCAATCTCAGGAGAAAATACAGATGTTAAAAATTAATAAAAATAGAAAATACATCACATTACTATCAAAAATAAAGTAATTTTATAAAACTTCCATTTTTCAAAGAGAATTTTACTGTTATTATATAAATTACTAACTAGTAGTAATTGATAGTTACCTGGCATGCATGCAACACAATGTACAACTGGAGATTATAGTAGCAATTCCAACAAGGACCGCGATGGCCAGGACCCATATCTGCGTCATGGAGGCATCAGCGCGGGCTACCACAGCTGCACAATGCTGCACTTTTTCTACGTGATACGTCTTATATACCTTCTTCAGTTCTTTATTCCTTGGGTCAGTCAGCAACGCTCGCATCTCGTCCAGGTCGTAGGACTCTTTGCCGACCATCTGAAAGCACGAACTGGTCGAAGAAAAGTCCAGGGAGTTGTCCTCCTTCGAGTAGAACTGCGTGTCGTAGACATTGACACTGATCGGCAACGAAAGAGCCTGTTGAACTGCCTTTTCGAAGTCCTCCAACGTCTTCCTGACTTCGACCGGCGGCTTCGAGAACACGAACTTCAGCATGTCGCGATCGCGCAACAGGAAGATTCTCACAGTAATATTAGTCTCGCCTCCTGGCGTAACCGAGTTGTTCGCCGATACAATCATCTCCATGAAGCCGTCCGCGTATCCCGCCATGGAACCCGTCGTCCTGAGCTCGCCAGTGAGCGCATTTAATGACAGTTGCGACGGTATTTCCTTCTGTGACATGGAGGGATCAACCAGAGACGTGAAAGACACCTTGCTCATGTTGTAGTTGATGGACAATGCGCTGGAGTCGGCATCGTAGGCTTCTAGGGTGATTAAGCTGGTGTCGATTGGCACGTTCAAGCGAACTCCCAGAGTTACGTTGTCCTTCTTAAAGCGCGGTTTATTGTCGTCGATGTCCAGGACCCTGACGAGTACTTGCCTCTCCGATGGATCCTGCCTGTTGTACGGTTTCGGTACTATGTCTGACTTCTTGGAAGAGTATTTAAAACACTTCACGGTCAGCAAGTGAGACTCGGCAGTTTCCCGATCGAGACGACCATTCGATTTGATAATCGCGGAATTATTTTCCAAGCGTTCCACCGTGAACAGCCCCGCCTCGTTCCCATATACGATTTCATAACCGATCATTCCGTTCTCACCGATATCTTCATCGACCGCTTCGATCACGCCGACTTTAGAACCCACCGGCTGTTCTTCTAGAACGTTCAGCTCAATCGGCGGACTATCCAGGCTGCGTTTGAAGTGCGGTTTGTGATCGTCAATGTCGTTCACGATTACCTGGAGCACCCTGGTCGCCTGTTGAGGCGGCTCGCCGAGGTCCTGCGCCACCAAGATCAATGTATAACTGTCTTTAGTTTCTCGATCGAGTAACTTTCGCGTGCTGATCAAGCCGGTGTCGCTGTTAATCCTGAAGGCACTCGCATCCTTGCCAAAATTACCGTCTTCCAGGAAACGGAAGGTAATTCTGCCATTCGGTAAATTTGGGTCATCCGGATCGGACGCTACCACTTGGAACACAGGACTACCAACGGTGGAATTCTCCGCGATGTAGGCCACCTCCTCCAACGTTGGCCTGATAAATAGAGGTACACCGTCGTTGCTCACCACATCGCCGATGTACAGGGTGAGACTCACGTCCGAGTACAAAGTTGGCTCGCCACTGTCTTGCGCTCGCACACGCATGTTGTATGGCTCGGTCCTGCCTTTGCCCGTCAATGCTCGCGCCGAGTAAATCTCGCCCGTCGTATGATTTATTTTAAACAATCCTGAAACACACAGCAGTCAATTTCACAATAAGTATTCTCAAATTATTATCACAAATATACAACTACTTTTTATTTCTTCTTTATGCCATAAAAAGCCTCATTTTGCTTAATTTCTCTCTATACATAAAAAATGTCATTAATTATTTTCTTGTAAAAAAAGCGATATTAGTTTTTATTTTATAATTATTAATTCTTCTTCATGCTATTTGCAAAAGAAATATTCTTAAACTTCTAAAATAATTCTAATTTCTATAGTTATACTTATGATTCTTTATATCTATATCTCACAACAGAAAATTATTATTGTAATTAATACTTTGATCCTACCATTAGCTTCACCCTCATCGATGATCTCGAAGTGGATCGTCCCGCCTTCACCTTCGTCCGGATCGGTAGCCGTAATGTTCACCACGCTGATTCCCACCGGTGCGTTCTCCGGAATCACCGCGGTGTAAGATTCCTGTTCAAAGCTAGGAGCGTTATCATTAACATCTAGAACATCGATCGTCACTAAGGCTCGACTGCTTCGTTGCTCGGCTCCACCTTGAGGCATGTCTGATGCCACGATGTAAAAACGCAACACCGATTGTCTTTCCCTGTCGAGAGTCGTGTTTGCGGCAATCTATAAATTATTTCTTTTATTATTCATCTTATTTTAAAAACTATAAAAATTATGTAAGAAAACATAATTTTAAAAATTGAAGTATTTTTTAGACATTCTTTAGATTCAGCGTTTAAAATTTAGATTAGCTTTGAAGAGATAGAATCTTTCGAGATATTTTTGGAATATTTTTTTGATTCTTTAAATTCTAAAATTTAAATTATGCAGACATTGTTAAAAATCATTACAAGAGTTTTACCTGGATATTTCCCATTATAGGATCCACTTCAAAGAGATTGGCGTTCTCGCCTGTTAAAGAGTATCTCACTTCACCATATCCTCTTTGAACTTCTTGTTCGGTTTTAGAGCTATCCATATCCACTGCCTGCACATTCAACACGATTTTCGAAGGTTTAGCTGACTCCAATACAGAAATCTTGTAATCCTTTTGTTTAAAAACAGGACTGTTGTCGTTGATATCGTGAACTTCGACAATTACGTTGGCCTCCGACATCTTTCGCGTTATATCGTAATCTCTGGCAAGCGCTCGTACTTTAAAGCGAATAAACTGAAAATAAGAGCAAAATTTTACATCTTATAACATACGTTAAAAATTAAAGACACAATATAAATTTATTATATTATAATATTTATAAATATAATTAATCAAGCATTTAGATCAGGAATAATACTAAAAGTTTAGCAAAACAACCTTATTAATTTTGCTAAAATTTTATTCTAGATTTTCCAAATTTTTTATTACAAAATTTCTTGTCTCAAAATTTATGATTTCTATTTAAACCACGTAGTGCCAAAATTATAATCACCTTTTGATTCAGCTCTTCGTAATCCAGCCTCTTGCTTAGCACCACGTTACCGCTCTGAACACCCACATTAACGTAACCCTCATCATCGTCCTCTCTCACCAATTCGAACCTTTGTACCGAATATCCTGTCGTCGGTTCTTTCGCCGATAACATTAACAATGTCGTACCCAAGGGTTGTTCTTCCGGAACCGTGATTTTTATCGTCGGATTGTTTGGTGACCACCCAGAATTGGTGAACGTCGGATTGTCATCGCTGTAAGCTTGTATGTAGATTATCACCTCCACCTTTGCTATCTGTTCATTCTTGTCGACAACGGCATTTAAATCCTTCGCCTGCACCGTCAGTATTACGACAGCGGCCACTTGATAATCTAACATTCGGTTAACAGTTATTGCACCAGTTGTGGAATTTATTCGAAACGCCGTTTTGTAATCGTAAGAAGCAGTGCTCTTCAAAGCTACGCCAGTCTTGTCGACAGCCTTTATCGGTTCTACTAGAGAGTATTCCAAATATGCATCTGCGTCGGGGTCATTTGCTACTGCTTTCAATACAAGTTCACCTGTTCATAAGAAATTTTTCATACGCAACAATAATTTACCAATCAACAGGCGACAAGTAGTTAAAGTATCGGAAATAAAACCATTATGCAATATTTTCACATCAGAAGCTATATTTGAAACTATTTAATGATAACCAAGTATAGAAAATCTAGGATCTTTAATTTTAAAAACGATTCGTTTAATATAAAATTAATTTTTAATAAGTAACCGTTTATTAGCTGTTTATTGGCAACGTACCGATAGCTGCGCGTTCCGAGACATGAACAATGTATGTTGATTCATTGAATGTCGGAGGTTTATTATTCACATCTATGATGTTTACGGTGACGGTAGTAGTGGCAGTCTCTTTGACAGGTGTACCTGAATCAACGGCGTACACAATCACCTCGTATTTTTCACCGCCAGTCTCCAAATCCAAGCGAGCGTCAGGTGAGACAGTTATGATCCCAGAACTGTAATCAGCCGCTCTTATTAACTTTGCTGGTATATCGATCTTTATTTTATTGTATCATGACTATTAAATCTAATTGCGAGTTAAAATAACGAAATAAAATAATTAAAATAAAAACAGGTTGAAAAAGAGTTAGTAAGAGAACGGCTCTAAATTCTAACGTTATATTTCAGTTATCTAGTGGACTTTATATTGCACCTGGAATCGATAACGAAATTATCCTTGGAACCGGACGCGATATAATACTGCAGCAAATTATCTCTTCCGTCAGGATCGTTGGCGACCACCCGAATAACTTCCGTTCCGGGAGATGCGTTTTCCAAGAGCCTTGCCCGATAAGCATTAGGACCAGGCAAGTTTGACTTGTAATTTCCTCGAAAGATAGGTTTTTGATTTCCGGGAACACCAACGCGAACGAAAAGTTTTGCCTCGGAATATAACGGCGGTGTACCGGTATCAGTAGCACGAATCATTAATTCGTAAATGCCCCTTTCAGTGTCTCCAGAACGAACCGGTTTCGACATAGTTACTTCACCTGAGTCTGGATTAATCTGTAAAATTCATATTTAAATGCAAACGTTTAAAAAATACATCACGAAATAACATTTCAATATTATAATAAAATGTAGCAACCTTATAAATTAATATTAATTTCTATAAGTTTAAAAAATATATATTAACAAAAAAATTATCATTTATTACAATAGAAATTAATATGTAGTAATATAATTGTACAACGTCATATTAATTGATATTGAATATTATTTTTACTAACGCATAAAACACATAGATTTTTAATTTTAAGTCTAATAAAGAAAATTAATAAATCGATAACCGATTCCTATAAAAAATGTAAAAGCCACTAACGACGAACCTTGAAGACGTCATCTGACATACTATTATGCCGGTTAATCGAATATACGACTCTCCCGTTGCCCTGCATCGGTCCGTCGACGTCGGTCGCCCTGACAAACATCTGCGGATCAAAACTGGTAGCACCTTCGCGAACAGTCCTGGAATACTCCGGCTGTTCAAACGTCGGTTTGTTATCATTAACGTCGTCGAGTTCAATAAGAATATTAACGGCAGACACTCGACCGCCGCCGTCCGTCGCCTCCATCGTCAAGGAATAAGACTTCTGCGTTTCGTAGTCCAGTTTGTTCGCCACGAATATCCCGCCAATCTGCGAATCGGTCCTGAACTTGTCCGTGCCGAAACCACGCAGAGTGTACGTCAATTTACCGAAGGAACCGCTGTCGTAATCCTTTGCATAAACATCACCGAAACGAGTGCCGGGTTCCGCGTCTTCCAAGATCGACAGTTTGTAGACCGACCGAGAAAATTCGGGGCTGTGATCGTTTGCGTCTAACAGCTGGATGTGCACTCTGCAAGTGGCCACCTGGGGTATAAAACAATAATTTTCTCTACAAAAACTACTTGGCAAGGAAATTTAAAACAATTGATTATTCCTATTTTACGAAATACACAAAATAACATATAAAGTTATTAAAATTTCGAATTAACGGTATTATGAATTAATTTTACTAATTCCTGAAGCAATATAATTTAGCCATGTAAAAATATTTTTAATTTTAAATATTGTAAAGAACTAACCACTTCGCTCGCTACAGTCGCGATAACGTCGAACTCAATTTCTCGCTTTGCAGGATCATCAACATCGTAATCAAGAACATTGACATCCTTAGCCTTGATAACTACCGGTACTCGACCCTGAGCCTCTTCGGGACTAACAATGAATGCTTTGCTGATTCCAGGGTATCGCGGCACGTCTCGCAACGCCAGGAAATACTTCGCATTGTCGCCCACGTCGCCATCGCTCACAATCATATTTAGACCTGCTTAATCATGATGTCGTCAAACACGAGGATCTCCCCGAAGAAGAAACAAAAACGATAAGTAGAGAAACGAAATAAAGAGAATCCCAAATTTTACTTCTATTACTTTTAAAATTAATCAACATTTATATCTGTTTTATAAATAATTATTAAAAGAGTAATGAATATACACGATAATAAAATTACGATAATTGTTTTTTAATCGTTGAAATAAATTGAGAAAATAAAATTAGAGAAAAATATCTCAAATTAATGATATGAAAACACTGATACATTTATTTAACTTTACAGAAAAAACACAATTTTTAACAAGCTGAATGACCTGGTAGAGGAGTGTCCTTTCCAATATCCTCGGAGATCTTGATGCTGAAATAATCCTCATTGAAAGTAGGCACGAGGTCGTCCACGTCTGTGACGACGATTGTGACGATCGACGTCGCGGTGTCAGCTGGTATCTCATTGTTGATCAGCTCGGTTGCTCTAACTTGGAAAGTGTAAATGCCGCCGTTCTGCAGGATCCTGGGATCCTCGCGATCGAGAGACACGTTGGTCGTGATCAGCCTGCCAACCGTGACATCACCGTCACGGGACATCTCGAGATCGAAGTGACCCGCATCATCGTCTTCCAGCGTCAGCAACAGATTTCTCGATTGACCGGTGTCACCGTCACGTGCTCGTACTATCAAAACCGTGTGACTAGCTGGTGTGTTTTCCGGAAGCGCCGCGCTGTAAGGCGCATTCAGGAAAACAGGTGGCTGATCCTACGCGAGAAATGTGTGCAAAAGTTTATTTCCCTGTTTACCTTATAGCTCTTTTACAACGAATTGCTTGCTTATCTGTTTCTGTTAATTTTATAACGCCTATACTTTGCTGATTTAGTACGATTAACATTACTTTATCTTTAAAAATTGAACAGTTGCGCGTTCTCGTAAATTAAATTATAATCACTGAGATAACGAGTCTCAAAATTTGTTGTGCTATTTTAAGTTAATTTATCTCTATATTATTCAATATTTCTACAATAAACTTAAATTAATAAAAAGTGGGATTATATTTAAAATTAATATCTAAAAATAGAATCCTACCAAGTATTTAGTAGTATAAAGAATATGAGATATAAATAAAATTGTGATAATCTTGTTACTTTAACGTGAATGACCCCTATATGCGTTACTCGTGGCCGAGATGAGTCTTCACTTGATAGCGTTCTGACAGGCAGAGATTGAATAACAGGTTGATGATTCCTTACTAATTTTATCGTAAACGATGTTATTATCCAATGTAGAACTACCGCCGGCTTTGTGCACAGTTATCTCAGTGATGATCAAGACCTACTTACCTGAACGTCGAGGATATCAACGGCAACGGTCGCTCTGGCCTGCAACCTCTTCGACGGATCATTGGCTCCGTCGACAGCCAGCAAGTTAATCAAATACGAATTTCTCCTCTCATAATCTAACGGTTTCGCCAACGTGATCTGCACGTCGTATTTCCCTTCACCGAGCTGAAACAAACCATTGCAATGCGATGATCTCAATAAACTATTTTTTATCAACTAAAAAATAATATGTATTCCAAAGATATTTATATTTTTGCTTAATTTAATTTTAACGCGCAATTATCTTCTTAATTTAATTTTTCTAATAATCATAAATTAGTCACCTTCTCCGTGGAGATATTGAAGACCTCGCAAACGTCGTCGTCGCGCGACGCCGAGACGCATTGCACGTGGACGTCGGCGTTCACACCACCATCGCGATCCGTGATCATGATCGTACCCGAAGGAAGTAACAAGTCACCCACGTGCGCACTTTCCGGCACTCTGGCTGCATACGGCCGGCCGTGATAAACCGGTGGATTATCGTTTTCGTCGAGCACCGCTATTTCGCGACGAAGAGACACCGTATTTGGTTCCGACCCGGCGATACCTTCATCTGGAACGAGCAAATTTACTCTCAATAAATTGAATTAATTTTTATCTTATTTATACGACTCAATAATATAACTTCGTTATTTTTCATTTTATACACAGCAATACTCATATGTATAAGTATTGCTGTATACTTTTAATACCCATTATATTAGATATCTTCAATACTTATATAAGTATTAAAAATAAGTATCTAATATAAGTAATATATTACATTTAAAAATATACAGCAAATTTTTTAAATTTTAATTTTGTGAGAATTGTTTAGAGATAGAGAGAGAAATTTAATTATATATTATAATGTATGATAATCTTTAATTTTACCTGTTATGCTAATAATTACTTCGATGAGGTCTTGTATTTCTCTGTCTAAGGTTTTCCTCAGGGTCACTACTCCGTTCTCCCTGTTCACGGTAAAGTATTCGCCGCTGATAGAATAATGCAATTTGGATTCTTCAGGATCCTCCCCCCGGAGAGTATAAACAGGAGCACCAGGTGGTGCACTCTCTGACACAGCCAACCTGGCCATGTCTCCACCTTGAATGAAGTGGGGCGCCCTGTTTATCACTTGACCCCATGACAAAGACCACGTGGAGACCAATATCAAAAAAATCGCCCACATCGTCACCTGCGATTGATTCGTGCTTTAAAGTCATAGCAACAAAAAGCAAAACAATAAGATAAACCAATTAAAGTTTATCAAATTTAATTTAAAAATTAAACATAATAATAGAAGATAAAATATAGCTTATTATTTAAATATAAATCTTGAAGTCATAAATCAAACAATTGACTTTATTCTTATTTAAATGACGATAAATAAAATTAGCGCCTATCTCGGATACACAAAAGAGAATTAGAATACAAATATTGAAGCAGAAAAGTCTGCTATCGATCGAAAATTATTACTGCAGCCTGTAGGATTGTCGTGCCTAAGTTCGTCGAACCATTATTCGAAAAGTTACGATCGACGCATGCAAACGAGCATGCGGATAGGAAACAGCAATCACGTGAGTAGGATACAAGATCCGCGCTTTAGCCTCCACTTAAATGCGACTATCTGCCGTCTACTACTACATTCTTTTTTAGTCGTTGTACGGGAGAGAGAAGTCTAGCGTGCAGGCGAACCGCGACCGGTACTACCGGCAACCTCCGCAATCGCAGCCGGCCGGCTCGTCGAAATGCGTTTTCCGCCGAGTGAAACGCCGTTAGAAATCAGATTCCATTTCAGGAGTTCGCAGAAGCCGATCTATATGTGAGAATAACTCGACGACGTGACCAAATCGAATCGCAGGTAGAATCAAAGAAGAGGGCAAACAGAAATGCATGACGTTTTTCTTCTCACAGTTTGCGTGAAGAAATCTGTCGTACGAGTTCGAAGAAAACTATTTTTATAGTACGTTATTTTATAGTGAGAAAACGGTTTGCTTCATAATTCACCTTCTCAGAAAATTTATGTTACAGCATGAATTTGTTTTGTAGTTAGAGATCTTTTTATATCTTACGAGAAGAAGGCTTTAACTTCGAAAAAGTGTAACATGTATCACATAAACATTATTATCTATATATCCAATATAAGTTTTCACAAATATCTGAATATTACGTAGCTTAAAAACTTTTTTTAATAATGGAAACGGCTAATTTGCGAATTTAGAATTTATATTAGAAAATTATCGTTGACTGTCATAAAAAAATTGCTGCTTTCTTAACTGCTACTCCCACGCAGCGTTCGCAACGAGACGACATCAACCGCGTCCTACCCTTGATATCGCGTGGGCAAATACGACGCGTTACCGTATTACTAAGCGCTAGAAAGGAATGATGCCGGCAAGAGCAACAGTGACACACAGCGTGGGGTAATGGCCCTGCATTTCCTCGACGCCTTGGTGCGTGCAGAATGACCTCGGCTTCCGCGTTCTGCCGGCCGCGGCCAGCATCGCGGAGAATCGCGTCCCCGGAAGATGTAATTATCAATCGGTCGGAGGAAGAAAATTTACGGTTGCCGTACGTACTTGGTGCAACCCCCTTCTTTTCGTGCATCCTAAGAACAGCTCTCGAATGCGAATCCCTATTTACACGCCGCGCCGGCTAGAAGGAAGCGCGTGTTACGCGCGATGCAAGATGCAATCTCCTGCAGCGGAGATACGACACGCGAACATTACAAACGCGCACGAGCGAGTTCGTAATAAGACGAGAAGCAGTGCTCTCTATAAAGGATACGAAGACGATGTTGATAATTGTAAATAATATCTACGTGTATATGTATGTCTGTGGAATTTCTGAAGGTGCTAGTAGTAATATAGATTTAAGTTTTATATAATAATTATTTTAGATAACTAGATATTGGGGCAAAAAGTATCTTCAAAGCTTTAAATATATTTTTCCCGTATGATCGTTATAACTTGAGTTTTATTTGGTAACGTTACATTACGTCATAATGCTGGCAAAGGCACTGTACGTATTAAATCTCAGTTTTCATCATTGTTTCTTCATGCCATTGTGATTAGATAAAATGCAATTTTCTTTAGTCTTGTCTTTCTTTAGTCTTAAAACGAACAGAATTGAGAATCAAGCACTCGACTGTGAATGCGCAATGAAAGTAGAGGCCTACAATTACCATACACTGAAAGCGAGATTTCACTACGTAGAACAATTACTCTTAATTGTTGAACGTGAGTCAATGTAGATTCGCGGACAATGAAGCAAATTTATCCGTTCAACGAAATCTCTAAACTTAAAAAATTAATATTTGGTTTTATATATATTCTGAATATTTAAAATAAGATAAATATACTCCTATGTCCTATACTATATATAGAAAAAAAGAGAAAAGAAGAAGAGTTTGAATAAAAATTTCAAAGTTCAAAGAAGACTCCTTATGCAACTAATCCATAATTGAAAGACCCGATTATGATTTCGCAACTCTTATTTAACACGAACATTGAATGATGCACACGTTAACGAGAGCGCATTATCTCGAAACGAACTCGGTTTCTCCGACTTCGTGTACTTGGAGTAATGCGGAAAACTGCGAGGTGCGAAAACCGTGACGATAACCGCGTGCGTATCGACGCTTTGCCGAGCAGATTGCGACACGTACGGAGAACCTTAAACAGAAGCGACTGTTACTGCAAGCCAAGTATAAAATGATACCGAAAGATTGAATGATGACTGCGGTCGCAGCTGTGCAGCGAGAAAGGAGCCAAGTGCAACTCCCATGCAACGAAACTGTTTGGAAATTAACGCTTGCGAAAGATCGCCACGGACTCATCGCTACTCTATGTTTAATATTGTGGTTTTACAACTACTGCAATTTTATTTTTATGACAAGCCAATTTGTTACTATTGTTTCTACACATGCCTGCGTATCTGTAGAATTTAAATGCATTGAACAGGCAAATGGAGAATATATTATACAGATAATGTAAAATAATTTCATAGTTTGTCTATAATAAAATTCTTATTCTTTTACATTAATAGCATTTTTTACTATAATAAAGCAGTATAAATCAATTTCAATTTTAATTAATGTTTGACATTTTGTAAGTTGATTACTCAGCGTGAAGAAATTTCTTAGACATTTAATAAATAAGATGCTGATTTCTGCGAATAACGTGTGTCACATATTAATCATTGATTCCTGGAATAATTTCTACAAATCTATATAATACATCAAAATTGAATTCTTTCGTGGAATGTGCACACATTTTTATCTGCAATTTTTTATCCAGAAATTTAAATACCATTTCTTTAACAAACAAAGGAAACTATTGATAACTTATAGATAACCTACGCCTTTGTTGTATATAAATGATGCTAGACATTAATGAAGAAGTGAAATTTTATATATTGCATTTATTAAATATCTTAATTCATTACTTAGAAATCTGTACAATTTTCTGCAAATCATGAGTTTAATTTACCGCGAAACTTTCTATCATCCTTGTTTCCTTGGAGGTAAACAATAACAGGATTTAATTAAAATTATGTAGGTGATGAGATTCAAGCTTATCGGACCTATTCTAGAAATAATTTCAAAACAGATGGTTAAATCTAAGGAAAGGGGAAAAGGGGGGAAATGGAAAAAGAAGAGCGCAAGTGGGACAAATAGCAGGAACGAGCGAAAGAGGAAGCCAGAAGCAAGGAAAGAGCAAGAGAGAAAGAAAAAAACCGTTACACCCCTCTTCCTCTGGTCTCCGTTACGTTACGCGGTTGGAATCCTGACACTGCGTGACCAAGTGATGCCAGGATGAATGACGAAGAAAAGGAATATTCTGGTGTGCGCATATTTTCCTGCAGATCTTCACTTTCATCAGCACGCTTCGCAAAGGACACAGCAATTTTTTGAATTTCTTAAACACTTGTAAATAATCCTAGAAATAAAGCTAAACCATTTATTTTTTTAATTCTTTGTATTATATAAGAACTTCGCGTATACGGTGATTTGTTTGCGAACATGAGACTGCTCGCTCCTTTCGGGTTACTGGTAATTCCGACAATCCTCGGAATCGTTTGTCCCCTTAATTGACGGAAGTCACGCAGCACGCGCGCAAGAAAATTGCCGTCGAAAAATTTGCGCCCACGGCTTTTCCTGTTCCTCGAACTTGACACTGGTTCCTTGAAACCAGGACTTCGCCAGACCGCAAACTCACTGCCGGAACTGGTTTCTTCGCGACGACTGACGAAAAAGACAATAAGAATTTGATCGAAGACTAGACTTAAGTGGTTTCGCCAGACTAAGTCAATTATCCGTATAGCAATATGTTGGAATTTTTGACAATAAATGTGTCCATCAAATCTCTAACATTGTAACACAGCGCAAATTAATTTAATATACATATAATATATAACATCGATAAGTTATAATATATTGTATGAAATATTTAACATATAAATATCCAAATTCTTTTCATGATTCCGACATTATTTGGAGTTGTTTTGTTGATTTTAGCGTAACATATAGATATTATTAAAACCAGATAACCGATACAGGTTTCAGTGCCGTCGATGTATCACCGTTCTGCAGATACCCAACAAAAGGAGAAGCACGATTATACCGTTGCACCAAGAAGTCGTCGAGGAACGAGACGACATCCTCAATCGACGACCCCGATTCCTCGATTTGCATGAGCGTCGATTTGCAATCGTATTCAGGTCCAGTGTCCAATTTTGATCTCTCTTTTTTTGTTATATTATTTTCATTAACGTGCAATGAATTTAGAAATTGTAAATTGTGTTCTCTAATGTATTCAACTGAGGATAATTACGCAAAGCGTGATAAACACAAACTAGAATAGAACAGAAACGAAAAATCACAAGTCACTCGAATTTCTAGTGAACAAAGTAACGTGTGATAAACACAAACTGGAATAGAACAGAAAATCACAAGTCACTCGAATTTCCAGTAATTCGAAAGGGTGCGAGTAGATCTTACACTCACGAACAAATCATAAACTGCATAGGTACACAAATCTCATTATATGTTACGAAGAATTAAAAAGTAAATAGTTTAATAGCTTTACTTCTGGGATCATTTACGAGTATTTGATAAATTCAAGAAATTCCTGTGTCTTTTGCAAAGCGTACTGATATAAAATAAAATAATCCTAGCAAAACTTTATAAACATTTTTCTGGTAACAAAGATAAAAACTCTTTTAATCGGCAATTAAAACAAGAAATAAATCAACATCCATCTAATTCAGCATATCATATATTGTTTCAGAACGAGAAAATCTTCAATATTGGCAATATTCTCCGACACCTGCCGAGTTCACGGAAATCGAAACTGATCCGATCATCATCACCTCCACAAAGAGCTCTCCGTTATTTGATCAGTCTTTTCACATCAAAAGTAAATATCCAGATCGATGTTTTCGGCAATTAACACATGTAACGAAATCGAGAAGTTCATCTCACACTTCTCCATGAGCTCACAGAACTTACCTTCCAAAGTCGCTCCAAGATACCGCGCTGCACAACACAGTTTATCACCTCATCGTGTCACGACACCGCACGTGCTATATTCCCGCGCACCATTCAGTCTATGTTCACTTAAACATATTCGCGAAATCGCGTCGAATCCGCATGACACACCTGCGGAGAAGTAACTAAATAAATAAAAGGACAAACGGGCGCGAGAAAGTGTCTCTTCTACTCTCTCGGTATCATTGAACGTCGGCGTCGTTCCGGACCGAAAAGAGAACCAACCGGTGTCTGCCAGCCAATGGACAGGTCTATACTGCATCCTAAGGAGGTATGCGGCCTCCACCACGGGAATGGAAGGTATGGAGAGAGAAAAAGAGAGAAAGAGAAAGAGAAGCCGCGCGCTACTCGGAGTAAGGAGAGCCTATAGTCTGTACTCGGTAAAGCTCGACCGAGGACGACGACGACCTGAGGTGCGAGTCTTTTTTCTCGCATTGTTACTCAGAGTACCCTCGAAATCAGTTTGATTCGACCTTCGGTCGCAAATCTAAGGATTACGTTTGGTTTCAAAAAACAAGAAAAAAAAATTTGATAGTTTACAAAGCAATTTTTCTACGATTAGAAAACTGTTGGATAAAAATAATTTTAGTTTTCGCAGTATAGAGTTAATTCTTATATATTTTACAACAATTTATATTCAAAATAAATAAGATTTTCTGTAATACAGGTATTACGATAGAAAATTTTTGAGATAAGAATCTAATAATGCAAAACAAGAAAGATAACATTCTGTTTCAGTCTTTTAATTTCTTGATAAGCAAGTTAAATCATTAATCGAAAATTTTTTTGTTTATAATAAATTGTAATGACTCATCTGATAACATATGATTTGACAGTAGTAAAAAATGAAGATTGGGGCTATAATAAGAAACGAATCGATGATGAGAACGGAATTGCGTCATCAGTTTTCCTGACATTTCGTTTTCTAGAAGCAATCTTGAAGGTGTTGTGACCTTTCAATGCAGCTCTTTGATTAATCACCAGGTACACCATTATGAAAGTAATTTTTTTGGATCGAGTATATTCACGTTGAAATGAAGTTAATCTTATCTTTAGTCATACAAACGTTGCAATGAAGAAATACATCAATAATTATGCTTTAAAGAGAGAAAGTAATATTTTTTCCTTCAATGAAGTGTGTCCATATCCATAATAATTAAACGATTATCTTCTTTAGGAATCTCTTTATAGGCTCAAGCTTTAAGAGCCACTTCAACTTTAATATCCAATCAACAAGATGTTGCCGCTTAAAATGAAGATTATTAAAAGCAATATAATATTACAGTACCTAATTTATAATATTAACATGTAAGTACATTTAACGGCAATATGTATAAAGTATATTATTTAAATACTATTAAAGTATTGTTCTCTCACATAGCAATTCTCAAAGATACATCAATTCAATTTTTTTAAATATCCTTTTAACAATCTAGTTTTTATAAAATTCAAACAGATTACAAAAAAGAATAACACAATTAACTAGCGTTAGCAATTAAATCGCATTTCAAAGACGACATCTAGATGCAGTGTAAGCTGCGGCTAAGTTTATCTTCAAGTTCCTCGTTCTTGTCCATCTCATCAGAGAGATAGTTCAAAACGTCTCTTTCTCTTTCTCTCTTAAAGCGAACGTTTAACGTGTACAGGCTGTAAAAGAACAACGTTAAAATGCCGAAGGCTTGATGTGCTCCATCCCTCTCTGTTCTCTTTACCCGTTCTTCCACTTCTCTCTCTCTTTCTCTCTCTCTCTCTCTCTCTTCCCTCTCACTCCCTCTCTCTCTTTCTCTCTCTCTTTCTCTCTCTCTCTCTCTCTCCTCCCCTTCCACTCCCTCCTCTTTCTTTCTCGCTCTTGCGCTCTTTCGCACGGTGGGGATAAAAAGGACGCGGAAAAGGGGTATTCGTGAATCGTAGCGTGAAAGGGGAATAAGAACGGCGAGAGAGGAACCGAGAGATATGTATGTAGAAAATCAGTCAGGTAAGAGGAGGACCTCGCTACAGCGACCGAGCGGGGAAGGGGATTTGTACAGTTAGCAAAGGTTGCGGCGAGCGCGACTCCACCTTCGATAGAGTATCATGCCAGCATCTAAAGTCGGACGGAGATTGTTTTCCTCTCTATAGAAACGGGACAACACGTTGATCAAGACCTATCCAAGCTGTCGGGGATCGGGCGGACCGGATTCTGGGTTTCCAATCGCGGTGCACGCGCCTCGACTTCCATAGCATGCTATCGAAATCGCGCTGGTGAACGGATAATTGCCTTGACGTCTAGTCCCAAGAATTTATGTTAGATTCCTACAATTGAGTTAGCTGATAATTGATCGATAAAAAATGCAATTTATTAAAAAAAATTAAAATTAAACATTGGTATAATATACTTTTTTTTTGTAAAATATTGTAATATATATTTTACACCACTCAAATTAACTTATTAATATCAAGCTACATTATATTCAATCACACATTACACAATTACACAATTACACAGTTCTCATTGTTTATAATTTATAATTAGATATAATTAGAGAAGTCTAGCAAGGAATTAGGAGGAAAAATACGAGAAATAAATTAATTCTATGTGTTCCCATATTTAAGATTCCGGAGTGTGATGGCGGATTTCGTGTTTACGAGGCTGCAGAAATCTAGAAAACACGTAACGCGTTGTGTTTGCGTACGACACGTTTGTAGGATAATAAATTAACGTTAATAAGATTACACGGAAGAAAAGAACGCGTCGTGGGAGAGATCATGTCTGCCAGCATCATCTCCCGACGCAATCCCTTCCTCTCCCCCTTTCTTTCTCTTTCTTCCCATCTTTTTGTTTTTGCAACTCGTTTCTACAGACGTTTGCGTCCTGTTACGTCTTATGGGAAAACTCTCGTGAACTATATGAAGCACAGGGTGTTGTCAGTTAGATAACCCACTTCTCACGCGCGCGCGCGCCTCTCACACGCGAGAGACCTTTCGAATCAGCATGGCGATTCCTCTCGCGCAATAATCGCGATCGCGAGCCGATCACACGGAAGATCGCGATTTCGAGAGACCGAACCGTCCCTGTCGCAACGTTTTCGAAAAAAAAAGCGGAAAATGACCTATCGCGTCTTTATTTTCACTCACGTAAACTCACGTAAATAATTCAATAGTTCGGTAGAATGAAAGAAATCCATAATTTATATACGATACAGGCACGATTTCGTATAAAGCGAATCTTTCGAACTACAAATTTGTTTCACATTCAGGTACAAAATTATTTCTGTAAAAATGTAATTTTAACAAAAAACCGACTAATGACACAGCTAATTTTATGAACATGTCTTTAAAATAAATCATTATTTAACTCAAATTGTTATTCTATCTAGTTTCAACAACAATTTCTCTAAATAAAGTAGAGTCGATACAACCAATAACTGATCAACTTTGCGGAACTACTTTCGAACTGCATTCGTGTGGTTTGCACGTAACAGCTTTCTGTTTATTTATGAGCATCACGATGTGCTATAATAAATCCACTCAACTTTCCTCACATCATTATAATATGATACACATGCTAATCGTTTAATGTGGTAGGATAAATGATCCGACGTTATAATTTAACATTATTACTGGTATATCAATATTTATAATATGTATAAAAATAGGAATATTATATCTATAATTTTATTTAATAATAACTGCTAACTCTAAATTTCCATTTGAGAAATTTGAAGAAATAGTTCGACAAAGGTTTCTCTTCCCTAGTTCGCAGAAATATTTCACGGATACCTGCGAAACCAGTTGGCGCGATTTCGTTGATTGCACTTCGCCGATAAATTATCCAATTAGAGCGAATCGCCTTTATCGCAGTCGAACCCTTTTTTTGGGGCTTGACAGTTTCGGGCGAACACGATCGGCGCACTACACGCCCCTTTTTTATTTGATTTTCGATTCTGCACGCCTCTGGGACAAATCTTTCGTGTAATTTCCAATATTTTCGCCGGCCGATCGAACATGTGTTTGCAACGGCATCGATTTCACGGCAACCTTTTATCGGCGCTACGAATTTTCAAAGTGTGAAAAGGGTTGGGGCTCTGTGCTTTAAAGGGTGCGCAAATAACGTTGCTGAAAAAATGTGTTAGAAAACGCCATAAATATAAGGCATAAGCATCTTTTTACGTGCTCCGCGTGAAATTATATTTTTCTGACAAAAATAAATTCTATTTCTGTTTAATTATAAAAAATATATAACATGTATGCCAGATTGCATTATAAAATTCTTAAATTATTTGGTTTTCTTTAAATAACATTTTTTCTTTTCTTCTTTCTAAAGAATCTTCGTCAAGAATTGAAAAAGGGTCAGTAAAGTAAAATTGATCAAACACACGTGTATACTTTTAGATTTTTCAATAAGTATTCTGTCACAATTGTTGTATCTCCATAAGGTAGTAACACGTGACGCACGAAATAATAATGACTACTCCGAGAAAACGTGTCAGCAATAAAACGTTTTACGGCGTGGATTTTTGCAAGAGATGAATTGCCTCCGGGAAGTAAATCAGATAAATGCCATCCACATAGGAAATCACTTGCAATGAACCGACTCGCGCAAGCATCGTTTCGTGAATATTGAACGTCTAATTTCTTTTCTTACTCCGGGGCCTCACGGGCATCTAAAGGCACATAATACCGAACATAGTGGCATAGTCTCACGAGGAGAAAGTGGTTTTATTCCGATCCCCATGGTGACACCGTTGTAGTTAAATCTTTACAACACGCGGAAAAATTATATAAGTTGTTCTTCTATGACACTATATTTATCCTGTCGAGAAATCTCCGGTTTTTATATTTTATCATTCTTCATGCTAAAAATAAATGGCCGCTGTTAAACAAATAAATAAAAAATTGAATTTAAAATAGTCTAAAAAAATAAATTTGTAAGATCTCTTCGTAATTCATATTTCCAGATATTCAAGCAATCACTATTATCATATAATTATCATATTTATCTGAAAATAATAAATGTCTTTTTTCTTATTATTATTTAAATATTTCGTATACTCAGCGGCAATTATTTCTAATTTAAACTCAGTCTATAGAAAAAAAGCTAGCGGAATATGGATGATACCTCTTCTTTTATATGCAAATAATAGCACGTTGAACCGTTGCAATGCGTTCGAAAGAATGGCGTGAGATACGTTGAAGATAGAGCTGTTCTAAGTCGGTCGATGTACCTCTACTATAGGTACAACGCTCATAAACACACGATGTGTTCGGAAAATTACTTAGCAGCGTTATAATTATGCAAATTGATCGAACGGTGCCGTAATACCCTCGCATTAAACGCTCCATCTTCCGTTTATGGCATAAGAGAAATTTAGCGCAAGAACCCGCGCGCGCGCGACGAAAGTAACCGCGCAACTCACGTGCTACTGCAGCTCGTTATCAGATTACAACCGAGGGTCTGAAAAGCGATTTCGCGATGATCCAAGCAATTTCCCGACGTAATGTAATTTTGGAAAAGTATCTTGCAATTGTATCCAGTCGCATAGTACGGATAATAAGATAACACTTCTTAACACAGAACAGAATCAATTGATAATTGATCGATTAATATTGCGGATTATTAATATTCTACAGTCTGCTAATCGTAAAAAATAATAAAAACGAACATTGAGAATTAATAATAACAATAATAGCAAATTCTAGCGGTTTAATATATACTATATCTAATTTTTTTTCTTTGTATCTATTAACAAATGCGGAAGTTCCAAGATATTTCTCCGTGTATAAACTACCAAAATTTGACTATCAAAATTTTATACTGCAATCGTAGGCCAGAATTCTCTCAACGCAACTCTAATGAAGATACTAGTTATTTACATATACGACGAGTATCTTCCAATATCTTGAATTTTTCTCATGTAACTTTCCGTGCTTGGGAATTGTACAAATAAGTGGAAAATATTTACAATCGTCCCCCAGTGACATGTGTTCAATCTGGTCAATTCGCACGCGATTTACTCCAAATATCAGACTTGAAGTAAAAATTTCATCTAATCATCAACCGGAAGGCGGATCTGTTTGTTTCGGTAGAACAAATTATTGACAGTACACTCAAAATATATGTGAATATACTTCGATAACACGAATCCTCGTGTAAACAGACGACACGTGTTCTTGATATTTTTCGTTCCCGAAGTGTATGTAGGCGCCGGTCTTATATTATTCGCTATAGAATCGCGCGCGATCAAGAATCAAATCCGGGAGTTTACTGATACCGACCATGATTGCAATATTAAAGTTGTCATTCCGAAAATACTGCACGTCAAAAATTGACGATACTCTGATTGATGGAAGCTAATACTTCGCACAAGTCAAATTGGTTAGTGCCCGTATCTTCGTTTCCTTGATCCCTGTACAAACTAATATCCTGCGGTATTAAAGGCGTAAGATATATTTTTTGATAGTCTCGTTTAATAGGGACTACACATCTTCTTTCACATTACAGCACGATAATATTTATTTAGTTGATAAAATTGCACAATAAGCGCTATAACGATTGTTATGCATATATGACTGTCTATCTTTGTCATATTATTGTTCAAACTAGATAAATGTATAATTCTAATAAAATGAGAATAAAATAAAATGTGTCTCTTTCTTACAGGATAATGCAAGCCGAATTTGAGAAAAAGATTATCAAGATTTAATTTACAGAAAAAATGATGGAAGTAATTGCTATAATAAAACGATCGATTCTTGCAGTATTTCGTAATTTTGCTCGTTGAAATTCTTCCTCGAGTACCCCGTTAACGCGGTACTGGTTTCTATAGCGATATATCTGACATTATCAGCTGATTAGCAAGTATATGACATATGGTCACCGTTGATTTTATTAGATTATCTGCAACTTATTTTCAGTCATATATTGTGCACGAGCGTTAGATAACCACAAGACTACGAACTTTCACGAGGAAATATTGTAAGTAATAAGAATATATACTTTTATAATCTTCTACGTTATCTCTCACGCAAATAATATAATATTTAATTAAAAATATTAAGTATTAAAATATTTATATATAAGATTTAATAATCTATATAATTAAATTATATAATTCATTTGTATGCAAAAAATTGTTTTTTTTTTTTTTCTTAAAATGGAATTGTGTACCTTATACTCATTTCCAAGATGAAAAACGCCTGTTTGTGGTTAACCCGTTATACCTTACAGACAAGCGGTATTCGAAAGTATCTAAACGTTATAGAAGGCATAGTACGTTATTAATAACATTTATACAATCTTTTCTTTGCAGTATGAATGCTGGAAAATGTTAAAATGTTTTTATTCTTACTACAAAGATTTTTGCACAAGTCTTTATTTAAAAATAAAAAGATAATTTTTAAACATTTGATAAAAGAAGAGATTTAAGATTTCTCTTCATAAAACTTCTCAGCATATAAACTTTAATTTTGAACTTCGCTTCTTTAATAAGTATTGTATATTTTAATTTTTCGATGCAAATACAGTAAAAATGCATTCGAGAATTGATTGTAAATTCGGGGGCCGTTTATATGTCATAATCTCAAAGTGGTGTAATCGTCCTAAAAACCTCTAATCTTCTAACAAGGCGGCTACATCGCCGTGGCACGCGTCTAATGCATACACGAGGAGGAGCGGGGAGAACGCTAGACGTACCCCTCTATGGTGATTATGGGGTGAACTCTCTCGGTGCCCCATAGAGCCTCACGGTGGCCCTAGGTTCGTGGAGGGGACGAAATACCCCCGGGACGGTATATATGTTCTAAGAGCCCCTTGCCACATGCACAGTACCAAATTGTACCCCGCCTAGTCCGCTCGTCGGTGAATTCTTATTTTTTCGTTTCAATCGACGTTCCGTCGCTGCGCGAATTTCCATTAATGTTTGTTCGTACCTTCCGAGAGTGCAATTTCTACTCTGTGCTGTGTGTTGTTTCGAGAAATTCACTTTGCCTCTAATTTGCCAAAAGATTTTTGGCAAAATACAAGTCTGGATTTTGATATGGTACGTGGAAAAGTATTCTGCAAAATTTTCTGAAGAAAAGTTCGATAAAAAGATATTAAAACTTCCGTTTTTGGTTTTATCGATAAAACTGGTTTCATCGAGATTGTAAAAAAATGTAATTTAATTTCAAAATCTTGGAAAAAGGGAAATAAGAAATAAAATACAATTAAATAAGAATATATCCTATTTTAAAGAAAACTATTTTTTTTTAAACGATTATCTTGTGATCATAACAATCTTCGTACACGCAGTGGATACAAAAGCATCAGTGTAAAATTTTTATTGTTTTGCGTTACAGCAAGACACCGCAATGTCGTCAGAGTACTCATTCTGTAGCGAGGGAGGCTTCGACGAACTCTCGAGTTCCTCTGATTCTGGTTTTGATGTTAGCTTTGAATCACCGAAACACGAAGTACCAGCCGACGCTCTGTTTCCTCCGGCTAAAGAAGAAAAGCGCAAAAAAACGCGGAACACTCGTTGCAAAAGTCCCACTCAGGTACATAATTTAATCAATGTTTCTCAATACTTAATTTATCTCTATAGAAGCTTCCATTAATAATGAAACAGTCTTTACTACTTTTGAAAATAATTTATCCTAAACAACAAATGTTTAAAAGTTTATTTAAAATATACCTATTTAAAAATCAAGATATCTTTTAGATATTGCTGAGATACCTGTATAGTCTACCCAATTACAACTCTTATCTACTTGACCTGAGTTTCTATCTGCTTGCTCCTATCTGCTTACTTAAAGCTTATACTCTCGGAGTGATCCTCCCGGAAATCAGGCATTGATTCCTTCTCTCAATGCTCATTCTACAAATAGGTGCTCAGATTAAAGAGGAACCGGCGGATAAAGGCAAACGATCGCGAGCGTCACAGAATGCATACTCTGAACGATGCTCTAGAACGTCTGAGGATGGCCCTGCCGACCTTTCCCGAGGACACGAAGCTCACGAAGATTGAGACGCTCCGTTTCGCGCACAACTACATCTGGGCACTGTCGCAGACTTTGGGCAACTCCGATAGCGGTGAGATTACGGTGAACGTCGGCAACGTTACCGTCAGCATCACCGAGAACGGCAACATGATTACCTCGTCAAGCGGAAGTTGCGCGGTGGCGGCTCAGAAGAGACTCGGTCCGCAACATACCGCGGGTTTCCCGTATCCACCTCAGGAGAGATTCGTCGCGCCGGAATGGCAGGAATACGATTGCTACAGCGATCAGAGCGTGAGTCCGCCGATGCAATTCCAGCCCTGCTACGATCAAAGGATGTACCAAGTCCATCGTCCTCAGCATCAACTAGCGCCGCCGTCTCATCATCACATGCCTCATCACAACAACATGTATCAGTGTCTTTAAACGAAGTGCAGATAAATTTTAATTGGCTTGAACAAGCTGGTTTCTTCAACGTTGATTATCATTATCCGTAGATTCAGCTCAGTCTCTCCGCGTCTACGCTGTTACAAATAATTAAAGAGACACAAGAATGATCATCTCTTGGATAATTTAATCAAAGAATTAACTAGAAGAAATCGAGTATACTAAAGCTGAAGTGTTTTTCTTTCCAAAGAGCTGACGTGATTGTAAAAAGAAAGGACAGTGCTATGATTATCGTTATCTACTTTATAAGAGAGTATTTTATTCGAGAAGAGTATCGAATCGCTTTTACTTACGGTGTAAGTCAGTTAGAATGTTTTCAGTTCTGCTTTTAATCCTCCATAAGCATATTTTACTGTAAATATGCATATTTTACTTTAATCAGAGAAATGATAAAGTTGGTACAATCAAGACGAATAATAATATTTTTACAGGATTGGCGCTTTTATTTCAAAATTATGTAAACTTTTTTTATGCTAATATTAGAAGTAGTTTAATTTTACGTTTTAGTGCGGAAAAGAAGGCAAATGTTGGATTTATCATTGAAGATTAATTGTAGATAATTAATGAATGATAAATTTCTTACGTTTCAAGTACCGTACTATCTGCGTTCCTTTTGTTCTAGTCAGTTCAATATTCTTAGTTGATCTCGAACGCTCGATCTCATTTTTGTTCAGCATATCTTAAGATATATTTATATATAAGCTTTAAATTAATTTAAAAATATATAACGCCCACCAGTGCTCTTATTATAATACGCAACTGCTGATTCAGGGAATATATTGTATATAGGTAATTTATACGTAATCAATAAAAACATATTTTACCTAAATTTCTTTTTAAACCCTTTTTCTACATATTGATCACATTTGAGCAGTTATATTTTATAATTAATTATAATACATTTATATGTAAAATTCTAGAATAAAATATAAAAAGTTTTAGTTTTAAAGTTTCGTAATTGTGGAAGAAATAGAATCTATAGAAAAGTATGTAATACTGTTTATATTGTTTTTGTATCTTATTATTATATTATTTTTTTATTATTTTACAAAAGATTGAAAAGTTACTAGAACACAGAAGTCTCAATTTATAGATTCTATTCTCCCAACGAAATGTTCTGATCCACTTTACAGGAATGAAATGGTGGCTTGAGAATGGACGAGCACGTGTCAGGACACGCGTTCTGCACTGAAGCCACCGCAGAGCAGATGTATCACAAATCGTGCCTAAAGTTACATCCACCCATATAATCCGTGAGATTACATGTAAAACATGACTACGATTCGTCCAATCAATGTAAGTATTAAATAACCATAATTCACACAATTAGCTGATCATCCCCAAATAAGTTCTCCCGTTAGGTATAATTCTTATTCAATCAGTTTTAACTACTTTATTACATACACTATTTTATTTCCTTTATTACTGTACTTTATATTAAATAACAATTGATACATTATAAGCATAAATGAGGTATAAAAAATTATATACATTAACAGTTAACTTCAAGAATAATATGAAAATTTATATGAAATAATTATTACACTATAATAGCATTCTTTTGCATTACGAAGTTATATTCAGCATTTCGAAATAAACAATTCAAAACGAGGCTCATAGCACTGCGAATTTTTTCCCAACATCCGCAAAACAAAAAATGAAATATAATACTTTTGTAATCATTTTCCATAGTCGTGCATACATTTTACCGTAATGGAATAACATTTGCTCGTTATTATGCAAGAGCATCTTGATGAAGAAAGCAATTTGCATAACGAGAGCAAGTGGATATCCCCTTATAGTGTAACGGCCAAGTGTTAGCAAAATAAATAGGCGAGTTCGTCGATCGTTCGATCAAACGGAGTAAGAGTGAGAGAAGATCTGTCAAAACAGCCCTTCGGAGCGTCCAAAATGGAAGAATAATATTTTCCTGTTTAATCTTTGAAAAAATTTTACTTTACTTCCGAGATCCACCCGTTCGTTATGATAATATTGATTTATGATTTACCATCACGACATACTATTCAATTAAAAGTTACATCACGTATTTATTACCTATTGTTTTTCATTGATTACTATTATAGTATATTTAATTTTTCATTGTATATACATTTGTCTCATTAAATCATAAAAATTATTTTATATAAACGAAAAAATATAACATTCTCTTGTTTTTACTTCAATTTCTGTTTTTACATCAATTTATTTAAATTCATATTGTAATTATTATATTTATAACGTAATTTTTTAATTAACATGATATCACTATAATAAAATATCTTTAGTTATTCTTTTAGTTGCAAACATTAAGGCCTTTAATTATCTTTTACTATCTCCATTATTTTTCCACACTAAAATTTAATTCCTGCATAAATAAATGTAATAAGTTCAGAGAACTTTGCGGAATGCTAATGCAGACGCACTGATCCATCAAGACTACTGCCGCGCGAACAATAATTTCCTATACAAGATCTATTTGCAAACAGCGTGCAAGCTGCGACGAATCCGTTAGCACGCTCGATCGTTTCCCCAAATCTTGCCAATAATAGTAATGCCTCAATGGTGCTATTATATGGACGATATATCAATGTGTGCATAGCGCACGACAGACGGCCAGCATCCATAAAGGTGTTGGATTTTGGGGGATTCAATCAGTTTTTGCCGAGAGCTTACATCCCGTCCACGTACCCAGTAAGTTAAAAAAAAAAAGATAATAATGTATAAACGGGCGCAACAAACAGTTCCATCGCTTACTTTTTTACCTTTGCTACAGAGTGCTTTTCGAAAAACGTATATCAAAAAATCTATGAATTCCTTTTTGATCAATTTGAAAATTAATATATATTTTTTTTAATTAGATGCATCTCTTTTGATATCTTCTTTTGCAACACACTAAATATCTCGATAATCAAACATTATGAGTAATAAGATTTCTTTATATCACATCAGAATACTAAGTTACGCCATTCAATTAAAAATAACCACGTTATTTTTGCATAATATGTATTAATTAATTAAATAATTTTTTTTACCAGACAAATCCTTTTGTCATCAATTACAGGAACATAATTTTGATCGTTTATTCCACATTCCGCAGAAGCGAGACATTTTTCTCTCAAAATATACAGCTCGTGGATGTAGATGCAAGCGCGGGATCCACAGATCAAACTCGTAATGACTTACGTTATTCCCGAATGTACGGTATTTTTTGTTTTTTTTTGCACATCGCGAGGTCGCAGTAGTGATTTCGCTTCGATCGACCTTTCGTTGGGTCGTTTCCGTCGAGTGCACATATCGATCGCCACGGTCGGCCCTCATTGTACCGGCGCGCTGGTCTGTACGGTGACATACTGGTGGCTGACAGAGACGGTAGTTCCCCCCCACAGAAAGCCGCACGGCAACGAAGGGAACGAAGCACGGGTACGGGGCCACGGTCATCGGGAGGGTGAGACGGTCTTTCCTAATTCAGGAAAACTCGTTAAATTACCTTGACCGATCGTTGAGCACTTAATCGAAGATTAATGGCCGTAGCTTTTGAAGGCCGGAGCTCTACGAGCGCGATTCATCCTCGCGTTGGAGATTTAATTCGTTTCACGGGTCGGTAGTCGCGTGTCATTCGCGACCGAAACTGCACAGATTAACAAATTCCGCATTATCCAAACGATCGCGCTATTATAGATGTGTGACCATTATTCAAGAAAGACAGTAAAATTCTAATGTTCTAAAAAGAAAACGATACGGGAAATCAGCTTCCGTGACAATAGATCCTGAATCTCTAATGTAGCGGAATTAATTCTGAACACTATAGCTCTATTCTGAACATATATAATATAGATATTTTATAAAATAATCTTTTCCAAAGAAACAAGAATTTATTTTTATTTTAATGCTTTTACTTTTTGAAGTCTCTGGGGTTTCGATGTGTTTATTTGCAGGCGTACAAACGCGTTTACTCATACGCCGGAGGAAAATTCAGTAAGCATCGTATTTCCGCATCTGTTTAGACGCGTCGTGTGCGGGGTAGCCGGTTTTCCATTGCAAGTCGGCATTTGCAGGCCTTTGTGATAAACCACGAACAATACCGGTTATGCTACCGCGTTGTGCGGTCGGCTCTGACACATCACGGAGCACACCACCGCTTTCTCTATTCGCGGTGACTCGCTCGTGCTAAAATATGGAAAGCCTTATTTGAGTTGCGGTTGATCGGTCGCCCCCATCACCGAGATTCACGAAATTAATTAGTATGGACCGCGGATTAATGTGCGCACCCTCGTCTCGAATAATGCATTGTCGGATAAATAAAACGCCAAAGAAAGAAGAATGCACAAAGTGCGTTTATGCATCGACGTTACTAAAATTTACAGAATCGGAGTGAGTTAACTGCGGTTAATTTTACGGTTGAAGCACTTATAGTTTATTAATTATGTGAATTTGGCATTTATGATTCCCAAATTAAAATTTTGTTCTATGATCATTTATTCTTCTCAAATAAAATATATTAACAAGCAGAATTATTTGACCAAACTGACGTTTATTGTCGTAGTATTACATAAATTCAGTCGACGTTTCGACACTGGTTTTGTGTCCTTATCAAGAGTTTGCTATAACAACGAAATCATGTTACACGAAAAATAACGCACAAGGAACAAAGAGCGGAGAAAAAAAAAAAAAAAAAAAAAACAATATATACCTGTCACATATTAAAAATTAGCTGCTCTTAGAGCACAAAAACTTTCTTGCAGTTTTAGCACATTGTCAAATTTTGAAGTAAAGGAACCGCATCCCTCCTTAATTAATCGTGCAATATAGCCCGAAAAACGACATAGTTGGCACAAAGAAATGTAAGAATCGCCGATCCGAGTCGAAGGTCGGCGTTGAACTAATTTAAAAATACAGGCTAAGCGAGTGGGTCACAGAAAGAAAAACATAAGCACGAAGAGAAAAACATTTATGTAGATCTTATAATTCGGTCATATAACGGATTCAGATTTTCCGTGTCTTTTTTGAGATTGATCGTGTTATTGTGTTTTTTAATGTAAAACATCTCCGCTATTTCTCTCTTCCTCACATTTCTCTCCCTATGCAACACTTCAGGAGTGGACCATTTAAAATCATGCCCGTGTATCAATCGGTGCTTACTGACTACCGAGCGCTTACTCTCGTCTTTTTTGATGTCACTAAGATGTTCCTTCACACGAGTTTCCAGATGTCTTAATGTTTGTCCTATAGGATACATTACAGTCATTACAATCAATTTTATAAACTACACCCGTTTCTTTCATGTTGTCCAGTTTATCTTTGCCTCGTTTTATGACGGAATCAAGCTTTTTAGGGATCGTGTGGAGAACATCGAAGCCACATCGGTTCAAAGTACGGCGAATATCTTCACTTAAACCCTTTACATAAGGGAACACAAAATGTCTCCGGGCGTCGAAAGTGTCAATGGTATTACTAGAATCGATGATGTCCCTGCGATAATTTAACTCTTTTAGCCTTTTATTAATTTGCTTATTTATAACGTGTTTAGGGAAGCAATTATTTATAAGGATGTCCTTAACAATTTCAATGTTGGAACTATGAAATTGCTTGTCCGAGAGTAAAATTGCGTGGTCAACCAAGCTAGTAATCGTGTTATTCTTGTACTTTTGTGGATGGTTGGAAAAATAGTTAACGTAACGGCCCGAAAACGTAGGTTTCCGGTACCAATTAGTCAAAAGTCTATTCCCGTTTCTGATAATCAGAGTGTCTAGAAAAGGAATGGACCCGTTAACTTCCATTTCGTGCGTGAATTTTAGACGAGGGTGGTAGCTATTAAAAACTGTAAGAACATCATTAACTCGGTCTTTAGGTATTATGGCAATAACATCATCGACATATCTGCGGAAAAACGATAAACCAAAATTGAGTACGGCAAGGCAGTGGGTTTCCAGATCCTCCATTACAATATCAGCCAATATTGGTGATAGAGGAGATCCCATCGGGCTGCCAAAGATCTGTTCGTATGTGTTTCCGTTAAAACTGAAACTCGTAGATCTCAGTACCAACTCAATAGCATGCAAAAATTGCGGCAAACTGAGCTCTGTGATCCGAGAGATATCTTGCCACCGTTTCTCTATCGCCTTAAGAACTAACTCCTTAGGGATATTGGTGAAAAGAGCCGTTACATCAAGGGAAACGAGTACCTCATCGGCATTGATCTCTCTATTGTTAATTTCTCTCACGAAAGACCAACTGTCCTTGATATGAGACTTTGGTGTACGGATACCGCGTTGTAAAATCTCATGAAGAAAAGACGCTACATTATATAATGGACTTCCCAGAGCCGATACAATAATACGTAGCGGGAAACCATTTTTGTGGATCTTTGGCAGCCCGTAACAGCGTGGGAGATTGCCATTCGTACAATTCAAGCGCCAGTAAATTTGATCATCAATGATGCCACTATCACGCCAAGATCTGACAAGTTCATTTAATTTCGATGAAATTTGTTTAATAGGATCTTTCTTTAATTTCTTGTAAGTGGACTGGTCACTGAGCAATTCAGTCATTTTTTCCAAATATTCCTCTTTGTCCATAATGACAGTAACTTGACCCTTGTCAGCTCTCGTGACAAAGACATCCTGGTTATCGCGCAAAAATTTTTTACATTTGGCATACCTATCTAAAATGTAGCGGTCGACCCTATCAACATGATTTTGATCCACTAAAAATCTATACAACGAATCCGTCACCGAGCCCCGCAAGCCATTAACTAAGTTTGCCGGAATTTTGTAAACATTTGCTTCGAAATTCTTTATCGTTTCTAAAACGGAATTAGCGCGGTCCCTCTTGTCAAACTGGTTTATTGGTAACGCGAATTTGTCTCCCAAGCTCAGGAAACCAGAAACCGAGTCAGGAATCTGTTTATTGCTAATGTTGACTAGCCATTTAGATTTATCTATCTTCGAAAATGGATCGATCGAAATGTTTCGTTTTTTTATTATTCCGTTGAATTTTCTGATTGATTTGACCTTTAATTTGTTATTATATTTCATGACTTTAACTTTGTTGAATTCGAAAAAATCAATAACTAAATTCTCCGGTAAGTTTCTGAATAGCTGTTCTTCAATATTAATAATTCTGGATCTTAAGAACTTTAAAAAATAATGGCAATCACCGATTTCAAGATTTAGCATGACAGCCTGGTTCCGTCTCCTGAGATTGTCAAACTTACGTATAGCCCTACCACCGCGGAAAAAAGTGTTGAACCTTGTGTAATAAATGTGTGGCGGCAGTACGTCATATTTCCTACAGCGAATTAAGAAGGTGAGCTGTTGACTCAATCTGCAGATTTTGTTCCTAGTGTTGATCCATGATTTCAGTAGAAGTGTGTTACCATGTCCATACTTCTTCGTGATGGTCTCGAAGAATCCATATTTAGTTAGAAACACCATTGTTGAGGTCAGTGGTGTATAATAAAATGTAAAATTCTTTTCTTCGTCAGTAAAAATTAACAAGCAGAAACACGCGGTATGCGGGCGCGACGTGACTCGCACGCTGGGGCGCGGCGGCGGAGGCGCGAGCGCGAACGCGGGTACGACTCGGGACATTTTAAAATATATTATTTTATTAACAAAGATTGATTTAAAGCCAGATTAATTTATTTAAGGTAATAACACACAAGTTTTCTTTGGAATAAGTTTTATAATGAGACATAATAAAACGAGAAAGAAAATTCAAATAATCTGAAGTTTAAAATATTATTATATATTTTTTGTGTATTTAATAATACTCAGAGAACAATTTCGAAAACATTATCCGGCAGCCGTTATTCTGGCCATTCTATAATCATCGGTGTCGCGAAAATTGACGGTTTCGCAAAACGTCAAGCCGATGACAGAGACTTGTGACGAGAAAGAGAGAGAGAGAAAAAAAGGGGGGAATTGCCACGTACAGACATACGCACAAACATATTCACGTACGTACGCGCATACGTACCCCATAGTTTGACTCCAGCGCTAGACGCACAGGGGGGACAGATGTCTACGGGGGGCAGGTGTACCCCAGTGGTGCGCGTGCCAACCAACCCCCCGCCGCGCCACCCATTCAAGACTATAATTTACTTGAAGAATGCCCGACCCAGCCAGGCATTCATCCCAGAGTGACGTGGGTTGCTGCCTTAGATTTAACAGCGAGGTTCTCGATCGCGAGAAGCCGATCGCAGATGAGTCCGCGATTGCCACCCTCGACGTCGAACATCGGTGACGTATCGCGTCTATCACAACAATAACGATGACATCGATGGATACTTAACAAATTAGCGGAAATTACAATTGTCGAGAATTTAGAAATCAGATTGCAGTATGATGAAGATATTGCTCAAATTTATTTGAACTAACAACATCCGCTTAATCCGTAAATGTATACATTTTTTTGCTGTCGCAAATCATCTTTCTTTTTTAATTAAAATAAGGGAAAAGAGCTACCTATATATGTATATTTGTATATTTGGTTGTTTGTAGTATTTCTCGGATTTAGATGCGAATGGTGCATTTTCCTAATGGCATCAACTGTCTTGACACTTCCTCACCCCGGGCTTTAATCACATGTAAAACCGGGATTAAGTCCGCGCCAAAACCCCGTCGGACAAATCATTGATTTAGCTTCATTGTGAAGCAAGTTGGAAGCACCGCGCGCGCGTTTTATTGGGCTGGTAGAACCGAGATTATGCAGGATTACATGCGCGCTGAAAGTATGTTTGATCTCTCGTCTCCTATCTGCGTGAGTTTTATTCGAATCAGAGGGGCTCGAAAAAAGACAGTCCATTCAAACCCTGCTGAAATGGAGCTTAGTAGACTCATTGAAACAAACGTATATTTACCCTGCTTGCGCTTGACTTAATCATTATGCTACTGCTAATTTAAAATATAAACATTGATTAAATTGCAATTGGTAGTTCATTAGTGCTTATCTGGCGTTTGTGCTAATCGTTTCATGCTAATTAAAATCTTGAAATATCAAATACATGATATAGACATACAAAAAAACTTACATAAATTAATGTCGGTGTAGTGGAAATTTTTAACATTACTTATTATTACATTAATGATCAATATGTTCTAACGGGAATGTTTTGTATAACATGTTTATTTCTGTAGCGGCTATTTACAGTTATAAGAGCTATATTTCATCTGGAATTCGTCTTTAAAAGATTTACCTATACAGAAGATGGATAGAGTTTCCTTTTCATGGCCAATTATCGAACCGCTGAGCGGTTTTCCCTAACTGTTCAAATCGCCCGCAAATAGTAACTCAATCTAGTAACCAAACGTAGCCCTTCGTTTTGAAATCGCTAACCACTGTCAGCAAATTAGTAATGTAATATCATATATCGGCTCTTTTATGGAGGAGATTCAATGGGAAGAAGCTACTAGTTTTATTCACGGGAACGTTGTTCTCTTGAATAGCGGAACAGCCGCTAGAAATCAACGATCAGTTGAGCATAAAATCTGGTCGACACGTAAGTAAAATAGCATGAAGATACAAGAAAGAAATATCTTAAATGCATTAATCGCGTAAGTTGTTTGCGTTAAGGAATTCCGAATAAAAGAAGTTGTTCTAACATTCTCATATACCAATTCAATCTCGTTGTTAGATCAAACGCCAATAATGTTGCAATGTTCCATGTTTACCTAAGAATTTCAGAATTAATTCTTATTATTCTTTTAATCAGGGGTGACACGTCGTTGTCAATTTTGTCCACGACTGGACCCCGAAAATTAAAAATGACGAAAGCGCATTGCGCGATGAGATCCTTTTAAATATATTCAATGTTATTCCTACACTTTACACGCGTGCTGGTCCCATAAGCAGTCAAGTGGTGCCGTAGCTCGTGCCCCACGCGAATCCCCCCGTCCTCGTCGCACCACCGGGTACCACGAAATCCCGAATTCAGAGACTCCCCCTGCGGGCCCCCTCTCGTCATCCCCCTTCAGTCACTGGCTGGCAGCTCATTAAACACCCACAGCGCCCTTGGTCGCCCCTCGTCCTGATTTAACTATTGTTTAGCAGGCGTGTGTACGTGTGTATGTGCATCGTCGTCCACACGCAGCGAACCCGATGAAGACTCGTCGTAGCGTGTATGGGGTGCTCGAGAAATTAATGGCACGAGAAGAAGAAGTCGTTCATTGCGAGAAAGAGCTCCTTGCAGCACGCGTCCCTCGAACTACACGATAAAAAAAGTGAGGAGATTTGTATGAATTTACAGGTGCGAGAAAATATGAAGTAAAACGTTGCAAATGGAGGATTTATTTTAAAAAGCGTGAATTCAAGGACCGATGAAAATTAGAGTATGCGCTTCGCGAAACCAAACACTCAGAGAAATACAATCTATGCGGATCTGAAGCTACATAGAGATCCGAGAATCTCTGAATATTTATAAGAATCTAATCATAAGCGAAATTACACAAAATTAATCTCTTTTACATCAAGACGACGATTGTTTTCGGGTTGCATCGACGATTTTCGAGCACCCCGTATACGACCATGCTAATGTGTGCGCGATCAGCAACATCGTCACAACCACTATGCGTTCACCATCACCAGCAAAGGGATCGAACGAGCCATCTGTCCGTATTTTCGTGTCGTACGTACGAATGGCAGTGGTTCTTATTTTGATGCACTTCGCGTAGTTCATGCGATGAGTTATGCAGGCGGGGTGAGAAGGCGAAATTTCGCGCCCGTCCGTCGCGCGGGTCATTCTTCAGGCGATCCTCGAGGGAACTTCTAACAAGGTCGACAGCGATCAGCTAAATTTGTTGGTTCAATTGCTTTCGATTTAATTGCGACATTGTCATGCAGCCATTACTTTAATTACAAGGCTTGCAAAAAGATAATTAAAAAAAGACAGTAAAGTGTAGTAAACGTGAATACATCTTATATAAATTTTATTTATAAATCTCAAAATATTATATATACATCAGATATTTTTAAAAAATAGCATTGATATACAATCTTTTCATTCTGTTTATTAAATAATTATTAATGTCCAAAGAAGTAATACGACAATGTTAAAGTTTGCTACATTAACTTCAAGTATGACTTTATTCCTAATAGTTCTAATGCGAAATAATATTTTTATACATTATTTTTTATTTTATTTTTAGTTCTTTCATTTAAAATTTACATATTTTTAAACTTTGTTTTAAAGTCGTGCGTTTGATATAATAAATACGCTCGAGATTTTTGGCGCCAAGCTTTTAATCATCGTTCATTATCTACCTAAATCCAGTCACGGATTTTGAGCACCGCCGGAAATACAGAAATGACGTGTCCCTCTCCCAGTATACACCGGCTCGAGCTTTGATTGCGATCGTTCAACCCCAGCAACGTACCTCACCCCTTTGCGCCTTTCTTGCTCGCGCCAACGCCACCCTGCACATTATTATTTCATAACAATCACACCATGCGCGAAACGATAACTGTCCGTTACGAGCAAGCGACGAGTTAAAGGCGATCATAATGTAACCGATAACGAAAATCGAATTGTACGCTTATTATTAATTTTTGTGTGATAACGGATCGTCATTTGGTATTTTATGAATATTTTATAATTTGTTCTTCCCACATTTGCTCATACAAACATTTTTATATGTGCGTTTGAAAATAATTTTAATGATAACGAAATTCGAGAAAATATGTATAAAGGATAATATAAACATATAAAAAAAGAGGAGAGAAGAGACAGGAGAATAGTTATGGATTTCTTCACTTCATACTTAATTAATAACACAGCTTAAGTTTTTTTTATAAAAGAGGCACAATCTATTCCAAAGCGAAACACTTAAGCGCGTTTTAATTTTCTAATTACTTCCACCGAAGTAATAGGAGAAGATGGACAATTGTCCGCTAGTGTGTCCGGTTGTCCATCCGTCTATTGAATCATCTGCCAACGAGTTTAAATTTCATCCACGTCCATCCAACGATGGACGCAAGCAAGAAGTTAATTAAATCGTCCGTTATCCATCTCGACTAAAGGATCGACAAAAAAGCTTTTACTCGCTTGGATGACTGTGTGTTCACTCTCATTATTTCTATATACAAGAATAAGAGATATTAATGAATCCTCTATTACGTGATTAGACACGTATTTAGAAATAATTACATTAAGCAAAAAACTGAATAATTAATAAATTAAAAATGACTATAACAGCATCAATTATCCTTTAACATAAGTATGAAATATATTTAAAAAATGTATATATTATTTTTATATTTAAAAGATATGCTTGCATTCTTCATAAACAGAAACGTTTAGCTAAAAAAATTGTATTATTGCTGAAAACTTCTTTAAATAAGACAAGCATTCTTTGATCTCGTACACTGTAACACAGCTCTGCCTAAGAATATATTTATATATCTTATATAAGTCTCTCTTTTCACGCAAATCTGTGCTTTCTCACGCGTATCAGCGACCGTTTAGTGCCTCCTCGAGAAATAAGCGCCCTGACCATCGCTTCGGCCACCCCGAAATCCTGCTGAAGCGTGCGCCCCATTTCACGGTTGTTTCGTAAGAAGCCGGCCGGGCCGCGGCCCTTTGAAATCCACCACTTCGCGGCGAAGATCTGAGGCGAGCCACCGAGAAAGGATTTTCGCGCTCTTGAGCCCTCAGTTTCGCCCCTTTTCGACGGGATTCTTCGACGGGCGCGATATACTCTCTCGATTTACCCAACTTTCGGAAATATCGATCCGGCCGGGATCCTTTTGATCCTTAGAACGTAACCGATGCGCCAGATCGAGCATGAGAAGAGGAGGGCCAAGAGAGTGGATTTCCTCATTTTTCTTTCCGACCGCATACTCCTCGTGGGAGTTTATTAGATACCGATATCGCATCCGAGTAACGGGTAAATATCATCAAACGGATATATGAAGGAAGCAGGAAGTACTACATATAGGTACAGAAAGTTCCCGTTATGGTCTCGTAGAATTTAAAAGGATTGAAAAAAGAAGGGTTGGACCGTTTAGTTACCTGCCACTTTGCTTAGCGGATGAGTTTACTTAGGAGGATTTTTATAAGAGTTAAGGATGAAGAAATCTCTAGTGCATACTCTGTAAAGTATCAATGTTATTCATCACTGAATTTATTAAACAATGAAAAAAATTATCATATTACAAGACAATTATTTACGACAAAAATTTACATTTTTAGTTATGCATTCGCTAAAATCGTCAAATGTAATCTTTTAAAATAAAAAATATACTTTTATCTATTACGAATAATCTGTTCTGGGGAAATTCTATAAAGAAAAAAATAGCCGTCCCTTGATCATAATCTTCCGACATATGTCTATATTCCGGAAACGATTGGCGAGAAACGAATCGGTATCACGGTCGACATTTCAATTTTTTATCGTTCGTCGCTTCCGGAAGGTATAAAAAAGCTTCCGTGGGACAACTCGCAGTCGGCAGACGGCTTTAACACACTAAGGACTAATCACTAAGTTATGCATTTTCCACGGTGGTCTGGAGCGAGGGGAAAGCGCAGCGCGCAGGAAAATCGAAGTCACGACGGCCATGTCGAATCGATTAGAATGCGGTGTACGGGGGTGCTCGTCTACCTTTGTGAACCACCGAACGTGTAATTTCAAGGTACTTAAGCCGCTTAACGAGATTTTCATCCCATTTGCCCATTTCCTAAGACCTAAGGAATGAGACCATTTTCAATATTAAATGTTTCTACGTGACTGAAATTACTTCGAAGAAATGTGAAACTTTGAAATCATTTCGGATTCGAGAAGTAATAATAAAAGATAATATTAATATACATATATACCTATCTTCACACACACATTAAAACCTCTGTTTATATATTTTAATAAATTGTTTCTTTTACAATTTCTAATTTTTATTTTAAAATATTTTTTTAGGAAAAATAAAATTGTATTATTTTTATATTCTTATTTTTATAATAGAAAAGTGCAACAAAGATAAATGATATAAACTGACTTACCTAATATTGTGATATCAAAAATAATCTAAAATTTGTTTCCATGCTTATTTATATACTTCTATATTATCCAAAATATTCTCTCATGACAAAGATAAGATAATTTGACAGACTATGCATGTTATCATGAGATAATCCTTTTCAGCCAATTGGCTGGAATCGCGCCACACTTTATCTTCGCACTGCAAACTACCGCGCACGACACGTGTCGGTCACGTGCCGGAACCAGAACTGTAATAGTGCATCACTGTGCGTATATTTGCCCACAAAGTGCGTGTCAACTCGACCAAAAATTGCCCACAGATAACGGGTGTCTCGATAAAAAATATCGGACAGTGATAAAATAATAATCCGCTCATATGCGACGTGTGTCACGTGGCGACATGAGTGGCTTTAAAAAAGTGATTAAAAAAGCGAAGAATAGCATTTAAGTGAAATACTATAAAGACGAATAGGTGTTATTTCGGCACTCTCGAACAATTTGACCCATATGTCAATGGAAGGCAAGCGTCATTTTAAATAAATATCGCTAACTTTTACAAAATATGTTACGTATAAAAGAATATATTTTTATATTAAATAAGCATTATTTAAATAAATTTTACATTAAATTTTTATATTAAACTAAATATTTATGTACCAAGTTTATCAATTTGCGAGAAGAAATAATAAAGTATGAAGATCGTATATGAATAACATATCACTAATTTACAAAATGCAATTGTGTGACTACAAGCAAACATATTTTAAAAATGACACGTTAGTCTAATTTTACTAATTGTAAGTATACAGATATACAAGGTGGTGAGAATATCTTGATAGATAATCCGGCATATATGATTAATCATCGCTTCTTCACGCTTTCGTCTATTTCCCACCGTTATCAGCCGCATACCAATTGGTCGCATCCGCCATCGATCTTCTTCTTTAAACGGATATCTCGAGTTAACGCGATGAACGACGGCGGTCACGTGCGGCTCGCTGTGCACGTGAATGAAGAATACGAAACTAGGAGGAGTGAGCGCGAACGAATGCCTTCGCCACGTGTCCGTATCACCAACCCCGAATTCGGCGACACGTGTCAAACGAGCAACGTGTAAAAGTGACCGTAATTGAGATATCATAGCCAAACGAGAGATTCTCGGCTAATCTCGGCGGTTTCACACCGCGGCCGCACGCACGTGTGGCCGCCACGTGTCGACTGTTCGCCTGGCAAATTCGTTATTTGTAGCACTTGGCGTGTCGATTAGTGCAATTAACATCACAGCGATTGGAATGAGGCGTAGCTAAGTTTAAGCAGACACTCTTTAACCCTGAATTATTATTCAAGCTGGTGTTTAATTATCTATACTACTATTATAATCCTTGCACAAAAATATCTTTTTTTAGGAAAACTTAAAAAATTTAAAGTAATAAAAAAAACATTAATTAAATATCGTAAAATTAGTATAATACTCTGTCACATTGCCATAATTTATTATACAGATTTTGTAAATTTGTGTAATTAACAGCAGAAATAAAGATTTGCAGTCTTTTGTAGGAAAGAAAAGATAAAATAATCTTAACACATAATTAAAGTTCAAATATCTTTTTAAGAATACATTATATTTAAAATTAAATTCTTTCTTAATTTGGATATATTTTTATCTGGTAGGACTGCAGAAACGACGATCAATGATTCAAGCAAATTCAACAACGCCATGATCAGAAGAAACAAAATAGTATGACAGGATGTATTGGACGCGATCGAATGGAACTGCCGGAGGATATTGGAGCAGCCTGTCACGTTGTAAATGTTTGCGGCACGTGATACGCCCGTAGCAGTTTGCAGAAGAGTTCAATTAAAACGCTCTGTCTGCTGAAGCAGTTTGCACGATCATTTAGGCGCATACAAACAAATGCAGACACGTCTAAAATCAAATTTAAACAAGAACTTTACAGATCTTAATAGAACAACCTCGTTACAATTAAACGTCTCAAAAAGTAAAGAGAGATTAATAAAAAATTGTTCCTCTTTAGATTTTATATATGATTATATCTTTCGAATTGACTTACATAGACCTCAATGATATCGCGTACAGAGATTAAATGAGAAAAGAACAAAGAGAATTGCAATGTATGAAGGATACAAAAAAAAAACAATTCTAGACGATCGCAGACGTAACGTCATTGTCGTAACTATTCATAGGCGGCTTCAATCGTTTCGTGCTCAGGCTATTCACAAAAGCACCCCTGGCTCCCATGCGGATGATCATAGGCGCCCGCACTTAAATCTGATTCAGATAACGGCTCTGCTCCGCGCAAGTACAAACGAACTCGACGACGAAATACATGGGATTACTTTTCAAAGAGGAAATCCGATCGATCGATTACATCAATGAAACATATCAAAATAAAGACAAAAATTATAATCTCGAGATAAAAAACGATTGAGACAAATCGCGCCTTGTCTATATCGGATTGATCTATATTAAAATATAGCAAAAGATCAATTCAATAGCTCCCTGTTTGTCCGCAAAAATAGAGGCATTCGACGTCCGGCTGCCTGAGAATGTACGGGTTAAGAGTTAGGTCGGCAAATTCGATTTCCGTTAACGGCCGTGAAAGAAGACCACCGACGGTTGCGTGGCCCGAAGGGAGTGAAACAAAGTGGTCACATTAGAATCTACTGTGAATCTCATCGAGGTCGAGATACCTTTCGATCAGATATCTTCCGCGGCTGCCAGGTGAGCCAGTTCGAGCGAATAACGCCTTTTGACGTTAACGCCAGCCACCTCTCGTGTGTCCCGTACACCGTAAATGCTCGTCGACGCACAATGGCCAGCAGATTGTGATCTTCCGCCTCGGTCCCTGGTTACCAGCGACCATTACCATTATATTTGTACTCGTGTACTATCACCTCATTGTCTCGTTTATCTGTCAGAGCGTCGCCGAGAAGAGAGTCTTTCATATATCAATGGATTCGCGTAATTTTAATGTCTTGTTCCTGCTTCATAATAAAATAATAAGTACAGAAGAAATAATACTTGCACGTTTTACTAATAATATTGTTACATAATGGCACATGTATTGTTTTAACTATAATTATTTTAATTATACTACATTATCTCATATAAATGAAAGACTACTCTTCGCAATTTTAATTCACTGTCGTACAACGTAAAATAATCTGTTCGGTATAATTTTCTCTCGCTTTGATAAGTTACGAGGAAACCTACGTTCGCCGAATTACCGTCGTGTGTGAGTCATTGATTACGATAAAAATAGGATTTACCGACTCATCGCATCGCAAAATCCGAGACGGTCGGACCGATTCGGGAGACAGGAGCCCGTTTCTGGGGAATACTCGACGAGGGAGAGAGCCTTTGTCCGCGTAGTTCGCGAGGATCTATCCTCTCGACATCCCGAGGGATTCTTCGTGTATTATATTACCGGTCGCCCTCCTAGGAGCGATCATTATCTCTTTAGGAACTCGGGGCCAGGAATATGGGCCAAATAACGTAGGAATTATCCTCTGTATTAATAATAGCTATAATATCACCGCGCAAAAAGCATGATTCCGAGAGTACCTAATTTATAAAAATATTATTAAAAAGTAAGATTTCTAAATTTTGCATTTTTAAAAATAAGAGTATTCCCCGTATTTCTTAAAAATAATTATTTCACCCTCAGTCGTTGATCTATTGAAAAAAAATTATCATTTAAATCAACCTTTTTCACGAACAAGTCTCTTATAAAAAAAAAAAAAAAACGAATTGCACGTGCGTGTTGCACGTATAGTAATCATCGCAGATGCTGCCGGCCACTTGAGAACGAAGTGGTCCGGTCCGCGAGCAAGTAAAACAGTTGCTGTTGGCCGTGAAATAATATCGTCGAGAAAAAAGGCCGCACGCGCCATTGCTCTTCTATTGCGATGTTATAAGATAAACTGCAGCAGTATAAATAGATGCTTAAGTGTGTCGAAAAAAATTCAATCGACGAATAAATCATACGATAATTTAGCTTCTCTCTTATTATATTACATTATTTTAGCAAAAAACAGTTCTATTCTTATAACACACGTACTTAATTATAATTCCCATAAATAATTATACTTACAATATTATATATATTGTATGTATAATATATTTCTATTTATATTTTATAATTATTCTCAAAATATCACTATATCATTCACACACGCGAAATATACTTACAATTAGTTTTAATAGAAATCCATTTACCGCGAGAGTGATATTTCTTTTTCGATCCCTTTTACATCCCCTTCGTCGTAAGTCGTCGAGATCGAAGGAAAACACAGACTCCCAAAGGATCTGATCCCCGCGGAGAAACGGAATACCGATAAAAATCGCTACATTTTTCCTGAAAACAAGGTCCAGCGAGGCAGGACGGATCCCTTCGATGTCAACCCCCTATGTGACAATCGTCCGCGCTCCATCGAGCGGTGTCTCCTAACTGGGGTACCTGTAACCCCCGCAGTTTCGACGGTCTAAAAACGTCCTTCCGGACGAACGCGCTCTCAGAATAGAAGTCCCTCGTACGCGATAATGCGAGCACGTCAGCTCTCCCGCTCCGACGATTATGAACCGTCGTGCGAAGACGAATGCTAATCAGATTCTAATTCGTTCGCCCACGTTATCCGAGCAAATTAATGTGCGCGCGTAAATAACGCGTGGGTCATTCGACGTGCGTCAAATCGAAGTTCCGCCCTTTTGATTCACAAAGCCTTTCATTTCCTATAGCATTTAATAACTAATAAAAATATAAATACATTAAAACAAATTTATTGTGTTCCAATTGCAAAATGTAATAAATGCCATTGCACTTTTTTTATTTTTACAAAAAATATGAAAATTATGACAACGAATATTGTTGATAGATTACGAAAACGTAACAGATGACGCGCTATATTTTGAAAAGAAGCGAAAACTCGGGTGCGAAGACACCCTTCAGGCAACAGAAAAAAACTTCTCTGTTGCGATTTTCAGCGGAAAAAAGTAAATGAGTTCTGCGCAAAGCTGTAACTAAGCGGCAGCTGCGACGAGCGAGGCATGAAGGAAGCGTGATCAAGATCACACTTCTGGAAGACTGCCCTAAGTCATGCTAATCGAAAGGAATATTGATCAGGTGTTTGTCTGCCTACGCGTAAATCGTGTTTAAACGCAATTGAAATAATATATTCAAGGAAATATATTAAAATTGCTTTTGGTAATTAAGATTAATTGACGGAAAATTATGCGTGAAATAGCAATATTGAATTTTATTATCTGGTTTAGTTGGTTTTTTAAAACTTTCTTACGTTCTCGTAGATATACATAAAGACTATATTGAGAAGTTCAGCTTGATTTAAAAAAGGAAGTTTTTAATGTCATTGCGCTTGGTAAAGGCATTTATATCAACTTCCACGAGAAATGTTAAAATTTCCATTTATAGCACTTACACTGCCCAGCACGATTTTCCATGGCAAGGGTTAACAGAATAAACCGTCGCCATTCAACGTCGCCCATTATCTACCAGAGAAAACAAACTGGTCATCTCTCGTTGCGCGCATTATGTCCGGGCTGTCACGGTTGTAGAGGATTACACGTCGATTACGAGGCGCAATTTTAAACCCTCTCCCGCTTGCAGTCTGCACTCACTCCGTTTCTCTGTCGCTCGCCTCGCGTCGCAACCCTTTTGTGGGTTACTCTATGGTTTTACAATCAGTCACCCGTGCTGTGACACGACCGATGGGTCGTCATCTACGAAGGGGTTGCCTCGTTTCGGAAAGCGGATTACGCTCGTCTCTCGCGTTTCTCTTTTCACCAGTTCTCACTTCACGCCGAGTCGAGTCTCGATACCGGCGAACTCGACGGCTGCCGTTTCTCGTGTGATCGATGGACCCCGAGTCAAACCGCTCGCTCGCGTATCTTCCTTCAACGATCATAGATTCTCTCTTCCCTCGGCCGATTACGGTTTTGCACGTTTCTCGGCTCGCCATGGTGATTTTTACCCGTCATTGTTTACGGAGCAATCCTTTCTTTTCCAGAAGGTGTGTCCGTCCAAGGGGTGAAATTTGACTTCCGAAAACGCAATAGCCACAAAAATAACACGCCGCGATTTTTGCGTGTTAGAACATCACATTCATCGCATAATCTAAATATAAAAAATTAGCATGATCACCAAGTTAGGTATTTAGATATATCTGTTAAATAATTAGTTCAAGACACAATTCACATAAAAATGTCATTTGAATAATTTATCTAAATGTCCCTATATAATATCTAAAATTTTATTTTTAATATATAAGATATAAGCATACGTTTTTTTCTATGTTAAGTTAAAATAGTTTAACATTTAGATTGTTGTTCGACAAATCGAAAGTAGCGTCGCAATTGTTTTCGTACCGCGACAGAGAACGATCGCAGTTTCTGGACATTGCTTCGCAAATCGCTGAGGTTTACTTTCGGACAAGACGTAATCTCTCGATATGTTCGGGAAATACTTTATGCGGAATACTCGGGGTGCCTCGAAAGTTCCGCCGTCCCCCCAACCTTTGCGCTCTGCAAAGGTGCCCCCGGCTTTTTTTCCAGTATGAATGATGATGTATGGATGCTGGCTCTGGGCACCGGGGGCACGGTAAAGGGTTCCATTGTTGCGTCCTCCCCCTGGAGAACGAACCCACTCTGCCCCGCAGGGGAGACCTTCGTGAAATATTACTGCCGAGCAACAAACTGCATTCTGCAGGCTGTATACTGTTAATTTTATGCCCGATTTTTTTGCCCACTCCATCTAACTCCACCCTTCTTCCTCACCTCGCAGCCCTCGCTTTCTTGGCAGCCATCCCTCGATGTTGTTACACAAGAGTCCGTAGCTCGAAGTGCCAATAATAATAAATATTCATTGAATTATTCTCAGAAACAACATCGAAAGAAGCGTGCAAAATAATATCGATCCTTATATCACTTAGTTTCTAAACGAGTACTGTGTATGCATTGTAAAAAAATTTTGATTTTATGACAAACAATTTCATCAAAATGCTTACACTTACTAATAATCTTATTAATAATCTAACAATATCACTCTAATTTTACAAATACACTAATTTTTGAAAATTTTAACCATATAAAAATTATATGAGAATCAATAACTTAAATTGGCAATGAGAGTCAGACGCGGTAATTAGTGCGTGTTTAATCAAAAATGATTTATTTAGGGATACAAAATCCAATATTCCGTACGTTTCGGCACCAACATCGGGCCATCTTCAGCAGATATACAAAAAATTAAATTCTCGATTTCTCCATCATACCCAGCGTGTCGCGAGATTGCAAAGTCAAGAACCTAATACCGAAGTATGAGTAACCAAATGATCGACATCTGTAAAGGAGTTAAAACTTAAAATTGAAATAAAGGAGTTAAAACTTAAAATTGAAATAACGGAGAATTACAAATAACCGACTCACCAAATAGTCCGGAGAACGAGATCGCAGTAACAAACACATATTTTCATTTAAATGTCAATTTGGCTTATTTTAGCTCCAATAAACTTATGAAGTTTATTAAGGTACAGAAGGATGTGCTCCCAGTCAAATCTAACAAAAACGTAGTATATAAGATCTTGTGTAAAAATTGTAATGCTTCATATGTTGGACAAACATTGAGGAAGTTACAAACTAGAATTTCTGAACACGAAAGCGATATTCGCAGGAAAAGAGCTACGAAGTCCGTTATTACGCTACATAGAGAAAATTGTAACCATGATTTTGACTGGGATAACGTATTAATCCTTGATAAAGAAAAATTTTTATCCAAAAGACTTGTATCTGAAATGGTGTACATCCAATTGCAAAAAAATGGCCTCAATTTACAAACGGACACCGAGTTTCTTCACCATGCCTATTCTTCCATAATAGAGAAACTGTAAATCATACTTTTTGTTTTCGGCATTGTCTCGCGACATACGCAGTTGTAGTTAGTTTATTTATTTATTGATTTACATATTTACATTTTATAATCTTCAACCTGTACTTGACAATCTATTTATTGTTCGTTCCGTCACGACTTTGCTCAGTGTCGTTATATTCTTCGTGACAATACCATGTAGCTCTTAAAGCATTGTTTTTTAAATTTTGTGATTTTGCGCTGACGACTATCGATACATAGATGAAAATATGTGTTTGTTACTGCGATCTCGTTCTCCGGACTATTTGGTGAGTCGGTTATTTGTAATTCTCCGTTATTTCAATTTTAAGTTTTAACTCCTTTACAAATGTCGATCATTTGGTTACTCATACTTCGGTATTAGGTTCTTGACTTTGCAATCTCGCGACACGCTGGGTATGATGGAGAAATCGAGAATTTAATTTTTTGTATATCTGCTGAAGATGGCCCGATGTTGGTGCCGAAACGTACGGAATATTGGATTTTGTATCCCTAAATAAATCATTTTTGATTAAACACGCACTAATTACCGCGTCTGACTCTCATTGCCAATTTAAGTTATTGATTTTTGAATTTCGAGAGTCCTTAAGGATTTTATTTATTATATGAGAATGTATGTATGAGATATGTGAAAAATTGTAGATGTAAATATATGAAAGGAAGTTGTTACATACGCTGATATTCATTATTAAGGAAAGTACTTTCGGATATTTTGGGGTTCAATCGAACCCTCCATCTGAAAAAGAGTCAGTAATCTGAGAAACGGGCAAATCGGGCCCCGCGAGTCGCGAGAACAATGCGAGGCCGCAATTAATAGAGCCCGTAATCGGATGCACCCTGCGCTTTCTATGCAAATTTCGATCGGACACGGTTTTAGAGATTCGCCTTGGCCCTTCTCGTGCGTCAACAATGCGCCGACTTCGCCGACAATGGGAAATAATAAACCGTGATAAATAGCTGAGCAAATACATGTCTGCGATCGCTCTCCGTCTCTCCGTTTCTCTCTCTCCTGCGCATGTTCTCAGTTCCAGGTGCGGCCGCTCGAATTCCAAAATAAATACGCTCGGCAAATACACGGGGTGGCCCGTGCCGGAATAAACGATAACCGGTATTAATTTCCCTGCTTACGCTGAAAATACTGAACTCGATTTGTCGCCCGATAGAAGAAAACGAGAAACATTCGCGCGCTGTTGAGATACGCGTTGCAATGTCAGCCTCAAATGACCGACCGCCATCGACTTTTGACACCATATATGGTTCTATTATTTATTGTTCTATTGAAATGCAAAATAATTGTAAAATAGTTTATAATATTATAGCAATTTTTTTAGAATCTCTTTTATTTACTTTTAAAACAACCGCAGACACAATTCTATTTTCTTTTACTTATAATAAATAACATTTATCTACTTTACACGTGTTAAAAAATTAATTTGTTATATTCACTCTTTCGTTCACATCAATGAAGATGTATTAGTAAAATTATGACATAATGTGTACGATCAGATTTTGGTGCATTTAAATCGGGCCAGGTGACCCCGTCGGGGCAAAATCCGTCACGAGACGGTTTTAGAGGGCCGAAACTTGAAGAGGCAGCACTAATCAAAAGTGGTCCACGGAGACAGATTGAGGGGCGTGCTGAAATAAATCAGTCTTTTGTTTTACAGCCCTAAAACGGCCGTTGGGAATATATACAGCGCGCGAAATGATGTCCATTCATTAAAACGCCCCAGCTGCGAGATCGAAAAAGACTCCTGGTGCCGATTCAGCGGCTCCGGACAGCGCGATTAAATAATCTCGGCCATTGTGACAGAGTCATTATTTACTATGTACACTTTATTTATTGTTATCGTATGCAACATGTAAATTTTATTGCATACCGCGCTTAATGTAATTGCACCTGGGCTTTAGCAATTTGGAAAGGGACGCGCACAAATATTTTGAAACCAAAAATAATTAATGGTATCAAATAGTTGTCTATACAATAACTGCTCTTAAAATTTTTCTAAGAGAATCGACTTCTAGATTCATCGATTCGGAGATCCGTTGGATAATCTCTTCTTAAAATTAAAGTCAGGTTTTCTGGAAAGCTTTGAATATCTTACTTTCTCAAGATAAGATATTTTCTCTTCTTTCACAACATATCTCCGTAGACAAAACATAAAGTAAAATCTTACAATCAGCTGTCTCATTTGTTGCCTCGTTAAGAATCCAGGTTCAGTTATGTGGAGCGAAATTAGCAAGCAGAGATAACGCGAGTTCTATCTGAACGTGCGCGGCCGCGGCGGGGCGAATGGGCAAGGAGATGCTTTCTTAGCGGAGAAGACAGTCTGTGGACTCTGACACAGCAGCTTGTAGATATGGTACTCACAAGATCGTCTTCGCCGCCTTTCGCCAGTCGCCGGAATTGTTATCGCGAATATTTCAAGTCCGAATTGTTATTGCAATCGTGCGTGCGTGCTTCTCGCTCTGTATGTATCGCGATATACAACCGACACAAAAAGCAGCTTGATTGTGATATAACGTCGGTATGTCTAAAGCTGTTAACCCTGAGTATATCTGAAGTTTAACTCTGCTCCGAATGTTTTCATCGCAAAGAAAAAGTCTTGAGTTTGATTAATTCGCTCGCTATCGCGAATTTATCTAAAATATTTTAATTTTTATGGCCTTTCCAAGAATATCTATCGGAATATATCGAGAGAGAGAGAGAGAGAGAGAGAGAGAGAGAGAGAGAGAAACCATTTGTTTAATAATTGTCCTAATGGAGAATTATTTTTTAATCTTAATTAGAAAACGTGATTAAAGTACACAATTCAATTTAGCGCAACAATGATTGTTTAAGCTGCGATCGTTGCGTGAGTAACATATAAAGTAATATAGCTTATAAGCGTAATCTAGACACTGCTAATGAGATCTTATGAATCATATATTCTATATATAGAAGACATCGGGCTTATATGCTACAATACATTTGAATCTAAGTTGTTTAATTGAGTTTCATATTGCAATCTAAAAATATTTAAAACTAATATTTTTCGAATGCGACAAATTTTTTTTAATATAAATATTTTATTCTTATTATTATTAATTTGCTTTTATTTAATTTTATTTAATTTGTAATTATTTTATCGTAATTTTTAATTTTCTTTATTTTTAATTTTTTAATTAATCACGAATAAAATAACCAAATTGGAACTATTAATTCTCGTATTATTGCATTTTAATAAAGCAATTATAATAGTGGCATTATGGTAATAACCGCAAAGATAATATTTATCAAAGTGAGAACATTCTTTCTAATTTTAATATATTGTAATTATTTGACAGCTGATATTTTCCGATTATAGTCTTTCTTTTTTTTTGATGATGTCTATCAGTGTAATCCTATATAGTGCATGCAGAATGAAGAGGTGTGAAGTATAATTATTGCGCGGGCGCGGGTCAATAATTCGTGCCACGTTGCCTGGCGACGGTATTCCTACTCTGAACCTCTGGAACAACCGGCTCGAAGTGCTCCTCTCTTCCTTCTCCAGCTGTCCAGACTCCAGACAGAAGCCGACAAGCCTTCAACACGGCGCTACCAAGAGCAAAGACGAAGATCTTGTCTTCCAATTTCGGCGGCTGACTCCTCACAGTGTCATCTCCGTTTGTAAAGAGAACCAGGTATTAAGTCTGACTCGCGCTTGATCTCTCATTCTTTCGTTCTTTAAAAATCTGCATTTGAAACCGCGTCGAGTTTCTGGAGGGAGAAACACGTGACGAGTGTGCAACATATTCTGCATGCGCGAGAATTGTTTCGATAATCGTCGCACATGCGGTTTCCCAGAATCATAACTGCATTGCGGTTTACGAAATTAAGGTATCGATGTAGGAGTATATTAAATGTCTCTGATATTAATTAATTTATAAATTTAACGCGACAGTATCATTTTTGAATCGATTAAAGTAGCACGTAAATAAATTGAATGTTATTTAATATTATAAAATCACTTCGACGAAAGTGTGATTTGCTTGTCGGCAGCGGCCACAGTTCATTGAATCACCATATATTACAACTAGTTCCTGTTACAAATTAACAGAAATAAATACTTGGAAAAGTTTATCACTGACAAATATACCTCGCTGTTTAAAGAATCATTATATCCTACACGCTATTTGTCTTTCAAATTAAAAAAACTTGAACATCTTACGCAACGAGCTATTAAGTAAAATAATTATTTATATGTATGTCTTTTATAAATCGTTAGCATAATTATTTTTTATTTTATAAATTGTATAAAATTAATAAAAATATGCTAACGAGAAAATAAAACGTTTAAAATTGTTTTAAAATGTTAAAATAATTTATTATCACATTTGTGAATTTAATCATATATTTTATATTTTTTATTGCAATACAATTTTTAGATGTGCTCCCTTAATTTTAATAATTTCAAATAAGATTAAAAAGGTAAAATAATTTAAAAATAAAATTAATTAAGAATCTATTGATTGCTTGCAGAACTGGAAGCGGTGGTATGTGGAGGAAAAAAGATGAGCCGACGAAAGATGCGTCGCCAAACAATCGATCACTCATAAAAAATTATATAAAATTCGTGTCTGAACGTTGGTCATCATTGAAATCGTCATTTAATAACAATTTCGAAAGACTATTTGGTTTTAAATTAAGTAATTTGTCAAGTTTTGAGAAAATTACTCAGTTCCTATATCGCCCGACAGATCCAGCTAGTCTAGGAGTAGTTAGAGCTTTATTTGGTAAGCCAACATGATAATTATATTATTACAATTATATTATTACATTTCTGTGTAAATACAAATTAAGCTAGGTAACTGTCATAAATTAAAAAAACTGTTAAAATATTTGACTGACATTCTGTTAATACGTAAAATCATATATATTTAATATTTAAAATTACATTTAATATTTTTATATAAAAAATTTTACTGTATATTTTTAACTTCTTAGTACTGCTTACGGTGATTTGTGTTACAATCGTTAGATATTTTTTATATATTTGCCGAAGACCTTGCAATTAAAATGATTAGATAAAATAATAGTGAAAGAACGATTACTTAATTTTACAAGTTACATAATTTATTTATATCGTAATAATATGTTATTGGTGCAGTTAAGACTAAAAGACTCTTTTTAAGAATTATTTTTTCACAAATCAACACATTGGCTTATCACTGTTATCATACAGTTTAATCCTACTCATCGCAACACTTTATAAACGGAGTGAAGAATTTGAATTGTAAGAACTAGACACGATTTAAGACCTATTAAAGCAGTCATGAGAATTAATGGCTCGAGCCAATAAAGCACGACCGTGATTCTATATCGTCCGTAGAAAAAGTGCATTGCTTACGAGCGTCTTTATCTTAATAACGTTTGTGCTGTGTGCAATCAACCTTGATCCAATATTTAAAAGAAATTAACATTTAAAGCAGAGACAAGTTCTTTTATATAATTTATGAAGCGATTTAAATCACAAATAGTCCTAATCTTTTTTCGATCTATCTGTAGGATTTCACAGTACTACATCCTGATAATTCAATGACGAATCTTTTTCTAGGTCTGTGCATGGTGATAGACATTGTCGAGGAGAGAGGATTCGCGGACATCGACATAAAATGGGGAGATCCGTGGGACTGTCACTTCCCATTGATCCACGGGATGAAACCACCATCGCTGCCGTGGATGATAATGATATACGCGGTGATGTGGATGGGTGCCTTCGGAATCGCGCTCGGTCTGCACTTCAAGATCGCGTGCGCCTGCTTCGTATTGCCTTATTGGTACATCTTCTTGCTAGAAAAGAGCTACTGGAACAATCATACCTATCTCTACGGCATCGTGGCCACCTTGTTTTGGGGAACGGAAGCAAACAAATATTTGTAAGTCGAAGACCTGTATTTCCATAATTTTCCTAATACACTCTAGTCGCCAGTGAAACTTAATGTGCTATCGTTTCTTAGTGCGTTAGATGCAAATTATGCTACACGGAATGGGGATTCCGTGCCGTATTGGAACTACTTTATCTTAAAATTTCAATTTTTCGCACTTTACTTCTTGGCCGGCTTGAAAAAGTCCGGCAGAGAATGGCTCGAAGGTTACTCCATGGTGAATCTGTCTAGACACTGGGTGTTTCATCCATTTAAGTAAGTGGAATTCACGTTATTCGAAACCAAGACAAAAATTGTACAAATCACATATTTTAGCGAAAATTGTTACTGTTGTAAAACAATAACAGAATTGTTTCCGACTAACGAGTATATCTACGAAGAAAATGCTTTCTTTTAGACTATTTCTGTCTACTGAACAGATCGACTTTCTAATCGTCCATTGGTTCGGCTTTATCTTCGATTTATCCGTCGGATTTTGGATGCTGCTCGAGAAAACACGTATACCCTCTATGGTCTTCTGCACAGCTTTTCATTTTATGAACTCGAGACTATTTAGCATAGGTAATTATTATTTAAAACACAAACAGAAATTTTGGACAAATCTTGATAAGAATGTTCGAAGATTATTCGTGAACAATTATTTATATAAAATTTTAAAAAAGACTTCAGGAAAAATTATTTCAGGGATGTTTCCGTATGTGTGCCTGGCAACAATGCCGCTCTTTTGTCGCGTAGACTGGCCACGTAGATTAGGATTGTACTTTAGACGGAAGCAAAAGATTTTATCGGTTAATGCAAATTTAATCGACGCAAATAACGTAAATAAGACTGATAGTCAAGCAGAAGAATCTATGAAGCCCAACTGCTTAGTATTGCCTTCAAATGAAATCTCGTGTAATAAAGCGATACATGAAGGTAAATATTTTTTTCACAATAATAATTCAATACGAGCTTTAAAATATTTACAACTATTTTCAGAGAAAGCAACGAGCGAGGAAAAAAGTGAAAATTATTTTGTTAAATCAAAATCTGAAAAGAAAACCGACGAAAAAGATAACGATACACAATTATCTAAGAATTCGATTAAGCTTAATGAAAAAGAAGCAACAAGTATTTATCAAAAGGTTCGGAATGCTCGGCAATCATCGAAAGCTACAAGAAAACAAAAATGTGTAGCGTCGATATTGCTGTGTCATATTGTACTACAGTTTTTTCTGCCGTACTCGCACTTCATATCGAAGGTATATCAAGCTTATTAACATTATTATTATTACATTATATCGTATAGTATTTCTAAAATGTGCCCATATATTTATTTTCACAATTAAATTAATTCCGCAAAATTATACGCAATACGTAAAACGACTTTAATTGCGTTTTTCTGAATTTATATAAATTATCGTGTAATCGCCATATCTTCAACGAAAATGAAATGTTCTGTACCTCAGGGCTATAACAATTGGGTGCCTGGTCTGTACGGTTATTCTTGGGACATGATGGTTCATGCCTGGGACACTATACTCATAGTGATCAAAGTGCACGATAACGCGAACAACGAGATACGATATTTAGATCCTGACGCGTGGGCGCAAGGAGATCGATGGTTGAAGCACGGGGACATGGCAATACAATATTCGCAGTGTTTAAAGGTTTTTAAGTGCCGCAAATAAATGCCTAAAATGCTTAATAATTTTTTTCTTATGCTACATTATTACATTACTATTTATGAAATTGTTTATCTCAGTAATCAAATATTAAATTTGTCCGTATGTAAATTCAGAATAATCTAATGCGTCGAAAAGAGGAAGCACTGAAGATTAATTATCAATCTGAGGATAAGGAAAACTGGATAAAACTATCTACAAATTTAAGCATTTACATGGACGTATGGTGTTCGCTAAATGGCAGATTTCAACAGAGAATATTTGATCCGAACGTCGATATGCTGACAGTCGATTGGCATCCATTTAAGCCCGTTTCGTTCCTGATGCCATTACTCACGCAGTATAATTCGTATCGGTATGTCTATCTGTAGTCATTAAATTAATTTCACTCTAAGAATTAAGTGTTTGAATTTTCAAACACTTATGATGAACCCATTTTTAGAGTGTTATTAGATATAATATAAGATTGATATTCGCAATAAAATATGTCGTCAAAAATAATATTAATTACTGGTAACTATCTCGATTAGTCAAGAAAGCTTATATGCAAAATTATTTAAAAATTATTATTAATTTAATAATACGCTTAGCTACACGCTTATTTTCTTATCCTAACAATTCTATTTTTTACTATTTTCAGACAAAAAATGGATGAAATTGAGCAGCATGTATACACTTGGTCCAATTATACGGATGTGTTGTTCGTGGCCGACTTTCCAGGAATGTACTTGGAAAACTACATATCCACCGATTTCGCGAACGTTTCTTTAACGGTGCTGGAAGGTGAGGTAACTTTCAGTGAAGAAGAATCGATGGATGTGATCACTGTGTCGAAGAAAAAATCAATTCCTGTCGAAACAGGGAAGTTTCATCGAATAAAGACAACGAGTTCTTATCCTGCATGCTACATGTACACTTACACGAATCAAACAAAACAATTGGATAGCGAAAGGTAAATACCGTATTATATAAATATGTTATAATACGATATATAATAAAATACCACTATTTCAAAGTTCAAACCACAAATTGAAATTAAAATATAAAATAAAATGTTTATTTAAATTTTGTAATAAATTGCGACTATTCAATATACCTACAATAAAAATATAAATTTTTATATGTTTTGAGTCAATAAAACAGTCTACAAATTTTTACTCAGTTTTTATATAATATATAACTTATATTTTATACTAAGCAAACAATCAACTATTAAAATAAATAAAACTTCTATACATTAAATTAAAAAATTTTGAAGTCAAATCAATTTCTTTTGGAAATCATACATTTTGTCTTTTTTTTCAGAAAAGAACCTCCTCCAGTAATAGAAGACATGCCACGGTTGTTAAAAGAAATTAATTATAAGATCATTGCATGGATAAGAACATTCGTCCATATAATAAATGCCTTCTTAAACTTGGTATATGACGTTCCTATGGTACGACGAGTGCGCGTTAATAATGAATGAGAAAAAATTAAGATTACATCTTTACTTGTCTCAATATATTTCATTTTTTAAGCATTTTTTAGGAATTTTATTATTTTTTAAACGCAAATGAATTTATATATTAGACTTCATTATTAGAGTTTAATAATTTGAGAATTTACAATAAATTCTCAACAAAAAATTTGCAATAAATGAATTTATGGTTAATATATATAATTAATTTTTCTTTTTTCTAGTTAATTTATCAATTGTTTTCAAAATTACACAGTTTCTTAGAGTTTATAAATATTTTTTAAGAGCATTAGAATGTACATACCATAAAATATATAATTTTTAAACAAATTGAGATAATTCTTTATCTTAATCTTTATATTTAGTTTTAATAATTTTAGGAAAAATTATTTATTTATATAAAAATATATCCAATTGTTTAAAAAGATATATACAAAATATACGCACAAAAAATATATATGTATATTGTTATCAGTAGAAAAATGATAATATAGCAAAAAAGTTATTTTTTTTATTTTTATATTATACAAAATGCCTTGTGATAAAATGTAGTATCTTGTTGCAAATTAATGTGATAATCTATTGTAACTTAAAATAGAATTGCTAGACTGATATTTTATCAATTTCCGTATCTAACTCACAATCAGCAACTTAAAAATAAAGTCACATACCTATTTTGTAAATGTACTGTAAACAAAATGTTTTATAGTGTGACCAAATTATTTAAATTCTTTTCAAATTGTACCACATCGTATTTTACCGCACGTAGTCTTGTAGACCTTAGACTAATTAAATGAGCGGCATTATAATTTTGTCTCAATCTTTATACAACTTACAATTATGCCATTAACAATAAAGATATTATTATGCTTCTCTGTCTCTCTCTCTCTCTCTCCCTCTCTCTCACCCCTCTCTATCTTTTTTCCTCCTCAAGAAAGTAAAGAAAGCAAATTTATAACTTCTTATAAAGAAGTTATAAAAGATCTTATTTTATGTCTACTCCCTCCTTCCTCTTTTTTACATATAATACTTATAATAAATATTAAATTTTCCAAAATATTTAATAACTTTTGTATAAATCTAAACAGGGAAAACGTCGAAAGCAAGAGAATGGTTATCAAATAAATAAATCAAAATTGAATGCCGAATGCTTTATCATTCTCTTTTATCTTCATTTCTGTTTAAAAAAGTTATATCGATTTCAAATTACATTTTATGTCAGTAACTTCTCTAGTAATGCCAATAATATATTGGTGTGTATAATTTGCCGATTATTAGCAATGTAGGAATCACTAAAAGTTAACTTATAAAATTTGCAAAGTATCGAAAGATATATATTACAGTACAAAATATTACTTATTAATATATTAATAAGGCTTGCAATTTTTTATAGTATATTTTATTAAATTTTGTATCTATTTGGTAATGTCGATAATTATCGACATTAGAACTTTACTGACCATCGTTACGTTGCTAACCATAAAAATTTGAATCTTCTAAACTGATAACTAAAGTTTTAAGAACTGCAGCTCAAATGGAGTATCGATAAAAATCGAGGTTTATGAATAATATTCTGTCGCTTATTTGTATAGGAACACGCGCAAATAATTGAATTTCGAGATAAATAGAAACAATGTCAAACGTATAAATATTGATTGTGAATAAAGCGAAACGGCAAAATTGTAAAGAGATTTGTAAATAGTAACCGGTAGATTTTATTATAGGTATATATAAGTAACACGCAAAAAATATTTTTTATTTTTTCTTATAATTGTCAAATGGGAACAAAAGTATTTACTATTATCGTTTAACAATATGTATATAGCGATATAATATACTAATAAAAATGTTTTTATACTTTTTATTATACTATGTAACTTGTCTCAGTCTTTTGAAAGATGCAAGAGCACATTTATATTGCACCTAATATACCTGCTAATAAAATCAAAACGATCTAATGATATAATGACAGATTGTACGAAGCTAATGTTTAAGAAAACTCATCACTCACCGATGCGGAGTCAACGTCGCTACGATAATTCTGTAACAAGCAAATATGAAGTCCAAATTAAAGCAGAGCAGAAATAAGATCAAAAACTGAAGTAGTAAATATTAAAAAAAAATAATTACTAAATACAGAGCATTGAATTCTATATTTTAGTTCACTAAACAGAAATGAAATAATCACGTAATCTTTTAACAAAACTCTATCAATTTAATATATAAGCTTCTATAGAACTTATAAAATAAAAAACTTTTCTCTCTAATTTTCATTTTCCGAACAACTATTCAGTTAAAGAGTGGATAACCCTTCCGCATAAAATATAAAATATGTAGATATAAATAAATTATATTTACCGTATATGTTGCTCCGTTGATGCCTGTTACCTCTCCTAAACCTCCTCCTTCTCTCAGGCTCCTCGGCTGTAGGGGTCATACTTGGCACAACACTCGCGAAAACGCGGGCAATTACTTACTATCGCGCGATACTTTATACGGCACTCCCGAAACGGTTGTCATAATGAAACAATCGCGCGATACTTTGTGCGGCACTCCCGAAACAGTTTGCTAGTAGTGCAGCGGAGATGTAACTAACCTATGTGAAGTTAGCACCCCATTTTTTAAATTTTGAAATTTTAAAAGTTGTTCCGGATTGTTCTAGACTTGTTCTAAATTGTTCCAGAAGATCAAATTTTTAAAATAAAAATATTCGAGGAAAATTAATAAAAACGATTTTTTGACCTGGCACCCCATTTTTCGAAAATCGAACTTTTTAAGGTTGTTCTAGGTTGTTCTAGTTGTTCTAAACATTGTTCCAGAATATTAGTTTGATTGGTCAAAAACTTTAAGAGATATTGAAAAAAGAAAAATTTAGGAAATAACAGTTTTTGGCCATTTATTCGTAAGCAATATGAATTACAAAACTGTCGATTTAAAACATATTTCTAACCGCGTAGAACAACTCAGAACAAAATTTTTAAGACCAGAACACGATCCCAAAGGGTACTTTACTCTTCATCGGGAAAAATTATTTTTCGATTTTCTTGGTTAAAAATCTTGTTCCAGGCTTCTCGTTTTAAAACTATTGTATCCTCCACTAGAACAACTCAGAACAAAATTTTCAAGACCAGAACAAGATCCTAAAGGGTACTTTACTCTTCATCGAAAAAATTTATTTTTCGATTTTCTTGGTTAAAAATCTTGTTCCAGGCTTCTCGTTTTAAAACTATTGTATTCTCTACTAGAACAACTCAGAACAAAATTTTCAAGACCAGAACAAGATCCTAAAGGGTACTTTACTCTTCATCGAAAAAATTTATTTTTCGATTTTCTTGGTTAAAAATCTTGTTCCAGGCTTCTCGTTTTAAAACTATTGTATTCTCTACTAGAACAACTCAGAACAAAATTTTCAAGACCAGAACAAGATCCTAAAGGGTACTTTACTCTTCATCGAAAAAATTTATTTTTCGATTTTCTTGGTTAAAAATCTTGTTCCAGGCTTCTCGTTTTAAAACTATTGTATTCTCTACTAGAACAACTCAGAACAAAATTTTTGAGACCAGAACAAGATTCTAAAGGGTACTTTACTCTTCATCGGAAAAAATTACTTTTTGATTTTTTTGGTTAAAAATCTTGTTCCAGGCTTCTCGTTTTAAAACTATTGTATTCTCCACTAGAACAACTCAGAACAAAATTTTTGAGATCAGAACAAGATCCTAAAGGGTACTTTACTCTTCATCGGAAAAAATTATTTTTCGATTTTCTTGGTTAAAAATCTTGTTCCAGGCTTCCCGCTTTAAAACTATTGTATTTTCCACTAGAACAACTCAGAACAAAATTTTTGAGACCAGAACAAGATCCTAAAGGGTACTTTACTCTTCATCGGAAAAAATAAAGAGTAAAGTACCCTTTAGGATCTTGTTCTGGTCTTGAAAATTTTGTTCTGAGTTGTTCTAATGGAGAATACAATAGTTTTAAAACGAGAAACCTGGAACAAGATTTTTAACCAAGAAAATCAAAAAATAATTTTTTCCGATGAAGAGTAAAGTACCCTTTAGGATCTTGTTCTGGTCTCAAAAATTTTGTTCTGAGTTGTTCTAGTGGAGAATACAATAGTTTTAAAACGAGAAGCCTGGAACAAGATTTTAAACCAAGAAAATCAAAAAATAATTTTTTCCGATGAAGAGTAAAGTACCCTTTGGGATCGTGTTCTGGTCTCAAAAATTTTGTTCTGAGTTGTTCTAGTGGAGAATACATAAGTTTTAAAACGAGAAGCCTGGAACAAGATTTTTAACCAAGAAAATCGAAAAATAAATTTTTCGATGAAGAGTAAAGTACCCTTTAGGATCTTGTTCTGGTCTCAAAAATTTTGTTCTGAGTTGTTCTAGTGGAGAATACAATAGTTTTAAAACGAGAAGCCTGGAACAAGATTTTAAACCAAGAAAATCAAAAAATAATTTTTTCCGATGAAGAGTAAAGTACCCTTTGGGATCGTGTTCTGGTCTTAAAAATTTTGTTCTGAGTTGTTCTACGCGGTTAGAAATATGTTTTAAATCGACAGTTTTGTAAGTCATATTGTTTACGAATAAATGGCCAAAAATTGTTATTTCCTAAATTTTTCTTTTTTCAATATCTTTTAAAGTTTTTGACCAATCAAACTAATATTCTGGAACAATGTTTAGAACAACTAGAACAACCTGGAACAACCTTAAAAAGTTCGATTTTCGAAAAATGGGGTGCCAGGTCAAAAAATCGTTTTTATTAATTTTCCGCGAATATTTTTATTTTAAAAATTTGATCTTCTGGAACAATTTAGAACAAGTCTAGAACAATCCGGAACAACTTTTAAAATTTCAAAATTTAAAAAATGGGGTGCTAACTTCACATAGGTATGTAACTACGATGTTATCCTGTAACACAAAAATATAAAATCGAAATTATGGCAACGCTCAAAATAATTAATATTTTAAAGGATACCTATCTATTTTGCTCATTAAATTTTATATTCATACTTTAAGTAAATATTTAAAATAATTATACAATTTAAAAAAATCTCTCTCTTAAATATAAGATCTTTTTTAATTTTACAACTAAGAGCAAGTTTTTCAATAGTCGTTTAAACTGAGATTTAGCTAAACTCTTCGTCTTTTTCTAAAAAGGATAGTTAGAAAGGGACGAAGAGTGAGTTAAGCTAAGATTAAAGTTAAGCGACTATTGAAAAACTGGCCCTAAATGTTTCTTTGTCCTACTGTTTATTTAAATTAAAATAGAATATTGAAATAAAAAGAATAAGAAATAATGAGAAATAAAAGACAATAAACAATTAAACTAGCAAATATTAAATTACTCCTTTCCTTCGAACTATTATTTCTAAAGCATGGTAAAATAAAAAGGCTCAAGATAAACAAAAAATTATTTTTACACAAAATAAAAAATAATATTTACCGCGAAGTTGTTAGGCCGATGCGATGCCTCTCCTAGGCCTCCTCCTCCTCCTCTCAGGCTCCTCGACTGTCAGGGTCGTAGACATATAGCACAACACTCGCGAAAACGCGGACAATTAATATCACGCGAAACTTTGCACGGCACTCCCGTGAATTGAAACTATAATACGTAAGACGCGACGAAAACTGTAAGAGAAATATCAAATAACCGCGCGCGGGTTCGTATAAAGATTCCCTCGATGCGACGATATGCTTCTTCCGTAGATATTTTCTGAAACATATAAATAATCGATTTGATTAAATAATTGTTACGCGCATCGAACATCTAATTTATTATTCAAATAAATTTAAATTATTATTCCGAAAAAGTTAATTCTTTACCAGAATAAACTTTTATTAAATTTTAAGTTACTTGCGTACAGCTCTTTTCTAATTATTATTTCTAAATCATGGTAAAATAAAATAACTAAAGGATAAATATATAGGAAAATAGATTACTTTTACACAAATAAATAGAAAGTAATATTTACCTCAAAGTTGTTAAGCCGAAGCCCGATGCCTCTCCTAGACCTCCTCCTCCTCTCAGGCTGTCTTCTCGGGTTGTCCAGTTGGACTCCCTTGATGCGTCGATGCATCTTCCCGCGTCGTTATTGTCTGAAACATTGAATTGGACGGTTTGATTACATAATTGTTACGCGCATCAAACATTTTATTCATTACTTTATTAGCTATTTATTTTAATAACTATGCATTTTCCGAAAAAATCATCGAACGGCGCGCGCCGTTAATTCTCTCTCACGTATTGCCAAGTCGTTTACGGACTTGCAAACTGCGTATATACTGTTTTTATCGTCGCAATTATTACGTCGTCCGAGTATCCCCGTGTACGGCGCGTAACCCCGTAAAAATGGATGTTTTACAAAAGAAAGAAAAAACATTAGGCAATGCATTCTTTGCGGAAAAGTGAATTACGGCCACAGTAATATTTTATGCTACGCATGTCACGAGATATTAATACAAATAGTAAAGACGCGGTCTCTGAGATCGGGCGTTGCAAATCGAGCATTATGCAGCAGTATTATAGTAGGACATAAAACTGATTTAAGCGTCGTTTCTCATCTGTATAAAATTAAGAAACGGATTGTCTCGTCTCATGAAATATTCTATCGATTAGATTGTTATTGATACGTTATCATATTAACCCTTAACGGTCACACTGGGTAAAATAGACCCAAGCGTTTTCTTGACTTCGAAAACGACCCAGTAAACCAATAGAAATGGGCTATTTTTTTACATATGTTAAATTAATTTTTTGGAAATCAAACCTATACAGTCTTTTTAAGGAAGACTTAAAGTACAACAGGATATTTTTTTTTTTTTTTAAAGGTCACCTACAATTTTTTATACACGTGCAAACACGCTTGGGTCTATTATACCCAGTGTGACCATTACGGGATTCTAGCGAAGTGTGACCGATAAGGGTTAATATATCTTAATATATTATCCTTCATCTATCATTACGATTATTACCGATAACATTACGTACGAATTGATAGTATTAATAGTATATTATCCTGACACTCTTGATAGTATTAATATAGTATACTTACATATATACATATACATATGATAAATTTTCCGAAATTTGAGTGTACGAAATACTATATGCTCGCCTTTTTTTTTATTAACAATTGTTATTCTAGAGAATAGGCGTATTAATACTTTTAGCAAATACCCGCGACAGTCGAAAACATGATCGTTTTCGCGATTACCCCCACGACGCGTCTTCGGCCGAACAAGTATCGCAAAATACGTAATATTTTTACAAATTATTAATACCCGAGCTATGCGATAAATACTGCAGTGATAGATAATGCATGCAAGGTAAATATGTGTTATTCTTACCAATTAAATGAATCGCGCGACGCCACTCGTTCCGGAGCCGATCCGTCTTATGTATCCGCCGCGCTCTGGATTCTCTGGAAATGGAAAGGGAACGTGATCAACACTTCCGGAAGCGGAAGCTTCCGCAGAGATCCTTCTCTCTGACTTCCGTCTCACGCGCGGTCAACTTCTCGCGCTTGCCGCGGCGATCGATACTACACCTGTTGATCCCAACTGCACTTTCGTGCACTTTTTACATTTCGCATAAGAAACAGCGTTTGCTCGCTGTTTCACAGCAATTATATAGAATCGCGTGTTACAAAGCAGATGGATGGAACGTATGATAAAAGTTCGCGGAACGTGATACCTTGAAAATACGATGAATGTCACTCTCTCGACTGCTCGCGCGATAGTAGATTTCGATCGAACGCATTTCGCGAAATATATATTAAGCCCATCAGCAAAAAAATGTTGTTTTAACGTTTTTTAAACGTTTTTTTTTTCATTGCAAAAACGTTTTTTTAAACGTTTTTTTTTCATTTTAAAAACGTTTAATAAACGTTTTTAAAAACGTTTAATCAATGGGATAGATCCTTTTTTATTCATTAAAAAAACGTTTTTTTTAACGTTTAATAAACGTTTAAAACCCGTTTTTTTAATGTTTGAAAAACGTATTTTCAACGTTAATACAATGTTATTTTAACGTTTAAAAACATTTTATTAACATCCCACACAGCAATTATTACATACGCTCAAAAAAAATAATTTAAATTTAAGATTTGAAATAATATCGTTTTACAGTTAAAAATTCTTTTTAATATTTGAAAAACACATCTTACTTTGGAAAATATAGTCTTATATATTTATATCATCGCAGCAATATTGCTGGCAAATATATGTCTTGCGGATGTCATGATTTTGCTTCGCCTGGACCTGCTTATATTCGCTCTCAACTGAAATTTACTTACGAGTTAATCACACCATTATGCGCCACCTATCGGTGTCATTGCAAGCTACCACGGAAAGATGCGCTACCGTGCATCTTTCTGAAAATATCTCAGGAAATTCTTAACGAAAGAGAGTTGCATTATAGTGTTTTGAAAACGTCTCGACAAGGGCTACAACAAGGCCGTAGCCAAGGGGGGGTCCGAGAGGGTCCGGACCTCCCCCGAAACTTCCCCCAAAATTAAAAAAAAACCAAATATTAGTAAACATTATGTTCAATACGATAAACGTAAATTTTTCTTACTAAAAAAATATTTATTTTCCAGAAATAAGTACTGTTTTAAACAAATTTATGGCTTTTAAAATATTTATTTACACGATAAAAACTCTCTATACCTTAGTAAATATACATATGTTTCAGTAGTGTCGAGATAATACTTTTGTATATAGACATTTTATGATACACTATTGAGACATATGAAATTTTTGGCATATGATTATTATTTCTATGAAGACATGTTGACTTTATCTACGTTCTTCTTTCTCACCACGATTGTGAACGCGTATAGTACTGAATCTTTTGTTAGGGACGCCATTAGACATTTCGTTCGATAATGTAAAAACTTCTTTTCTGCGATCAATTATTGCCAGTGATTTTATCATAAGCTTGTGTTGCTTAGGCATGCTATTTTCATACACATTGTCACTTTGTAAAATCCTACAATCTCCCGAATGTGACTTAGTAGCTGCATTACAACATGTCGACATTATAATAAAGACTGTTCAAGATATTCGCGAAAATGTTAGTTTCAAAATTTGCAACGATATTCAAAACCGCACTTGATTTACTCGAAACTGTAAATGAAGAAATAAAAATTCCGCGAATAGCATTACGACAACAGCATAGAGGAAACTATAATACACAAGATCCAGAAACATATTTTAGAATTAGTATCATGATACCACTCTTGGATGACTTCACCGATCAGCTTCGCTCCAGATTCGAAAATCATAAATCGATATTATCATCCCTCTATATTTTGATACCATCCGTGTGTTGCAAAAATGAGAGTGTGTTTCAAGTTGACAACTTCGAACTTTATGAAAGATTTTTGGAGTATGACTCTCTACAAGCGGAATTTGATTTGTGGAGGACAAAGTGGTTGAAAAAATCAGACGTAGATCGACCGACGTGTGCTATCGAAGCTCTCGGAGAATGCAACCAGGACCTGTTTCCAAACATTCACAAGCTGTTGAAAATTTTATCGACATTACCTGTGTCGACAAGTACCCCGGAAAGGACGTTTTCTTCGTTGAAACGTCTAAAAACTTATTTAAGAAATTCCATGGGCCAAGAAAGGCTAACCGGATTGGCGTTAATGTCAATTCATCGTAGAATTGATATTAACACTGAAGACGTAATAGATTTATTCGCCGCGAAAAAAGCTAGACGGTTAAATTTTATTTTATAATTAACTATAATTGTCTACTATAATTGTAATTTTTCATTTAATAAATTATTCAAAACTTATATAGTATTAATTAATAATTCACACTTAATTTTTATTACTTTGACCTACACCGAAGGTTGGGCGAAAGTAATGCATTTGGTCACACAGGGAAAAAAAATTGCTCTCTCTTTTTTCATCAAATGTCAACGTTTCAGTCCCCAAGGAATTACAAAATGTAAAAAAATGTTTTGTCCATGATCTCGAACTTAGGTACGTATGTATGCTGCTTTGCGCTCTAACTCGTGAACGAGAATGCGTATCAATAAAGTTCTCTTTATAAAATTTGCGTTTGGCTCAAATTAGAACTGATTAGATTTTTTAATAGATCTATCGAATAATTACGACGGGCTGGTCAAAAAGTACTGTCAAAATTTGTTTAAGAAAAAATTTTCACAAAAAACTTCAAACTCGCGTATCTCTCTTAATTTTGGAATGGGCTACACATACTCCTTAGTTCGCCGAGTTGATCCCACTGGACCCCCCCCAAATTTTTTTTCTGGCTACGGCCTTGGGCTACAAGAATATGCAAAAAAACTATTTTTTATTTAACCCCTTATGGTGTTTTATTTAAACAATTAAGGTGCTTTTAATCTAAATTTTTTATATAGAAGCCCCTACTTTTTATAGCACATTCTTGTAGCCCTTGTCAAAACGTTTTTAAAACACTATAATAAAGTTTTCTTTTGTTAAGAATTTACTGAGATATTTCAAATTTTGTCATAATATTTTTAATATAAAATATGAAATATCTTGTAAAGTATTCACTTATCGATGACTTTACCTTAGCGCTTTTATACATAGCTAAATAATCAAAGAAATCGAATAATAATATTAATTTTTACATTTGTAATTTTTTAAAATTGAGTTTGTACACAAATGCAATCAAATTTTTTAAAATTAATTCGTCTGTTTTTTTTTACATTATTCGATTCTTTTTCTTATTCTACGCATAAAAGTATTAAGGTAAAGTCATCAAAAAGTAAATACTTTACGAAATATTTCATATTTTATATTAAAAATATAATGACAAAATTTAAAATATCTCAGGAAATTCTTAACGAAAGAGAGCTTTATTATAGTGTTTTTAAAAACGTTTCGACAAGGGCTACAAGAATATGCAAAAAAACTACTTTTTATTTAACCTCTTATGGTGTTTTATTTAAAAAATTTAAGGTGCTTTTGATCTAAATTTTTTATATAGAAGCCCCTATTTTTTATAGCACATTCTTGTAGCCCTTGTCAAGACGTTTTTAAAACACTATAATAAAGTTCTCTTTTGTTAAGAATTTACTGAGATAATTCAAATTTTGTCATAATATTTTTAATATAAAATATGAAATATCTTGTAAAGTATTCACTTATCGATGACTTTACCTTAGTGTTTTTATACATAGCTAAATAATCAAAAAAATCGAATAATAATATTAATTTTTACATTTGTAATTTTTCAAAATTAAGTTTGTACACAAAATGCAATCAAATTTTTTAAAATTAATTTTTTTTTTTTTTTTATTATTTAATTCCTTTTATTATTCTACGCATAAAAGTATTAAAGTAAAGTCATCGAAAAGTAAATACTTTACGAAATATTTCATATTTTATATTAAAAATATAATGACAAAATTTAAAATATCTCAGAAAATTCTTAACGAAAGAGAGCTTTATTATAGTGTTTGAAAATGTCTCGACAAAGGCTACAAGAATATGCAAAAAAACTATTTTTTATTTAATCCCTTATGGTGTTTTATTTAAAAAATTTAAGGTGCTTTTGATCTAAATTTTTTATATAGAAGCCCCTATTTTTTATAGCACATTCCTGTAGCCCTTGTCAAGACGTTTTTAAAACACTATAATAAAGTTCTCTTTTGTTAAGAATTTACTGAGATATTTCAAATTTTGTCATAATATTTTAGGAGGAGGAGGAGGAGTTTTACAGAATTGCATTGGAAGAGCGTTTGCTGAGCAAAGGGAAAACGCTTGTCTTACGGCGTTGGGAAAAGCGTTTGATAAACGTTTGTAAAGTCTGACAGCAAATTCTCTATACAAAGTTGTATCAGCGTTCACTAAGCGTTCTCTGAAAAACGTTGGCTTAGCATTACAGAATTTTCACGAAACGTTTTTATACAGCGTTTGATAAGCGTTCCAAAAGCGTTTACAACCCAACAGCGTTGTGTAAGCGTTCTTACAACGTTTGAAAGCGTATAAACGCTCAGAAAACCCTCACCAAACGTTTGTCAATGCTCTATAAGGCTTCTTATTTTCGCCAATTTACATTTAATTTACATTTTTTACATTTATTAATAATTTATAAATGCATATATAAAAAACACTTGTCCACATTTATGTATTTAATATTTATCACATGAATCAGAATTAACTTCAGTACATAATCGATACTCACAGTGAATATTATATGTACATATAGCGTTGTAATATAATGAATATTAACTTAATATAAATATAAACATCAAGTGTATTTTACATTTACGTTCTTAATTAGTAGTAAATGTAAAATAAATGTGAATTAAATCTTAAATAAATATTAAACAAACGTAAAAAAATATTTGTTACATGTACGTTGCAAATAACTAATAAGTATAAAATAAATTTAAAATAAATATAAAATAAACATGTTAAAAACGTTTATTTAACAAATGGATTTTAAATGTAAAATAAATGTTTTTTTAACGTTTAATAAATGTTTTTTTGGCAATAAAAATCTACAAATGTAAAATCAATGAAAAAAAAACGTTTAAAAAACATTTAACAAACGATGTCTGCTGATTGGGAAGCCATCGTGCGTTGAATCTACGGATTGTCAAATATTAAGATACGATTGAATACGAATGATTGCGCTTACCGATTATACATGCTACGACGAATAGATCCGTCCTGCATCCGCGACGTTTCGTTCACGGCGACGAGAGATTCTAGAGTCGACGCCGGCGAGTGGCGACGCCGCCAATCAACCGCGAATCGCGACATAACCGCGCGGCGCGCGATCGATTTTTCGATCAGACGCATCTCGCGAAAAGCTGTGTGTATGTACTGCGTGTTTAATCTACGTTGCGCGCGTGAAAGTGAATGCCAAATAATAAGATATGATTGACTACAAAGCTTGTAATGACTGCACTTACCGATTAAACGTCGCGATGTCGATACTGTACCCGCGACGTTCCGTCCTCGACGACGATATCGAGATCGAGTCGAGAGATTCGATATAGGGTGCATTCGGGGAGCATGCTATTAGCACAATTATCGTCCAAAACCGTTCGAGGAGACGCTTTGTGGCGCTATGATATACGATGATGACGTCACTCTAAAGGCAGCGTGACGTCATCACTCGCGCTATTTTCGCTATTATTTTTGAGGTGAGGCACGAAATGCTATTGGCGCTTATTCTCTCTTCGAACACTTGATTGCGTATAGGGGCTGCTTTCAGAATACTGCAGATAACGAAACGTAACCAATGTCAATTCGAACAATGGACCAAGGACCAAGTAAAGTTGAAATTAATCTGTTTGATGAAGAAAATGGAATAAATTATTCTATCAAATTGTCTCCAGAAGATGCTGCGCGTGCAAAGAATAGTAAATAATTGATGATACAGGTTATGTAGGTAGTATTCTATTTGCTGTGTAATTATGATCAAATAAAAGTTGTAGGTAAAATATTGGCATAAAACTCAATAAATAAAGTTAAAATAAAAAACTCGTTTGTTATTTACACTTGGCACTCGCACAACTCGCATCATCGGCCATATTGCAATTTTATTCTAAAGCTGCGTTCGGGGAGCTTGCTATCGCTATCGCGCTATTGGCTCCCCGAACGTAGTTTATAGCGTTTGCATTTATAGCGTTAATAGCGTCTCCCCGAATGCACCCATAGTGACGCCGCGCGACACCGCCGACATGACGCAAATGAAATTGCAGCGCCTGATTAATTACGAAATAATCAAAAATACAAAATAATATAATTACAATTTTCTGCATTACCATCACCTCGCATTCCTTATTATATGTATTACTTTAATTTCTTTAAACAATTAAATCGCTCCGAAAAACAGTTTCGAGAAACGCATAGAATATCGATTCGATCAACTAACGATCGATCAACTATATAACGATCGATTAGTTGCGCGGATTAATTAATCGACAAATTACCGCGAAATATGATAATGCAGATAATAGATTTACTTTCGATTTTTTTTTACTAAAACAGAAAAACTGTAAATTGATCCTGCCAATAATTATCACTGATATTATATCCAATTAAGTTTCATTAAATCTATATATTCTTATCTATACGTATATTTATTTGAAACAATAATTCCTAAGCTACAATACTATAATATCAGAGAGAAACCTGAGAGCGACCACGACATACATACAGGGTGAATCTTAATGAATGCACCAACTTTTTACCATGGGAGATGGGTTACCGACTGCAACTGTAATGAACCGAAAGATCCATAGATGACACCTGGTTGGATCACGGTCTTCTACTCAGGTCTGGAAACTCCAGTGGTGGGGGTGTCCCGCTTAACGTTCACGTTTTCGGTAGTTCTTAGGTAGGTATTATTGCGCAACGTATGTACTGCATAAAAGAGATATTATTTATTTCTGTGTATCTCTTTTATACGATTTTGAAAAAATAATGATTCTTTAATAAAGTTACTTGGTAGCGATTTCTTTTCACGCTTACGCGGAACATTTCAGCGCGTAAAAAGAAAGTTAGATCTAAAGCGGCAAAAATATAAAAATGTTCCACCATTCTTATTAAAAAATGCGTAATTCTGCTGCAAGAAATATTCTGCTGTATAGTACTTTATGGATATAAAAGAATAACTTAAATAACTAAATGTAATAACAGTGGAAAAAATGGATGGGGGACACTTCGAGCATCTAAAGTAAAAACATGATAAATTGGCGATATGTTGCGCACGGCCGCACGTTGATGCAATTTTTAATCTGCGTGCGCTCTTACGCAATATGACTTCAATTTATCTGTTTGAGCCATTACTGAAAAAGGTCTTCAACTGTGGTATAATATGGCTCCAGGCGAAGGTCCACTTTACAAAACCTAACGCGCCATTGGTGGTACCTCACAGGTGGTGCGGAAATCCACTGTTATTACATTTAGTTATTTAAGTTATTCTTTTATATCCATAAAGTACTATACAGCAGAATATTTCTTGCAGTAGAATTACGCATTTTTTAATAAGAATGGTGGAACATTTTTATATTTTTGCCGCTTTAGATCTAACTTTCTTTTTACGCGCTGAAATGTTCCGCGTAAGCGTGAAAAGAAATCGCTACCAAGTAACTTTATTAAAGAATCATTATTTTTTCAAAATCGTATAAAAGAGATACACAGAAATAAATGATATCTCTTTTATGCAGTACATACGTTGCGCAATAATAAGAAATCTCGTTATTAGAAAGCAATTGTGTAAAAAGAACGCGTAGTCCATACAGCACAAAATATTTTTTAAAATAGTTTACAACAATTTCTTTTTAGAATGTTTCTATGTTCGCCAGATTGTCAAAAAAATATTTTCAACAATGTTTTTAAAAGATTGCATAAAAATATATTTAACAATATTTGTAAAATCTTTTAGAAACTTAAACATTTTATTTTTTAAAGCAATATTTCTAAAAGATTTTACAAATATTATTAAACATATTTGTATGCAATCTTTTAAAAAATTTTTGAAAATATTCTTTTGACATGATTTGACGGGCATAGAAACATTGAAAAAATATTTTTGTGAATTAGTTTAAATTATTTTAAACTTCCTAAAAAATATTTTTAATATGTATATTTTAAGAGGTTTTTGTGCTGTATGGGAAGAGAGTTGGATATACTAGAAAAGTATGTATGTATAGAATACGATACACGTTACTTGATGCACAATTTTTGACTTCCCTGTATGTCGATCGGAGCGGTCGATCCAACCAGGTGTCATCTATGGATCTTTCGGTTCATTACAGTTGCAGTCGGTAACCCATCTCCCATGGTAAAAAGTTGGTGCATTCAGTATAAGTATTATACATGCATATATTATAATAACGCATATAACACATAAAATAATGGACGCGTGCGCGGACACACGCTATATCCACGATTTTGTGGTTCTCTTCCATGTTATATTCACAAGTTTTTACTTTTTTGTTCTTTTCGGAAGAAAATAAAAAAATCCTGAACATAACGCGGAAGAGAACCACAAAATCGTGGACATTACCTACGGGATTCATAAATATTGATTACGTAGTTCAATGTCCACATTTTGTGACATTAGAGGCGCTTCAAATGCGCCCATGGCCGCCCTCCGGCTGACGGCTCCGGAGTCCGGCGTGGATGCAAGGGTGACAAATCGAGAACCATCGAGATACATCCACTTTCTCTTCCGTGGCAATTGGTGGCAATACATACTTGCACTGACCTGCACACGCGACTGCAAATACTTCGATCATAACGGTGAGTCTAAATTTAACTTTTTCGCATTATTAAATCATTTCTCTGCACTTTTAATTAGTTCGGACTAATCGGCATTTATTTTACGTTAATAAAACATTGCGCAATACGCAGCAATATTTTTCTTTTCCTTTTTCATCTCTCATTTTAATTTTGTTTGTCTCTACTTGCGCGAACAATTATGCGATTAACGAAATAGCGTTTCATAAAATTTCATGTCGCTGATAAGCCTGAAATGTCTAAACTCCAAATGAATAGTATCCTTAGATTGTTTACAACAATCTAACAATAAGACATTCTAAGAATACACCTGTGACGTAGCAATGAACAAATAAAATGTAATTAATGAGACGTAGAGATTGACTATACGTCTTTGATGCGAATTTGTTAATAGGGCGACACGATTATTCGTCGCATTGTAAAAGCTTTTGTTGCCTAACCTCAATAAGAATATCTGATGCAAGTTTTAGAGAGATTATCTAACGTGATCCGACTGATAGGTATGATTTTATTTATACACAACTATTGTAAGTCTAAATTAAATACTTTACGATGTCTCAAATTAGTGTAAATTAAAAAAAAAGAACAGATCGGAATATTCGGAGTCATTTGTTACATTGTTAAAAACGTACAGGTTTATCTTACAGCGCCGCTTGCTTTATTTTATTATTAATAATATATTACTCGGTATTATAGGAAAATAATAGTTTTTCAGCCTAGATATTTCGTCGTTGATTTTTAATTGCTGTGCAAGATTGATGAAACAATCTTAATCAAGAATAATCATGGATCCATCTCAGCCAGAAAATCCTAAAGCAGAGGAAATTGCTGCGGGGAGTAAGAAACTTTTATTTAAGTTGGACGAGCCTGTTACAGCTTTAAATATAAGTCAATGGACTAACATCAATACAAATGAAGAATATAGTAGCCCATCTTTTATAGTGCTTGGTAACGATTCGGTGGAGGCTTGTCGAGCTTCCTTATTAGCCTCCTATGTTGATATCCAACAGAAGGGCATGTCAATCGTATGTACATCACAATTCTATTTTACCACACAATTAACTGCTTAAAATGGGAAATTATAAAAATATTTTTCCTTGCAGGACTGCAAGTCAATGGTGTCGTCGCTGAGCATAACTGAGATGCAACACAAATTGACGGAAATGTTGCAAGAAAATGTGAAATTGAAGGAAACTTTAAGGCAGAACAATGACTCTATGAAAAAACAATTTAATACCTTGGCAATGTGGCAAGAGGAAGTGACCAAGGTTCATCAAAACCATAAGCAAAAGTTTGCGGAAACTAAAGAGCTCATAAACCATCTCAAAAAGGAAAATACAGAGCTGAAAACTAAACTCTGGATCTCACAGCATACTGAAGATATAGGATATAAGGTATATAGACAGAGATATATTGTAATACATGTACATAATTTCATTGTCCATTTTACTTTTTCCAGGCGATTAGTGCCATTTCTGAGTCTGACACTATTAATGCTTCCACCAGTCAAGCAGAACTTGAGCAGAGCATGCCCAAACTTACAGACGCAGTATCAAAAATAGCTATTGAGAAATGTAAAGAATATATAACGTCTGTAATATCCGAAAAGTTTGCCGATAAAGAACAAGAAAAAATGCAACAATCAAAAGTGGAAAACGAATTAGAGGCGGCAATGAAATCGTTAAGTTCCAGTGACTGCCAGAGTTATGTGAAATCTGTGGAAATTCCGAAATGTTCAGAGGTGTGTTCTGCAAAGGATCAGGAAATTGCTTGCTTGAAAAAATCCATTGATCTACTTGAACAGAAACTACAATGTGTATGTTCCTTTAAAAAGTTGTTTGCTAAAATATTTCTAGTAACTAAATTGAGGAATAAAATTGAATTGTCTTTTGAATTTTGCAGGTTCTTACTCCCGTTGGAACTAAAAGATTTATCGGAAACATCGTCCAATTTAAACCGTCAAAAATTCGTACAAAATATGAAACAGTATAATGACATGCTACAAGAATTAACGAAATGTTTTATTGCACAAATAGAACGCTTTACTGTTATAGAAAAAGGTTTAAAGGAAGTTACAGATATTCTTAGACTTACCGACGATAACTCTAAAATGCAATATGAAGAAAAATTATGCCAGTATTGCAAACAATTAGCTGAAGAGCAAGTAAAACTTATTACTGATAGGCAGACTTTAATTAAATCGCAAAATCAATTCCAAAAGATATTCTCTGATTATAACTCAATTCTATACGAATTGGAAATAACGATCGACGAAAATACGAAATTAAACGTTTTAAAGGATAATAGTGCCCGCGAGAATTCACAAACGTTGGAACAACTGGAGCAGATTAAACGCGACCAGCAATTATTGGAGAAAGAGAAAATTATTTTCGATGAAAGAAAAGGACAACCTAGAGAAAGAAAAAAGATCCCATGAAAGCCAGAAAAAGAGCTTGGACATGGAACGTGTATCGTTGCATGATGAGAGAAAACTTTTGGAGCAAGAGAAAATCAGTTTAACTGAAGAAAAAGTGTCACTTGATCACCAAAGTCAATTATACGAAAATTGCAAAAGAGATCTGCAAAACGAGAAAAAAGTATTGCAAGTTCGTTATGAACAATTGCTGAGCGAGACAAATAGCTTGCGACAGGAGATCGAAGAGAAAAATACAGAATTTCAAAAGACGATGGAGCAGCTTGCACAAAGCGTAAGTGAATTTTTTCTTAAATTGAACTAATACAGTTTACGTAACGTCTTAATTTAAAATATGTAAGATTATACATCACGTCTTAAGGGAGGACACCACGGTAACTTCCCATTTTTGACTGCCTTCTTTTTTTTAGAAAAGAATAAAATATATGGTCAAAAAAAGTTAT